>OX387656.1:23585013-23925407 GCA_947568875.1 Fissipunctia ypsillon | reverse complement strand
ATGTACATCTACCAGAAACTAGTGGTAGTACTTATGTACATCTACCAGAAACTAGTGGTAGTACTCATGTACATCTTCCAGACAAACAACACAAAACTATTCATTATTACGCCACAGTAGCATGCAGGCGTATCAATGTCCTTTTTTTTTTACAACTTTTTAAGAGGAACAATCCCGTCATACATGATTTTTGCGTAACCGTTTACGCAGCGCACGCCACGGAAGCGGAAGCTCTCAAAAGAAATAAATTTTCCCCGTTTTTGCAACATTTTTCATTGATTCTCCGCTCCTATTAGTCGCAGCGTGAAGTTACACAGCCTTCATCGATAAATGGGCTATACAAGTCTAGAAAAAAAATTCAATTCGAACCAGTAGTTCCTGAGATTAGCGCATTCAACCAAACAAACAATCAAACTCTTCAGCTTTATAATATTAGTATAGATATGATACACATTTACACACAATATGTACCATTTTATTTGGCAATAGAAGACGAAGTGGTTGTTCCAAACGGAAGCCGATAGTAATCTGGTTGTATGAAGGCTGCGCCCCTGATTTACAATACATGTACTTTGATCCATGAGGTTCTCAACTAAAGTATACAGACTAATATTTTATCGTTTACTAAAGTTACCTAACGCAGCACTCGCCGAGCTAGTTTTTTTGATTTTACCAAAGATGAGAACTAAGTTAGGCAAAAAAAAAATACTTTTGAAGGAGCACAATTACAACAAACCCACAATTTAGCTTAGAAACATTGTTCTCATGTGTTTTTTTGAGAATAAATATCATTAAAGTAAACGTTTATGTTTACTTTTCTCGAGAACAGACCATTGACGAATGGGAACAGAACCAATTGTCCGAACTTCTAAATAGGAATAATTCTCGTGAGGTTGTCCTCACGAGAATTATTTCTGTACAGAAGAACCTCCGTTTGAGGAGGCCTTTGTCCTGCAGTGGGACAATACAGGCAAGTTAGATAAGATAGATTAGAAGAACCTGTTTACAATAAAAGGCAGACCTTGATCGCAGTCATCCTCAAAGGTGCGCCAGCAGACGCGCTCGTTGTCGTTGGGGTCGAGGTAGTGGCGCATGACGCACAGCAGCTCCTGCTGCGACAGCACGGCACCCAGCCCGATCGCGTCCAGCGCGCGCCGGAACTGCTGCGGGGCGATGCGGCCCGAGTTCAGCGGGTCGTAGTCCTGGACCAGGCAGGACAAGCTCAACACTTGAGAGAACAGACTTTTATTTAGAAATACGTATGTACTATGTATACACATGCATAAACTCGCGCCTTCTTCTCATGGGGGTAGGCAGAAACTACAGAACGCCACCTGCTACGATCCTTACATATGTACTTCTTTTGCCTCGTTCACGTTCATACATCTGGGTCATACACGCACACCGGTTGCGAGTACTACGCACCTGACCTTTCTGAAGGACATCACCAATAAGATCACTATATATATATAATAACTTTATGTCAGACTATGACCGTCCATAATTGTGTTAGCATGCACTTAACAACTATGTCCTAAATTATGTCCTCCGAGGGCGTCCTCTCCCGGCGTTTCCACTCACATCCGCCTTGTAACCTTTTGAAGAAAGAAAATGTAGCGACTAAAATTGAAAAGGGTGTGCTCAGATGGTTTGGTCATGTTGAGAGGATGAATGAAAGTTAGTCGCCTTTCATTCATCCTCTCAACATGACCAAACTCTGTACTGTACTGGTACTCTCAGGGGTAGGCACTAGGACTTGACTTTGGCCCGTGTTACCCTATAAAAACTGGCAGATCAGCAGAGATACGAAATGTATACCAACAAAATTTGTTGGTACCAATGTTTATTAGTACAAACAAAGGTTTGTAGTACAATACAGTTTTACAAAATATTGACTATGTCTACAATCGTGTGGGTGTGCACTGCTCTCCAAGCTAGTTTATGAAAAAAACAGTCCGAGCTCCTAAAGTTACAGTTCAAATTAGTTAGAGACGGGAACAATTTCCTTAAAAATAAAAAAGGAAATCTTACTTTGGCTCGAGAGCTGTAGATATGAAGATATGGGAAACATAGCAGTAATGAAACCTAGTGGTCAGACTCGGATAACACATGCACACACCCCCACACACGCACACACCCCCACACATGCACACACCATCACACATGCACACACACCTACACATGCACACACCCCCACACATGCACACACCCCCACGCATGCACACACCCCCACACATGCACACACCCCCACACATGCACACACCCACACATGCACACACCCCCACACATCTCACAGACACATGCTACATATTCTAACCTGAAACAATATTTTAGAGTTATTACTTACTAGCTTTTGCCAGCGGCTTCGCCCGCGTGGATGTCGGAAATTAACACACGGAAACGTACTACCAAGATAAAAAGTAGGTATCCTATGTGTTCATCCAAGTTATAAACTATCTGTGTGCCAAATCTATCCAAATCCTATTAGTGAGATAATATTAATGATTGAAATAATATCTTGAATTCTTGAGAGGCTTTTGTTAGGTTACTGCTCAGTACTTGTGCACAACGTGTCGTGAGCAGAACCTATCGTTACCCGTGCTCCAGGTGGGTCGACCCATTACCGGGTCCACGGGTTATTTTAATTACCCGTGGTTCCATGGCATAGGGATTTGTTCCCTGGACTTCTGACTATATCGATAGAAAATTAATTACAATCATGGAACCTATTACTAAAATGGTCTACTATGCGCTATGCCAGCCGATCATCGGTTACTGTATTTACTGTTTGGGGTGGTGCAATGAAAACAAATTTCTTGACACACACACACACGCACTCACTCACGCACGCACGCACGCACGCACGCACGCACGCACGCACGCACACACACACGCACGCACGCACACTCACACATTCATACCTCCGTACTTTTAGTTTCATTTTTCTTTTCCTTTATTTGTTTAAATACGTTTGTAGGTACCACACCGCTGGTTTCACTTGTTGTCTTTTAGTAGATATAATTTAGTCGAACATAATGGCTGAACCCTATCTCTTAAGATACAGTCCAGACCTAGTTTAAGGGATAGTGTTTGAAATTCTTGTACTCCTATGGTAGAGTTATTATATTGAATTATGTCAACTGAATGTAAGCAGTGCAAAGTCATTTTGTTTATGCAATAAATAGATTTATTTATTTTACATAAGATAACATAACATCACGCCTTGTTTCCCCGAAGAGTTAGGCAGAGGTGTACCTATTATTGGTTTGTTTATTTTACTTATGTTTAAATACAAATCCATAATGACAGCATATTTAATTAGGTATATAGATGTACCTGTAGCTTTTTTATTCCATAAAAACATTTTAATAGCTAAAATAAATAATAAAAAAATAATAATATTCCATCAAAATGTTGAAAACCTCTGAAAGACGTCGTTCGGCGTTTTCCGCGCCTGAACAGACTTTTTTATTATTTTTCTAAAATCATCATTTACGGAAACGGTGACTATAATGCTATTGTAAGTAAAAAATGTACATTTAAAAAGTATATCCCCTTATAATAAAATTTATATCATTTACGCCGATCGGCGTCAATGGCATATGAATGATAATTTAAATTACGCCGTTGTGCGTGCACTGGTATGTTTTGTTCCCAAGAATGGAATTATTTTATTTGCTTATGAATGAGTAAACTTTATTGTATGTAACTGATGGTTTTCATTTTCTATCGATATAGTCAGAAGTCCGGGAACTATCCCTAGTGCCATGGAACCACGGGTAATTAAAATTTACCCATGGACGTGGACCCGGTAAAGTTTTTTGTGAAAATGGCCCATTTTCTTGCCGACTGTATATTTTTTTTCAAACTGTAAATGGGGAACAAAATTTCTCAAAAAAAATAAGGCCAGTATCCTGAGACCGTTTTTCTGTAACTACAACGGTTAAGGCACCCTTACTGCCACGTCTCACAACCCAGCTGTGCACGGACTGTGTGCGCGCGCATCCTGCTCACGTCGCACCGCCGCTCCCATGACGATATCCTCCCTTACCCAATGCGTCAACTAACAGAAAGTCCTTTCCTAGTTCTTTTCAAAAACATTATAAGTACAACTGTCACAAACCCTGAAGAACTCCGAGACCCTGATGCGCCTCTGCATGACGTGCTGCTGAACCCTCAGCATGACCTCGATGAGCTGCCTTGAGGGTCGCGGCTGCGACAGCGCCGGATGGAAGGTCTCCTGGAAGCCTAGCGGGTCGGTGGACAGACCAGCCTCCACCTCCGGACGGACCAGCTTCGGCAGCGTCGTGTCGATTATAGCACTCGGGTTGAGGTACTCCTGCGCAACACGTGTCAGTCATCAGTTATAAACACAGGTTCTGACATAAGGAAAGAATAACATTTATTGCAACAGTTCGTGAAACACAAAGCGCAAATAAAAGAAAACAAACGGGAAATGTTTTAACAACAACAGTGAGTGGCTCACGGCTAGGCGCCTGCGCCAAAAGATCCATTTCAGAATGAATGCCAGACAGATGCTGTCTGACGCCGGTGACATAATACAGCTATAACTAAACATATTATATGCGATAAGACAGACTGACATGTTGCTGGGGAACCTGTTGCGCCAACAGTTGTAAACAGAAGTGCGAAGATCCAACGCTACCTGTCCCAGTCCCTGGATGCCGTGCTTCTTGACCTCGTCCACCGCCTTGAGGAACTCCACATAGTCGATGGTGTAAGAGTCCTTAATGAACTTCCGCACCAGCAGGTTGAAGTCCTCGGCGGTCACGATCACGCCGATGTAGTTCAGGATCCGCGCGAAGTGAGCGAACGTTATCCTTCCGTCGTTCTTGGCGACCTGCCGGGTACACATTTATATATTATTGTCTATGTTGCTTAGCTAGTGTTCTGATCAGATTATCTGTTGCCAAATGTCGAGCCTACTTGTAATATTGGTTGATGCTATGTTGGTCAACCAAGCTCTAAGTACCCAATGTCAATGGTTTTGTACGAAAAATAAAGCATTATGCAACTGTTGATGTATAGTCGTCTTTTATATTGTTATTTTCGTCAGTTTTCAAATTCTTACCTTGATCAAGTTAGTAGAATTAATACCTTTTGGAGCCACGGCACTGAACAGACTATTGTATAGAAAACTGTATTTAATTATTTGGTAACAAATATCAAAACATACAACTTTGACCAATTTCAAGTTAAATTAACCTAAAACCTTTTATAAAGGCCTGACTATTTGAAAAAATATTTTTCATAAATAGGCATTTTCTTAACATGTCTGACCCAATTAAAAATATGACACTGACAGACTCTGACAATTAACTGCATCATGTGCATGTGCATCTTGTGTTCACGTGTGTCTCACTCTGTTCACGTGTGTGTCTCACTCTGTTCACGTGTGTGTCTCACTCTGTTCACGTGTGTGTCTCACTCTGTTCACGTGTGTGTCTCACTCTGTTCACGTGTGTGTCTCACTCTGTTCACGTGTGTGTCTCACTCTGTTCACGTGTGTGTCTCACTCTGTTCATGTGTGTGTCTCACTCTATTCACGTGTGTGTCTCACTCTGTTCATGTGTGTGTCTCACTCTGTTCACGTGTGTGTCTCACTCTGTTCACGTGTGTGTCTCACTCTGTTCATGTGTGTGTCTCACTCTGTTCACGTGTGTGTCTCACTCTGTTCATGTGTGTGTCTCACTCTGTTCACGTGTGTGTCTCACTTTGTTCATGTGTGTGTCTCACTCTGTTCATGTGTGTGTCTCACTCTGTTCATGTGTGTGTCTCACCCTGTTCATGTGTCTGTCTCACTCTGTTCACGTGTGTCTCACTCTGTTCATGTGTGTGTCTCACTCTGTTCACGCGTGTATCTCACTCTGTTCATGTGTGTGTCTCACTCTGTTCACGTGTGTGTCTCACTCTGTTCATGTGTGTGTCTCACTCTGTTCACGTGTGTATCTCACTCTGTTCATGTGTGTGTCTCACTCTGTTCACGTGTGTGTCTCACTCTGTTCATGTGTGTGTCTCACTCTGTTCACGTTTGTGTCTCACTCTGTTCATGTGTGTGTCTCACTCTGTTCACGTGTGTGTCTCACTCTGCGGCACTGACGTTGCGTCGCAATTATAATGCTGAGTCGGTAAAGCAGATTCTATCGTGCAACGAGCAGATAAATTAAGGCGACGAACATATTTCGGATGTGACTGTACAATAAAGTACCTATATATATTCGAAATATGTAGGTACCTAACGCTAGTAATTAGAATTTGACATTTTAATAGGGCTGTATCACACATTCTCATAGCAGGTTATGTTTTTGAGCACAGGGACATACCAGCTCGTAGTCTTGGAAGTAGGGCTTGAGCGGCAGGTCCCTGGCAGCGATGGTGGCGAGCAGGCAGCATAGACGCCGCAGCTGCCACTGGTCTAGCTTGTGGCACTCGGGCTCGGGAGGCGGCGGGCAGGCCTCCAGGATGCAGTCCGCAGAAGTCTTGTCGTGACCGCCAGTGTCTAATTGGCAGAAGATTTGGTTTAATTATCATAATTTTCTCTCTATCTATGAAATTTTTTGTTCATTTACAAAGTTAGGTTAGGTGCGGTGACTGAGAAGTTGTGTAGTAGCCGGTTGTCATGGTGTGGGTGTGTGGTGCGAAGGGCCGAGGGAAATGTCGGGAGGACCGATTTGAGTATGAATGTGGATGGCTATACGAGTAGGGGAAGACCAACGAAACGATGAGTATGAATGTGGAGGGCTATACAAGTAGGGGAAGACCAACGAAACGATAAGTATGAATGTGGAGGGCTATACGAGTAGGGGAAGACCAACAAGCGAGGAGTATGAATGTGGAGGGCTATACGAGTAGGGGAAGACCAACAAACGACGAGTATGAATGTGGAGGGCTATACGAGTAGGGGAAGACCAACGAAACGATGAGTATGAATGTGGAGGGCTATACGAGTAGGGGAAGACGAACAAGCGAGGAGTATGAATGTGGAGGGCTATACGAGTAGGGAAAGACCAACAAACGACGAGTATGAATGTGGAGGGCTATACGAGTAGGGGAAGACCAACGAAACGATGAGTATGAATGTGGAGGGCTATACGAGTAGGGGAAGACCAACAAACGAGGAGTATGAATGTGGAGGGCTGTACGAGTAGGGGAAGACCAACAAGCGAGGAGTATGAATGTGGAGGGCTACACGAGTAGGGGAAGACCAACAAACGAGGAGTATGAATGTGGAGGGCTATACGAGTAGGGGAAGACCAACAAACGAGGAGTATGAATGTGGAGGGCTATACGAGTAGGGGAAGATCAACGAAACGATGGATGGGCTGTGTGACAGATGATATGGGGGTGACTACCAAGGTGATGACAATAGTAAAGTATGGAAGAAAAGGACGTTACGCCGACCCCAAATAAATCGGGATGCGGCCAGGAGAACGATGTTGTATATAGTAGGCATTCATTACACGCTAGTCTTCGATAGTGAAACATCAAGCGTCAGAATTTCGTTAGTTTATTGAATGCTGCAACAGGATTACGAAAATTCAACATAAACTCTACATTATTATGAAAATTCCACATTATGATGTAATGTCCGCAATACATCTCCATGTCTTGCTTGACACGTTGAACATGCCTCTCTCGTTTTGACAGCAGTGACAGCTTTTCCGTTGATGACATTTGACAGAAGCTCTCTTGCTACCTACAGGCCAATTAGGTGTGAGTGAACCCGCGTAAATTATTTAGAGCTGGAATTAGGGCATGCCCGTGTAAGTAACTGACGCGTTTACGCTCCGCCGATAACCCGGGGTTGGGTTGGCAACACTGACAAGGCTGAACATATTGTCTATTTAATGCCACTGTTTACTTTACATCAATATGAAGTGGTTAATAGGAACATCATCATTTAGTCTCGTAATTTAATATTGACTGCCATTGTTCCGAACATAAGACATCACATTCAGTGGTCTCGAACCTACCGATTTTTCGGTATTTCTACCGATATGGGCTCTGTTCTACCGAAATACTGTTTCAGACTGAAATCGTAAAAAAATCGTTAATTTCGGTATTTCGGTAGAACAGAGCCCATATCGGTAAAAATACCGAAAAATCGGTAGGTTCGAGACCACTGGTCACATTATCTATTAATTAATTATTTATAAAAAATGATTACGGGTAAGAGGTAATGTGAAAGGATTCTATTTACGTAGAGCGTGCGGGCCCTCTGGTTGGGTCGACGTCTCGTATTGATTGTATGACCTGGTTACTGTTGCTAAATAAAACCAAACGTTTTCTACCTCAATGGGTAAAGCTGTGTGAGGCTCTGTCGTACCAATGCGGCATTGTGCGTTCATAAAAAAACGTAAAATTCTCATTTGAAAAATCTTTCCCCAGTCTTTAACATTCTGTTTTTGACCATAACTTATGAAATAGGTGCTCATATTATAGAGCATAGTGTACTCAGCTAGGAAGTTGAGTATAATGTTATACTAAGTGATACATAGCTTAGTTGCAGATGTCTCGCAAGTCGCAACACTTTCAACAAACGAAATCAAACAAAATATTTTTTGTCAGTTTACTTAAAGTGCCAGAAAACAAACATGGACATGCCAGGTGAGTGCCGTGGTGTGTACAGGTAACCGCATACCCATGGTAACAAATTGACTGTAACAGTGCTTTTATGTCGTAGAAGTAAGGATTGTTTTCTTGGCTCAAGTGTTACTACTGCCGCGCCGTGCTGACCGTGCTATATGATTCGCGTGTCACAGTGGTTGGCCCCCATTTGGCTCTCTGAAAATACAAAGTGTTGCGATACATTCCCGGACTAATTGTAATGGCTTTAATCAATCTACATAAATAATAACTTGCTAGATTTGATTACAGACAGACATCGGGGCAAGTGAAACTAAATAAAAGTTTGTAAAAATGAAATACTGTTCGTTGGTAAGCGCATCACTTGAGAACGGCTGGACCGAATTGGCTATTTATTGGTGACCGGTCAGTTCACCAAAAATTAATTCATAAGTTTATACTTGACAAGCAACGATTGGTAAAAATATTATTTGTCATTTCATCATTATACAACAACAAGTTTACCAAATAATTCACTTAGGGCTGATTTTTCAATCGTCAGATAACTTTTATCTGAGGAATACATATGGCGGTTTGACATATTTTCTATACAAAAGCTGTCAAAACGTCAAACATATACCCAGATAAAAGTTATCTGACGATTAAAAAATCAGCTCTAAGCAAATAATTATCCGATAAACTTTAATTTAATAACGTATTATTTGATAAATAATAAATTATTTTTACATGGTACAATTTCACTTGGCATACTATGAAGATGGCAGAACTTAGGATGCAAGAGAGAGCGAAGCGAGCTCGGGACTTGGGGCACCCCGACTCGGACAGGTTAGGTTAGTTCGTGGTTATTTTTTTTAAAACCATCCAGAAATCACGTCTTACTTCGAGACGTCTGTCATTGACCTTGAAAATGCTCTTGACCCTAAAGCTTGTCACAAGGTCATATTTTAAGATTTGAGCATAATAATATTTTGGTTTGTTGACCTTGATTTATGGGGTATGCGATAGATGAGTCTTTCAATTATTATGGATTACGAGGAGGGATCAAAAAGTAGTGAGAATGAGATAGAATATAATGACTATTGATAACATATTAATTTATTTTTCTACATAGTCTCCGAGTCTCTCTACGCACCGAGTCCAGCGCTTTTCCAAGGCTTCAATCCCTTTCAAAAAAAAAGTTTTGTTTTGGTCCTGCAAAAAGCTCTCCACGGCATCCATCACCTCGTTATCGTCTTCGTACCTGTTTCCCCTTAAGTATTCTTTCAATTTGCGGAACAGATAAAAATCGCTAGGCGCCAGATCTGGTGAATAAGGGGGGTGGTCAACCAATTCGAAGCCAGCTTGCTGAATGGCAGCCATCGCAACTGCCGACCTGTGCGCGGGTGCGTTGTCGTGATGAAACAGCACGCCCCTTCGAAGTTTCCCTCTCCTTTTCTCTTTGATGGCATTCCTCAACTTGGGAATTAAAGCTGCATAATATTGGCCTGTAATAGTGGTTCCACGCTCCAGGTAATCAATCAACAATATCCCTTCTGAGTCCCAAAATATTGAGGCCATAACCTTGCCAGCCGATGCCACGGCACGAAACTTCTTCAGGGTCGGTGATGATGGCTGTTTCCATTGCGAAGATTGCTGTTTTGTCTCGGGATCAAAATTATGGACCCATGTTTCGTCCATTGTTATGAAACGAGACAAAAAGTTTTCAGAATCTTCTTGAAACTTGTCCAACAATATCTTCGAAATGTCAAGTCGATTTTGTTTCTGACTGTCGGTTAACATTCTCGGCACCCATCTTGTGGAGACTTTTCTCATATTCAAAGATTGTTTCAATATGGATTGAATACTTCCATACGAAATGCCCGTTTCTTGAATTAAGTATCGGATGGTAACTCTTCGATCGCTCAATACAATTTTCTCGACTTTCGCAACATTTTCTTGGGTGACTGACGTCGATGGACGGCCGCAACGATGTTCGTCTTCCGTGCTCGTTCTCCCTACTCGGAATTGAGAAGCCCACCTTGTGACAGTGGAATACGGCGGAGCAGACTCTCCTAATGTTGCCTCCAAATCGCAATGAATCTCTTGCGTCGTTAACTTTTTTAAACAGAGTTATTTAATAACTTTTATTAGATTCTGATGGCAACAGGCTAGTGATGATGTTGATGGCAACCAACAGGCTAGTGATGATGTTGATGGCAACAGGCTAGTGATGATGTTGATGGCAACCAACAGGCTAGTGATGATGTTGATGGCAACTGGCTAGTGATGATGTTGATGGCAACAGGCTAGTGATGATGTTGATGGCAACCAACTGGCTAGTGATGATGTTGATGGCAACTGGCTAGTGATGATGTTGATGGCAACTGGCTAGTGATGATGTTGATGGCAACCAACTGGCTAGTGATGATGTTGATGGCAACCAACTGGCTAGTGATGATGTTGATGGCAACCAACAGGCTAGTGATGATGTTGATGGCAACTGGCTAGTGAAGATGTTGATGGCAACTGGCTAGTGATGATGTTGATGGCAACCAACTGGCTAGTGATGATGTTGATGGCAACCAACAGGCTAGTGATGATGTTGATGGCAACTGGCTAGTGAAGATGTTGATGGCAACAGGCTAGTGATGATGTTGATGGCAACTGGCTAGTGATGATGTTGATGGCAACTGGCTAGTGATGATGTTGATGGCAACTGGCTAGTGATGATGTTGATGGCAACTGGCTAGTGATGATGTTGATGGCAACTGGCTAGTGATGATGTTGATGGCAACCAACAGGCTAGTGATGATGTTGATGGCAACTGGCTAGTGAAGATGTTGATGGCAACTGGCTAGTGATGATGTTGATGGCAACCAACTGGCTAGTGATGATGTTGATGGCAACCAACAGGCTAGTGATGATGTTGATGGCAACTGGCTAGTGAAGATGTTGATGGCAACAGGCTAGTGATGATGTTGATGGCAACTGGCTAGTGATGATGTTGATGGCAACTGGCTAGTGATGATGTTGATGGCAACTGGCTAGTGATGATGTTGATGGCAACTGGCTAGTGATGATGTTGATGGCAACTGGCTAGTGATGATGTTGATGGCAACCAACTGGCTAGTGATGATGTTGATGGCAACCAACTGGCTAGTGATGATGTTGATGGCAACCAACAGGCTAGTGATGATGTTGATGGCAACTGGCTAGTGATGATGTTGATGGCAACTGGCTAGTGATGATGTTGATGGCAACTGGCTAGTGATGATGTTGATGGCAACCAACTGGCTAGTGATGATGTTGATGGCAACAGGCTAGTGATGATGTTGATGGCAACTGGCTAGTGATGATGTTGATGGCAACAGGCTAGTGATGATGTTGATGGCAACTGGCTAGTGATGATGTTGATGGCAACAGGCTAGTGATGATGTTGATGGCAACAGGCTAGTGATGATGTTGATGGCAACCAACTGGCTAGTGATGATGTTGATGGCAACAGGCTAGTGATGATGTTGATGGCAACCAACAGGCTAGTGATGATGTTGATGGCAACTGGCTAGTGATGATGTTGATGGCAACAGGCTAGTGATGATGTTGATGGCAACAGGCTAGTGATGATGTTGATGGCAACCAACAGGCTAGTGATGATGTTGATGGCAACTGGCTAGTGATGATGTTGATGGCAACAGGCTAGTGATGATGTTGATGGCAACTGGCTAGTGATGATGTTGATGGCAACTGGCTAGTGATGATGTTGATGGCAACCAACTGGCTAGTGATGATGTTGATGGCAACAGGCTAGTGATGATGTTGATGGCAACAGGCTAGTGATGATGTTGATGGCAACAGGCTAGTGATGATGTTGATGGCAACCAACAGGCTAGTGATGATGTTGATGGCAACTGGCTAGTGATGATGTTGATGGCAACTGGCTAGTGATGATGTTGATGGCAACTGGCTAGTGATGATGTTGATGGCAACTGGCTAGTGATGATGTTGATGGCAACAGGCTAGTGATGATGTTGATGGCAACCAACAGGCTAGTGATGATGTTGATGGCAACCAACTGGCTAGTGATGATGTTGATGGCAACAGGCTAGTGATGATGTTGATGGCAACCAACAGGCTAGTGTTGATGTTGATGGCAACCAACAGGCTAGTGATGATGTTGATGGCAACTGGCTAGTGATGATGTTGATGGCAACAGGCTAGTGATGATGTTGATGGCAACTGGCTAGTGATGATGTTGATGGCAACAGGCTAGTGATGATGTTGATGGCAACAGGCTAGTGATGATGTTGATGGCAACCAACTGGCTAGTGATGATGTTGATGGCAACCAACAGGCTAGTGTTGATGTTGATGGCAACCAACAGGCTAGTGATGATGTTGATGGCAACTGGCTAGTGATGATGTTGATGGCAACAGGCTAGTGATGATGTTGATGGCAACAGGCTAGTGATGATGTTGATGGCAACCAACAGGCTAGTGATGATGTTGATGGCAACTGGCTAGTGATGATGTTGATGGCAACAGGCTAGTGATGATGTTGATGGCAACTGGCTAGTGATGATGTTGATGGCAACTGGCTAGTGATGATGTTGATGGCAACCAACTGGCTAGTGATGATGTTGATGGCAACAGGCTAGTGATGATGTTGATGGCAACAGGCTAGTGATGATGTTGATGGCAACAGGCTAGTGATGATGTTGATGGCAACCAACAGGCTAGTGATGATGTTGATGGCAACTGGCTAGTGATGATGTTGATGGCAACAGGCTAGTGATGATGTTGATGGCAACAGGCTAGTGATGATGTTGATGGCAACAGGCTAGTGATGATGTTGATGGCAACAGGCTAGTGATGATGTTGATGGCAACCAACTGGCTAGTGATGATGTTGATGGCAACAGGCTAGTGATGATGTTGATGGCAACCAACTGGCTAGTGATGATGTTGATGGCAACAGGCTAGTGATGATGTTGATGGCAACAGGTCCGTCCCCTATTGCATGGGGCTTAAATATAACTGGTAAAATGTGGGTGTACTATAGGTACACCTCTGCCTTACCCTTCGGGGATTACAGGCTTGACGTTGTTACGTTACGTATGTAGTTGAGAAAGGAACTCGTCTCACCTTCGCCATGTATGATCTGGCAGAGCTGGTGGTACAGCACGCGGCCATCCTGCGCGCGGAAGTAGTCGGCCAGCTGCGCGATCTCGGAGTCCGACAGGCCCACCACGGAGCGCAGCGGCCCGGCCAAGATCGACACGAACTTCGACTCTGAAACCATCACACGTTCATAATCATAATGATTTATTTGCAATAGGTGTTGCTTCAATGTAGGTCTTAGACAACACAGTCATATTCTTAGTACATAGTCAGAAAGACCTGCAAACTATGCAATGTAAATAATACTACAGTTATTATTAAGACTGAAGTATGGATTTAATGCAATTTCTGTAGTCCAATATTGTCACTATACAATCATTATACAGTATGACAATACAAGTTAAGTTTATTTACAGAACTGACTGCTTCGTTGGTCTGGTGGTCGCAAGCGCTACTGCTGAGCATGAGGGCCTGGGTTCGATTCCCAAGTCGGGCAGTGTTCAGTGTGTGAGTCTGGATTTATAGAAATAAAAGAAAGAAAGAAAATACGTTTATTTGCGGTAAACATGACGCAAAAAAAGAACACAAACACAAAAAAGAAACAAGCTGGGGGAAAATATGCGTCACATCCACATAAAACGGCCATCGCTCAGCATAATGCTGCGACCATATGCGAGACAAAGCCCCAGCGCTTTATGCCCGATTGAAAGCAATAGCGGCGAAATGTGGGTGCACTATCCCAACCCTTCGGGGAAACAAGGCGTGATGTAATGTTAATGTTTATATACAGAAATCGTTTTTCTAGCAGCCATCAATGCAACTTACTGTAAATTAAATCATTGTGCCACTTGACAAGGTTTGTATACAGTTTTGGAGGCTAAAAACACGAACGAAGCAGATTTAAGGAGAAAACTTTCGCAAACGGTTTCATCAATTCAGACGAAAGCCGGACATATGCCTCCCCTAAGCATCGTCACAACGACCGGTCCTGTGAATAAATTATATTTATTTCTGTAAGGCGGTTTATACAAATACTTACACGTGAATAATATTTAAAATTATTTACCTATAAAAATAAACAAACGACTTCCAAAAAAAAAACAACAAAGTGAAAAATAACTTCGGAAGTCGGTGTCTTTGGTTTTGTATTTTCGTTTTTTTACCACCGACTTCCGAAATTAAAATTATTTTTATTTTGTTGTTTTTTTTTTGGAAGTCGGTTGTTTTTTTTAATAAAGAAGTTAGTATTTGCCACTTTTTAGTTGTGGTAACTTTCCCGCCCAAATTCGTAGTCTTTCCACTATTTGCTAAGTAAACAACAGTGGCAGGAAGTTATTATAACATCATCAACATACACTAAATGGAAAGAATACGTATTATTGAAGCTAACTCAAAAACCACTCATCAGAATTTGACCAAATTTATATGCGACCACCTCACCGTTTCAAATATAAACTTTGCTAAAAGGCAAATATGTCGCGCTAAGTCATGTCACAAGTTTGGAAGCCGTAGTTTTATCAGGATTGGACACTGTCGCCAACAAATTACTAAATCAACCACACGACGACAGATCGTTGACGAAATCTGTTTTTCTGACAATTAAGGCCACACATAACAAACGACTAAAGTAGCGCAATTTGAAGCATATTATCATTAAAATAATTTATAGCCAGAGTGCATCTCATGACAATTCCCATAAGCCCAAACACGGTTAGGGTACATTGTTTTATTACGGAGTTCCGGTGCCTACCTTACGGCTTCATCATCAGATCAGTTCGATGGTACCATTGTCATCAGAACCATTTATTTAAATTTACTTCATCATAGTCGTCATAATCGAGATATCTTATCGCCACTCGTGAAATACTTATCATTGAGAAGGTCCCGTGGCCATCTGAGTGAGGTCTTCTACATTAGTTCCACTTCACCAAATGGTATTTTCTGAATGCAAATTGCTTGACATGTTGATGAAAATACTAAAATCGCTACGTATATGCCTATAATATTTGAGGAGTTCCCTCAATTTGTCATGGATCCTGTCATCAGAACTGGATTTTGATAAAATTGGGACTAATCTGGAAGTATGTCCTTTCAAATAACAAGAGAATTTTCTAAATTGGTTTATAAAAATGACGGATTACTGAGGTAACAAACATTAAAAAAAATACAACTGAATTGAGAACCTCCTCCTTTTTTTGAAGTCGGTTATAAGCTAGATGGGGTTGGTGTTTCCTTGCCGACTGTAGGACTCTGAGAAGAAACACCGAAACAAACTCAGAGGTCACAGTCTCTTCTAAAGTCCAGACATAATCTTAGTCAAATCATATGTGGACCAAGTAGGTCACTTCTGAAATGGTCTTTTGAGGAAAGAACAGATAGATCGTGTGCGCCTGTCCAGTCAGTGCACGCATTTGTATCAGTAATAATGCGTGCTTCGATTGTGGCAAGGCAGCCTAGAGCTGGAGGATCTCTTCCGACGAGTGGTTTAAGGTGCTGCTGCAGGTCTTATAAAAGTAAGTTAACACTATGCGGTACCTGATATCAGAGAGTTGCCCTCAGGGTCGAGCGGCCGGTACCAGTCCCAGAGGTTGAGGCCCACGCGGAAGGCGGCCGCGCGGATCTTGTTGCAGGTCTTCCATACATCTGCGAGCCGCACTATCTGTGAGCACAACAACACGTTATAAGAACTTATTGCTTACGTTATCTTCTTACTGTTACCTACCTGTTTAGTCGCGTGTCGGGTACCATAGCTCTATGTGGGTACGGTCACGTTCTCAAACATGGACTTGTCAAGAATACCAGGCATTAAGGTCTGGTTTTTGAACTCCAGGATAAACCCTCAATAGTTATTCATTCGAAAAAAATATTCATAAACAAGACATCGAACTAATAGCACTATTGAATAGATAAATAAGACGTCGAACTAATAGCACTATTGAATAGATAAACAAGATATCGAACCAATAGCACTACTGAATAGATAAACAAGACATCGAACCAATAGCACTATTGAATAGATAAATAAGACGTCGAACTAATAGCACTATTGAATAGATAAACAAGACATCGAACTAATAGCACTATTGAATAGATAAACAAGATATCGAACCAATAGCACTACTGAATAGATAAACAAGACATCGAACTAATAGCACTATTGAATAGATAAACAAAGATATCGAACCAATAGCACTACTGAATAGATAAACCAGACATCGAACCAATAGCACTATTGAATAGATAAATAAGACGTCGAACTAATATCACTATTGAATAGACAAACAAGACGTCGAACCAATAGCACTATTGAATAGATAAATAAGACGTCGAACTAATAGCACTATTGGATAGATAAACAAGACATCGAACCAATAGCACTACTGAATAGATAAACAAGACATTGAATCAATAGCACTATTGAATAGATAAAATTAGATAAACTGCGGTCAAGACAACTCAGAAACTGGGGCAACTACGTAAGGTACAAAGATGTGTCTTTGTACATACCTTACGTAGTGTAGTGTAGGGTACAAAGATGTTATGATATTATGTTTTATAATAAAATATTTTCTGTAAAGTTGTACCTACTAGGCGCAATGGGTTGGCCCGCATTGAACAGCACATTCATATTTATTGTCTAGGTATACCTTGCCTAATTACAACAGGTAGGTACACACAATAACACATTTTACATTCACAATTAAAAAACACATCGTTACTAACCGTGTCATGCATTTTGATGGGTTTCCTAATTAGCTTCTATATGTACTGTTTTGTGAAAATCGTTACTTCACTCAATTTAGATTTAAAAACAATTTAGATTTAAAAAATGTATTTTGGCGATTATTTCAATGATTTGTTTGTAAATGCACACAAAATTTTACGTTTGACAGTAGAGGAACTACACCTGTCATGGCGGCAGGATTTTTTTTTTATCTATTCGAATTTTGAACTTGTTTTCAACTAGACCAGGAGGTTCACGTCTCTGCGTACGAACCTATTTAAAGGAAGGAAATATGCTTTTTGAGACGGTTTGTTAATTTTAACGAAAACCCGAGCTGATCAAAATACAAGGGAATAATTTAGTTTAATTGTGGATTAACGAATATTAATATAATACCTACTATTGTTAAGACAGCTGGCTCCCAACAGGGCCACACATCACGAAAGTCTAATAATTGAAAAATCGATCTACGAACTATTGTAATGCGATGTTGTTATTATCTTATTTGAGCTTTCGCGACCCCTGAGCCGGGCTCACCCGGGCTTTTGAATTTCAGATATTTGATTATTTTAATTGATTAAGTATGCCCATGTTAAAGTAATTATGATTGCTTGTTTATTTATAGGTATTATTTAATCCCTACGAAAACTATTTAAGCTGGCAGCATAATATCTTTAAAAGCTTTAATCTTATATAATTATCTTCATTAATCAGCAATGACTCCCAGTGGCACTTTCTCCCCATGCCAGTATAATAAGACCTGAAGGCTCCTCAGGACACAATTACAAATTCCGCTCATCAATCAATTTGTCAATGGGGCTAGGTACGTCGGTACCGGTCCGTTACGTTACACCCCCATTTGATATAGCGCCGACGCTTTCTCCGAACGTGTATACATTGCTGAGTATATAAGATGGTTGAAAGAAAGGCACAGGTAGCTAGCGAGAAATGGATTGGAGCTGTAGTGTAGAGTTGTGTAGCTGAAAGGTCGGAGTTATCACAGCACATGCGCGGAGGCTCGTGGGCGGCCGATGACGTCAGAGGGATCGATCGCGTGGCGCGGCTCGCCTCAGCTCGGCCGCTCCTGTCACCTCCGGAGCACGTGAACAGACCCTGACGATGCGGCCACACATTACATAAGGCCACACCACGTGCCTTCATGTCCGGCAACCACCCATGTGCGGGCTAAGTTTCAGGACCAGGAATAGCCCTTCGCAGAAAACCTCCCTCCGATGGGGCGACAGTTGTCCTCCGAGGCTGAGCAGTAACTCCTTGGACTTGCGAGGGGACAGTGTTGTGTAGTTGAACTGTGCTGGTGACACATGGGAGCCTGGTGACGCGCCCGGTGCGTCGTGTGGCCACACATAGCGTTTTATTGAACGGAAAGTGAGTATTGATAGTTCTAAGTACCTTTCGTTGTGTACACACTACGTTACTTAATAGCGAAGATGTTTAAGTTGTATGTATTCTTTGTGCTGGTTGAATCGTGTAGAGAACTAACTAATTAATACCTGTAAAAGCTGCCAGTGCCATAATACCGGAGTACCTTGAACATTAAGCCAGGAAAATGGAAGGTACTGTGTCTTCACTTGTGTTTAAAACTGATCATCATGTACCGTGTCTTACCTTTCTGTACGGAGTTGCTCATTATATTATATGTTCATGGGATAGGGATACGCGCATGAATAGTATTCCACGTTTGTTATACAGGTGATATTATTATAAATCCTTTAATTACAAGCCAGACGGGTAATATGAAAGTTGAAACATTCAGTCGATGATCGAAATGGAAACAATATTATTGATTGCATTTGATTATTATTAAACCATTTGGCGATACAGTAACTACTATCGTGATGATTTCAGCCCTTTTACGTTCACTAAGTAGTTGTGTGTCCAGGATTGTGTGTCCACGATTGTGTGTGTCCACGATTGTGTGTCCACGATTGTGTGTGTCCACGATTGTGTGTGTCCACGATTGTGTGTCCACGATTGTGTGTCCATGTTTGTGTGTCCACGTTTGTGTGTCCATGATTGTGTGTGTCCCGGATTGTGTGTCCACGTTTGTGTGTCCACGTTTGTGTGTCCACGATTGTGTGCCCACGATTGGCAGATGATTGGTTATGAAGTGTTCTTACTACCTAGACCTTATAACTATAGGTAGATAGAAGATACCTTTCTAATAACCGGTCGTGAGGGAATAATGGCATTTTAACCGGAAAATGGTGTTTGCTGGCTGATGCTGTAGATATGTTTTGCCCTAAAAAGAATGTTTTTTTTGCGTAATACCTAACCTTTACTCCAATCAATAGCTGGTGCAATAAATACAATTCACAAGCTAACATTAAAATATTTATATTATGTACAAGTATATAAAAAAAATCTGCCTCGTTGGTCTAGTGGTCGCAAGCGCTACTGCTAAGCATGAGTTCTTGGGTTCGATTCCCAGGTCGGGCAGAGTGTTATTGGGTTTTTCTATCTGGAATTTCTCAGTAGCAGCCCGGAGTCTAGATTTGTGCCTGGTTGATGGCAATAGGCTCATCCCCGATTTGTCGATTACATGGGATTTAAACATAACTGGCGAAATGTGGGTGTACTATAGGTACACCTCTGCCCAACCCTTCGGGAAAACAAGGAGGGAAACAAGGAAATGGAAGAGCTCATTGGGCATCAAAAAATTCGTCCGCATCGCTGTCAATGGGAAAAGTGCCCAAAAGGCTGGCAGCGTTGCCACGTTGGATGGCAGTGCTGATTCTTTGGGCTAAAAATAGGCCAGTCCTCTGGTCCCGTGAAGCGACGACCAACTATCATGTGTACTATCGTACACAATCCGGTTGAGAATGCTACATCCTAGCTTTGAACTGTTATTGTAAATCTCTTGTTTCACCTCAACTCTTTCGATGTGGCACTAATTAAAACCAATTGCGCAAGTAAACGCACGAGTGGTAACACTTGCACGAGTGGTAACACTTGCACCAGTGGTAACACTTGCACGAGTGGTAACACTTGCACCAGTGGTAACACTTGCACCAGTGGTAACACTTGCACGAGTGGTAACACTTGCACGAGTGGTAACACTTGCACGAGTGGTAACACTTGCACCAGTGGTAACACTTGCACGAGTGGTAACACTTGTACCAGTGGTAACACTTGCACCAGTGGTAACACTTGCACGAGTGGTAACACTTGCACGAGTGGTAACACTTGCACGAGTGGTAACACTTGCACGAGTGGTAACACTTGCACCACCACCTACACGAGCAAATATTCTCACGACATGAACTGCCTATAACGAGTGCAGATATCAATGTCGAATAATGATTTGGTGCTGACTTTTTATAATTATGGGGTTTTAAACCTGGTTTTATTGCAAGATATTTCTCTTTACGTGAGGATCAGAGGCAGCATCATGCTATGAACACCATTATTTTCTTCTTCTACCACAGTTTCAGGTCGCCATTATTATTTTTAACCTATAATTGGATATCATTTTAATCGATCGCAAGTAATCATCCTTTTTGCTGCAGGAGGCAAGATCAGTCAAGATGATCAACATAGCGGGCGTTGTGTCCATCGTGCTGTTCTACGTGCTGATCTTGGCTGTAGGCATCTGGGCAGGTCGCAAGAAGCCAGCCGGCAACGACTCCGAGGAGGAGGTCATGCTGGCCGGCCGGTCCATCGGCCTGTTCGTCGGGATATTCACTATGACTGGTAAGGGATTGGCTTACAATTATTTTACATTCATAAAGTAAAGAAATAATAATACAGTAATTATAGTCGTACCTCGAGGAGTTCGTGGCTACATGGCAACAGCCGCGCGGGTCGATCGAAGGTTAAGCTACGCTTGTTGCGGTCGGTTCGTGGATGGATAAGCATCCATTACATATCGAGACCCCTCCGTGCCCCGGCAAGCACGTTATGCCGTTGATCCCAAACGTCATTCGTAGATCTTTGACAGTCGTTATGGGTAGTCAGAAGCCCAACAGTCTGACAACCAGCCTTACTAAAGAGTATCATGTTAACCAGTAACTGGGTTGTGGTGGTGAGATAGGCAGTCGTTCCATGTAAAATAATAGTATTCAGCTGCCTCCTGTTAGACTGGAAGCCGACCCCAACATGATTGGCAAAAGGTCAGGCATGGGTGATTGAGTCGTACCTGGCTGTACCTATTCCAGTGCAGGGTATAGACATCTCCCCAGACAGAGAAGCAACAGAGCATAGATAATGAAATGCTTATTTACATAGCATAATGTAAGTTGAATGTAGGTACTCGGTGTAGGTAGGTTTTCGATTTAATTTTATATGATTTCTACATGTCCTGCCTATTATGAAAGCCTGTGTAGGTAGGTACCTACCTGGCACAGTCACGTGGCATACTTAAGCGCTTTACGGACCCAACGAGACATGATAGAAGTTTTATTGTTGTAACAATAAGATAAGATATATTTACGTGTTTTTGACAAATACATATATCTTATCTTATTGTTATCTCCTGTGGGCGTTTAGTGCCCCTCAACGCGCGAGTGCAGCATGATGTTAGTTAACGAGAATTGGAATAGGGAATAACACACCAAGTGGTACCTACTTGAGAAGATGCTTATGATTAATATTATTATGTCTGTGTGCCACATGGATTTCTATGTAGAATGTAGTCATACGGAGAATTTTAATTACATACATACATACATACATACATACATACATAAACTCACGCCTTCTTCCCATGGGGGTAGGCAGAAACTACAGAACGCCACCTGCTACGATCCTTACATACTCCTTTTGCCTCGTTTACATTCATACATCTGGTCATACACGCACGCCGGTTGCGAGTACTACGCACCTGACCTTTCTGAAGAACATCACCAATAAGGTCACTATATGTCTTCCTAGGGCGTCCCCTTCCGGCGTTTCCACTCACATCTGCCGTGTAAATACCTTTTGTTAGTCGACTTTCATTCATCCTCTCAACATGACCAAACCATCTAAGCATACTCTTTTCAATTTTTGTCACTACATCTTCTTTTAAACCGCACCGTTGCCTTATCACATCATTTCTCAGTCTATCATTTATAGTCACACCACACATGCTTCGCAAGGAACGCATTTCCACAGCATTTATTCTACTTTCATGCTTCTTTTGCCATACCCAACATTCACTTCCATACATAAGCGTAGGCACCAGCACACCATTGTGAACAGCCAGTCGGGCCTTTTTGGACATTAACTGGTTGGTCACAACTGCATGTATAGCACCATTCACTTTATTTCCCGCATTTACTCTCCTTTCCACATCTTCATCTATCTTTCCATCCCTTGTAAACAGACTCCCCAAATATACAAACTCACTTACTTGCTCCACACTTTTATCATTTATTTTTACATCACACATCGATACGTCCTCTTCTTTTTCAAACACCATGACCTTCGTCTTATTCACATTTATATTCATCCCTTTTATCTTGTATGCTTCATCCATGACAGTCACCATGTCTTGCAACTGTTCTGCTGACGATGCAAGTAGAACTTGATCATCTGCGTAGAGAAGGCATTTCACAAGCAAATCATTCATCCTCAATCCACACTCACCCTCTTTCAAATTTGTCAGACAACTATCCATGTACAAGTTGAACAGCCATGGTGACGCTACACAACCCTGTCTAACACCCCTCGAGATGCAGAACCAGTCCGTGTATGCCCCATTTATCCTAACACAAGCACTGGAATCCTTGTATAAAGATTTCAGTGCCCGTACCAAGCGCCAGTCCACACCGTACACCGACAGTGTCGACCACAGTTCCTCCCTCCACACACTGTCATAGGCCTTCTCCAAGTCAACGAAAGCACAGTAGACTTTCTTGTGCTTTGCCAGATGTTTTTCAGCAATGCACCTTAGGGAGAAGATCTGATCCGTACAGCCCATTCCCTCTCTAAATCCTGCCTGCACATCCCATATTTTCTCCTCTGGCACTTTCATCACTCTTTTTATTAAGACCTTTGCATACAGTTTGCCAACAACACTCAAAAGACTAATGCCGCGGTAGTTTTTTTTACACTCCTGCTGAGAGCTTTTTTCCTTATATAGTGGCACGATTACAGCCTTGCACCAATCATCCGGCACACGGCCATATCTCCAACACATATTAAAGATCCGGCACAACAGACTTGCTACCACCCCGTCACCGCCCTTCAGCATTTCAGCAGACACTCAGTCGTACCCCGCAGCTTTCCCAACTTTCATCCCTTTCAGCGCTCTTACAATCTCATCTATTTCTATTTCATTCTCTTCATCTACATCTGAGCTTGGGTCTTCAAAACTGGCGTCTGCCCAATTACTCACTCCTTGCACACTATCCTGACAGCTAAATAAACTTTCAAAGTATCCCTTCCATCGTTCCAAGACCTTACATTCTTCGCTTAGTAAACATCCATCTTCTGCTCTTATAACATTCATACTCGATGTTCTTGTCACTCCGCGAGCCAATCTTACCTGTTTCCAGAACAGCTTAACATTGGTCCTGAAGTTTTCAGAGAACTTCCTGTTGTACTTTTCTTCCTGTTCATCCTTCTTCATTTTTACCATCTCTTTCTTTTTTCTTTCTTTTTTTTCTTTCTTTTTTTTTCTTTCTTTAATTACATTTGTCATCAAAAATATCGAACCACTACCAGGATTTTCTTTCTGGCGACAAATAACCAAAAAAGAGGATTAATTCTTTAAAAAAAAAAAAAAATTAGTAGCTGGTAGTTTGGCCTTTTCAGTGGTGTAAGAGAGTTCCAAATTTGAATTTAATTTTTTTAATTTTTAAACACTGCATATTCATGCATGATAATGCCAGGGTCCATACCGCAGGAATCGTACGAGATTATCTCAGTGAAGTAGGTATCTCCGTCATGGAATGGCCAGCAAGAAGTCCGCATATGAATCCCATAGAGCACCTGTGGGATGAACTAAAAAGACGAGTTCGAGCAAGAGATCCTGCTCTAGAGGATCTTGACCAGCTGAAAAACGCAATTCAAGAAGAATGGAATAACATTCCACAACATGCAGTCGTGACTTTCGTCCGATCCATGAAGAACCGTATGGAAGCAGTCGCAAGGGCCCGGGTAGGGGGGAGGGAATACAAATTATTGAATAAATTGTACTTAAAGTTTTCTTTATTTAAGTGTTTTGTTTATTGCATTTCATAAAAGCTCCATACATGTTAGAAGTGACTTGTTAAACAAATCATGAACCATAAGAAAATTTAATTTGAATTTGGAACATTAGCATAGGGAATTCGAAACCTTGTACTTAACTAAGCTCTGATAAATGAAATAATTTTTTTTTTTCGTGTATTACAATATTTTTCTAATAATCCATTAAAAACATAAACTTGAGAAGTGTTTCAATTGTTTTGATGAGTGTATTAAAGAAAATGAACTCTGTAGTTAACTAATTAATACAATTATAACTAACTAACACGTAGGATACAGATAGTTAAACTAACACGTAGGATACAGATAGTTAAACTAACACGTAGGATACAGATAGTTAAACTAACAGGTAGGATACAGATAGTTAAACTAACACGTAGGATACAGATAGTTAAACTAACACGTAGGATACAGATAGTTAAACTAACACGTAGGATACAGATAGTTAAACTAACACGTAGGATACAGATAGTTAAACTAACACGTAGGATACAGATAGTTAAACTAACAGGTAGGATACAGATAGTTAAACTAACACGTAGGATACAGATAGTTAAACTAACAGGTAGGATACAGATAGTTGAACTAACTATAATTCACAAAACTGATGTACAATCACAAATGCAATAAAATAGTTACAACACGATAGGTCTGATGGACATCTACTAGATGTGAATCTAACATGCATATTTTATGTTAAACACTTAGTATTAAGAAAGAAAAAGATAAAATTAAGCAAAACTTACAAATTGTTTTCATATAAACCTAATGAAAAAGTTTTGGGAAAGAACAATTGACTATAAAAATAATTATACAATTACGACTCTAAGTTTAGTCCTAACTGAGGCTACAGAACCAGCAAAGATATCTATTTCACCACGAATGGAGTTCCCAAGAGAAAGCATGCGGCAAATGGGTGAAAAATTACCTATATTAGTTCGACTATGAGGCAGGACGAAAGTCCTTCGGTTAATTAAGTGGCTACTACTACGTGGAATACTAAATTTTACTTTCTCTAAAAGCTCGGGAGAATCTATTAAACCATTTATTAATTTATATAAGAACATGAAATCCAAAGATTTCCTACGTGCGCTTAAAGATTTCATTTTATAATGACTCAGTTTAGAGTTATAAGATTTCAGACTACGACATCTGTTATCTGAATAACTTAAGTGATATAGAAACCTTTTTTGAACCTGCTCTATTCGATCAGAGTGCACCTGATAAAACGGGTTCCATACCGTACTACAGTACTCCAGAATACTCCGAATAACGCTGTTATAAATGGAAATAGTCAGAATTGGCTCTCTAAAAATTTTAAACTAAAACGTAGGATACAGATAGTTAAACTAACACGTAGGATACAGATAGTTAAACTAACACGTAGGATACAGATAGTTAAACTAACACGCAGGATACAGATAGTTAAACTAACAGGTAGGATACAGATAGTTAAACTAACACGTAGGATACAGATAGTTAAACTAACACGTAGGATACAGATAGTTAAACTAACAGGTAGGATACAGATAGTTAAACTAACACGTAGGATACAGATAGTTAAACTAACACGTAGGGTACAGATAGTTAAACTAACAGGTAGGATACAGATAGTTAAACTAACACGTAGGATACAGATAGTTAAACTAACACGTAGGATACTGATCGTTAAACTAACAGGTAGGATACAGATAGTTACATATTACTAAAGGAAGGATAGTTACAATTTTTCACTGATAATAGCGGGGAAACAAAGAACAAGTGAATACAAAAAGGGTACAAGGCGGCCGTGAGTGTAAACGCTGGGAGAAGACGCCCTAGGAGGACATAGTGACCTTATTGGTGATGTTCTTTAAAAGGTCAGGTGCGTAGTACTCGCAATGACCAGATGTATGAAGGTAAATGAGGCAAAAGGAATCTGAAAGGGTCGTAGCAGGTGGCATTCTGTAGTTTCTGCCTACCCCCATGGGCAGAAGGCGTGAATCTATGTATGTGTGTGTAACAAGTTTTATTTTGTTTATTTATTGACTTTGTTTGTTTTTCCCAAATAAATATAAACAAGGGCTGTTCCCTTGTTGCCTAAGTAGGCACGTTTTAGAGGACTTAATGGTTGGAGTGGGAAGCATGGCTGCTGAACATAATATTCTGGGTTCTCAGGTTAGACACAGCGTAGCATTGTGAGTATTGTGACATTATTAATTCAGTTGCAAATTACAATGGACATAGTTCCGGTAATTGATTGTTTGGAATTGCCCGTACTTGAACCTGCATAAGTATTACCATAGCATAAGTAGCCTATAACGTTCCCACTGCTGGGACACAGGCCTCCTCTCTGTGAGAGGGAGTGGGCCGTAGTCCACCACGCGGGCCCAGTGCGGGTTGGTGGATGTCACATGTGTTCGAATTTTCTGTTCTAGGACATGCTGGTTTCCTCACGATGTTTTCCTTCACCGTTTTGAGAGCAGTGGTGATGAAATAATTTACACAAAGTATTATGGCAATAAGCAACCTTTACTCCGTTTCACACAGTTCAGTTTCGAATAAAGCTGACGTCTTAACGTTGTCCGTCCTTGCAGTTTTTGTGATTCTGTATTGGACTTTACAGACACGATTAACAGTAGAATTTAACTTATTTTTCAAAACTAGGTTTTCCTATTGTTTTAAGGGCTTTTTATAAACTAGATCAAGCGCTGTGTGTTTTCCGTAAATTCTCAAGTGTCCCATTGTAAAGTAGGTACTCAATTGTTTTAATCTTTTCAACAAATCTATTTTGGTATTCATTATTAATTTTCCTCATGTGTATGTCGTGGTCCGATTATAGAAGTGGCCATAATGTGATCTGCCCGGCCATTTCACGATACGCGGCCATTTCATGATTTGGCCTTTTATATCACGGTGCACGTAATCGAAAGTCGGGCGAATCGACGAAAGCACCCTATTTATCGATATTCCCAGCTGACCACTGGCATATAGCAAAGTAGGTGCGTTTCACGCCGCCAGTGGCGCCAGTCTCACGCCGCCGGTGGCGCCAGTCTCACGCCGCCAGTGGCGCCAGTCTCACGCCGCCAGTGGCGCCAGTCTCACGCCGCCAGTGGCGCCAGTCTCACGCCGCCAGTGGCGCCAGTCTCACGCCGCCAGTGGCGCCAGTCTCACGCCGCCAGTGGCGCCAGTCTCACGCCGCCAGTGGCGCCAGTCTCACGCCGCCAGTGGCGCCAGTCTCACGCCGCCAGTGGCGCCAGTCTCACGCCGCCAGTGGCGCCAGTCTCACGCCGCCAGTGGCGCCAGTCTCACGCCGCCAGTGGCGCCAGTCTCACGCCGCCAGTGGCGCCAGTCTCACGCCGCCAGTGGCGCCAGTCTCACGCCGCCAGTGGCGCCAGTCTCACGCCGCCAGTGGCGCCAGTCTCACGCCGCCAGTGGCGCCAGTCTCACGCCGCCAGTGGCGCCAGTCTCACGCCGCCAGTGGCGCCAGTCTCACGCCGCCAGTGGCGCCAGTCTCACGCCGCCAGTGGCGCCAGTCTCACGCCGCCAGTGGCGCCAGTCTCACGCCGCCAGTGGCGCCAGTCTCACGCCGCCAGTGGCGCCCCGACCCGATTACATACAAGTTGGTCGCAGTTACTTGGCTATTTAGCATTATTAGGATCCTAAAATAGAAATTATTCGAGAAGGAATAGGTCGAATAGGAATGGTTACCCGACTGCGCGGCTACAGAGTTGCCGCGCGCGTTGCTGCGGCTGTTATGTTTTTTACGCGTATCTGGGTCGACATGCCCAAGCATCGCTGGGCAAATCGTCGAAGGCTGAACGTTGAACGACATGGCGGTTAGATGGTCAAATCATGAAATGGAGAAATCGTACGTATCGCGAAATGGCCAGGCAGGTCACGGTATGGTCATTTCTACGATCGGACGACGACATATACGTAAGGATAAACGCATTCCCACGTTTTTGTTAATGTACACGTGAATCTTACATATCTAGGTAATCAGTCAATTTGCGGAATCTGTCACAACACTTTTATTTTAATACCTAATTCCACTACGTTGGAATGTTGAAGGCATTCTTCAGCAATGTTCGGGTACACATTTATAAGTATTCTGTCTGATATTGATTACTAACTTAATAGCTAGTAAGCAGTGGCGTGCCTAAGGGTGAAAATTAGGGCAAGCCAACGATTAAAAAAAAAAAAAAAAAAAACGTTTTTCTTACGTTGTTCATACTAAAACCATTATTAAAATGTCGGTTACATAACCTTTACAATACGAAGAGTACTACGTATATTTCAAGCATCAGATGGCGCTTATGTTAATTGGTACATAATTAACATAAGCGCCATCTATATTATTGGATACGCATAACTACATTGCTTACCCGCACCTTTTCACCTTAATTCACAATTCGCTTGTCACATGCAAAATTTTTCAATCAAATGCCACTAGATGGCCTCCAAATTATCGATTTGTTGTTCTATTTCCGTATGCATTGAAAATGTTCCCCTAAAACATTTATACTTAATTTCAAAACACTTAGGAAGAACCTCTTCGAACTGAAAATTAATGTGTTTTGTCTCGATAAGAATTTAGTTTTTCAGTGGTATACAAAAACTACAAATGCCATAAAAACACCATTCATGTCATTTCATGTGCAACATATTCATGCCTTGTAAACAATCGAATGAGTAGGTAGGACTAGGACCTATTTTAATCTGTTCTTCGAGTAACAAAAATACTTGTTTTTATTTCGGAGAAATACATTCAGTAATTATTAGAGGTTGGTTACGGTGAAGTAAAGAGTTACTTATTATCAGAAAACCTAATGTATTTACATACCTTTTCGACGACAGTTTCCGAATTCACATTTTGATAAAAATACTAAATACATAATCACAAAATCACAGCACCGCACTATCACATCATTTTAAATAATATAACTAATTCATAACCTCAGCACCTGAAAAATATTATTCGTAAAATACCTATCAAAACAAATAACAAACTCAGTATATCAAACTGTCTTTACGTGGAATCCCTCTCGTTACTCACTTTACGCGGGTCAACGCGGATAGTGCATTTGCGCGAACTTAATGCCGCTCAAGCTGGCTTTTGATTTCATAGAAATCTGCGTATAAGTACTTACATGGTACTTACCAATATGTCAACAAATGTAAACGTTTCTATAGCAATTTGTAGGCGAAAACTGCGAGACAAAGACAGGTATAAAAAGCCCGATGCCAAGCCGAGACGAGTGTGAGCGAGAAGGCGCATTTGAACGCGTAGTTCGGCACCAGAGTTATGACTACCTATGAATGATCGAGTTCCAATGAGTGCTAGTGCGCGCGACAAATTACGTGGAATTCGAAATTTTATTATTAAGACATGAATGTTTGAGTTCGAATTCATTGACTTGGTGTTTTTTGGAATATTTTTTTTTATTGATAGGCTTACGTTTGTTGTTGTAATTTATGATTTTATTAGGGCAAGCCCGGCTTTTTGGCTTCTATGAAGGTACCGCCACTGCTAGTAAGCAATATCAGATAGAAAACATAAAAATGTGTAGGTATATTAAGCAAAATCAACAAGTAATATGATATGAAGACCATCAAGTTCGAGCTCGTTCGGCCGCGACGTGTTAGTCGTGAATAATACATGCGCGAACTTGTCCAAGCTATAGGCTTCAGTGCCCTAGAACCAAACATTCGAAGACACGTGACATCTATCATCCCGCACTGAGCCCGCGTGGTGGATTACGGTCAACTCCCTCTCACAGAGAGGAGGTCTGTGTCCTAGCAGTGGGAACATTATAGGCTGATTATATGCTTATATGCTTATGCGGCGTGAATCATCCACGGTGTTAAATGTTTAATTGTTTTGTTTCCTGTTGTGTATCGTGGATGTTTGTTTCAGCAACGTGGGTGGGCGGAGGCTACATCAACGGAACAGCGGAGGCGATCTACACGTCAGGACTAGTGTGGTGTCAGGCCCCCTTCGGATATGCGCTGTCGCTCGTCTTCGGTGAGATATTGATGCAGTTGGTAGCTAAGTATTAATTGTCTGACAAATCAAAGTTAAATGGTCGATTTGGTATCATATGTAGGTACAAGTCAGGGCAATTAATTGTGTATCAAATTGACACACTGCGTCAACTCGGCGTCATATAACATTTTCATACAACTGTCAAAGAATGACAGCTGTGATTTGTATACCTGCTTACGGACAATTAATTTGGTAGTCGATTTAGTAAACAATTAATTTCTCTGATTTTATTTAAAAAAATTTTTGAACAGTACCTAATCCTACTATCAGATTTCGTAATGAAACTGTTGATTGATTCACCAAAATAATAGATCCAAACATATAAGACTTAGGCATAGAATACTCATAACTAACTCTCAATTCAACAGAATACAAAAATGCAAACTACAATTCGCCTTCGTCAAATATTTGTTTAAAAAATGAACCGAGCGTCAATAATCTACGTCACTCGTGGTCACGCAGGTACAGCGCCACGAGGTTCTTTTGGCGCGTGGCCAAAATGGGAACTAACGCCGCCATCTTGTTCTTCAATACATTTCACTAGACAACGTCACTCCAGCGGCACAGGATGCTCGTAGCAATACATTTCACTAGACAACGTCACTCCAGCGGCACAAGATGCTCGTAGCAATACATTTCACTAGACAACGTCACTCCAGCGCCACAAGATCTCGTAGCAATACATTTCACTAGACAACATCACTCCAGCCACAAGATGCTCGTAGAAATACATTTCACTACACAACGTCACTCCAGCAGCACAAGATCTCGTAGCAACCCTGCTACATGGATCTTGTGATGCTCGAATGACGTTGTTTAGTGAAATGTTAATGAAGTTATTGCCGACTCGTCACTGCATCAATTCGTCCGCCCGAGCCTAATACGCGATGACGTCAAAAACGCTCGAGCATCGGGGGAATTCCGACAATTCCGACGGCGCGGTACGTTTGTGACTGCGCGCACAAAAATTGTCATATGATTATTTTAGGTTTAGGATTATTTATTTGACGTGAATATCTTCCATACCATAGAGTAAAACTGCCCACAGCCAATATTAGACTTAATTATAGTAATTTTATCCGCGCGTGAACCGCGCGAGTCACCGGTGCCTTTTCGGCGCCGGTGGGGCTTGACTTTTTGTCGACGCGCGGCGCCGAAAAGGCGCCGGTGGTGCTCGGCCGATAAACAAAAGATCACGATCTATAACTGTTTCAAATAAGAAAGTGTAGGTAGGTACATAACTATACTAACCTATATAACTAATACTAAAGCTGAAGAGTTTGTTTTTTGTTTGAATGTTTGAACGCGCTAATCTCTGAAACTGCTAGTGGGATTTGAAAAATTATCTTTGCATTTTATAGTCCAGTTCTTGAGAAACGCTTTAGATTATATTAACATCACGCTACAACCCTCAAGAGCCGAGCAAAAAGAAGAAAAGCCAGAAAGAACGCTAAGCGAAAACGAACGGGTGAGCGATGTTATGTGACACGGCGGATTGGGGGAACAAGAAATTTCACGCGGACGAAGTCGCGGGCTGTAGCTAGTTTATTTAATAAAATGTAATGTGTGACAGATTATATTACTTATTAATGGAATTTGTGGTTTGTGCAGGCGGCATATTCTTCGCAAACCCGATGCGCAAGCAGGGCTATGTCACCATGCTGGACCCGCTGCAGGACTCGTTCGGCAGCCGCATGGGGGGGCTCCTGTTCCTGCCGGCGCTCTGCGGGGAGGTGTTCTGGGCAGCTGGCATCCTGGCAGCGCTGGGTAAGTCCTAAGTCTATAGAAAGCTAAAGGCTACATGGGTAGTCCAACCATCAGATCCGTTTGAACTAAACACAATCTAACAGATACTTACGTCTGGCCTGAACACAATCTGTGGCAATTCCCGAATTTTGAAAACGTTTCCATTCTAATCTGTCTCAATCTGACAAAAATACCTCTAATTTACCTACAACTTTTCGCTGAGATGGGATTGCGACTAGATTTTGAACGAACTTCTGTTCTGTGAGACTATTGCCGGCGTCAAGGCCGCTTGTTTACGGCGCGACGGCCGGTACGACTACCTGATGAAATTAAGCAATTTGATCGATGATAGGCATGAAAGTTTACTTACCTACTTTATCAATATCAATCATTTTCCTCGGCTGAAAACCACTTATTATAAGGTATGGTGACATTTTTCATACCCGGTTGTGCTCTCATTTCCTCAAGAGAATGAATTTATTACAACTGACAAAGGGAATAAAAAAGCTAAATAAAGACACAACGCCTTCGCCTCAACTTGACTGACGTCTACAAAACCATACAATATTTTTTGCGACTGCTTTATAAAAGAAAAGTCGCGTTGTTTTGTATTAAAGTAATAAAAACGAAGTAAAACAAAGCTGGTGCGGGTGTATTTTTTAATTCAATAGTCAGCTGTACCCGCCCACGGCTGCGGGTGTGCCGGGTTCACCTTTGACATCTATAGTTTCTAGTAGTTTCCTACGCGTTGAACTATACGAAACAATCTCTTTGAGCACCACTTACCATACCCTGGAACTGCGATGAAAGAGATTTGGATCATGAATAGTACAGCTTTTAGGATCTGGATAGATACCTAGATTAAAGTTCACCAACGCACTGATATAAACAGCATGCTTTCCTTAAATTTTATCTGTAATAAGTCGTTAAAGTAATTGCAATACAAACGTTGTCCTACGATTATAATTTGTCACGTTCCATGGTAGTTTTTTTAAACGAATGCTACGTAAATAAATAAATGGCGCCCAGCGTGGGACACAATCGTAAACTACTACTTCATGTCTTGTCATTCCAGTATGAGTAAAACCAATGCGCAGTTAAACCCCGATTTCCTTCGAACAATGAAACGAAGTCACAGAATAGATAAGACAAAGTTACCTTCGATGGTTAAAAATGGCGCCCAACGCGGGACTGACAAGCGTTTGACGATTGCATTCACTGTTTCGTGGCGTTATCTATTCTTAACTATTATCATTTAGTCACATAATTTCTGTATAGTAGAATGATCTATAGAATTATATTGTGTAATCAAGTTTATCTTTTTCTACACATATATATCAGGTTCGAAACCTCAATAATATTATGTCAACGCCGCGTCGTCACTCGCTATGATTTCTTTGCAACTTGTATTTTACCGTTCTAACACGATATAATAAGAGGCCGTGATTTTGACGAGAGCTTGTTGAAAAATAGGTACGTGTATGTGCGTGGTGCGAATCTGTTCCATTATCGTAATGGCGGCTGTGGTCCACTGGCGTCAATGGCGGCTGTGGCTCACTGGCGACAATGGCGGCTGTGGCTCACTGGCGTCAATGGCGGCTGTGGCTCACTGGCGTTAATGGCGGCTGTGGCTCACTGGCGTCAAGGGCGGCTGTGGCTCACTGGCGTCAATGGCTGCCATGTGGTCATGTGGCTGCTACAAGTAGTAGGATAGTGATAAGTAATCCTCAGGCTAAAAAAGGCGCTTCTATTGTTTTTAACAGACCATTTCTAAATAATAGTTTATTTATCAGCTCTCATATAATACCTAAAACTTATATTTTTTCATTTCGAAACACGATTTTTGTTCAATGCAAACCTTTTCCTCTAAAGGCTATATTTACATAATATTGTACTGAATGGCACATTAATTTACATAACTAAGACTTGATTTACTTACTCGAATCTTTGTTTACCGTGACTACCTAAACAAAAGAGTATTCTAATTAGGAAAACGACATTTATACCTAAGTAGCAGTAGATATAAGCGGCTATGGGATAGGATTCTTTGTAATGCAAAGTTTCTATTGTGCGTTTTGAACGTATGGTTCGGCTACCTTCAGATATCTTTTACTGACAAATGCGTGCACTTACTGGACAGATCCACTCAAAAAACCATCTCGGACACTAATATGCATGGTCCTCATATGGCCTGACAAAGATTATGTCTAGACCATAAAAGAGATTTTGATCTCGTGAGTTTGTTTCGATCTTTCTTCTCAGATAAGAAACAACGAACTCATCTAGTTTTAAAACATAATTTATTTTTGACGTGTAAAAGTGTTTTTTGAACCAATTTAAAGAAAGAAATATCATTTAGGTACTTATCATCCTTAATAATTCTGTTTGTGTAGTAACGCACAAACAATTTTATAGTTTACACACAACTCTAGGTGCACGATAGATGGCACGGAAAGTTGTTTGCTCACAGTAATGACGTAGTTCCAATTAGTTACTCCAGTGGGGTTCACATCCACACAACTCATAGTATTCACTGTTACTTTACATTGACGAGCTCATACAAGATCTTCGTTGCCAGCGATACCAACTTAAATTGTGATCTAAGTTGGAATAACTTAAATAAGAATAGTGTGCACATCGATATCCGTGGTGCACATCGTGTGTTTGACAGATGGTTGATACTTTGTTGGTTCAAAGGGTATGAACGAAACAATTGCTCACAGCCTCATTGGACGATCAATAGATCCAACGACGGCCCGACTAACACACAAATAATTCATAGTAACGGGTACTGCGGTAACGGCAACGCTTTTACACGTTAATTAGAGTTATTAGGTACTAATAACTAATTAGCTAGTTATACAGAATGTAAGGGACAGCCCTCCGCAGGCTGATGGTGAATTCAGTATATCATACTAAGATGACCGGTACATGAAATTATTTCAGGAACGTTATGAGAATCCAATAAAGCTGATTTGTTTTATTGCCTCACACGCAATGTATCGTTACCGTGGCAAAACGCGCGTAGCGAACGGCAGCGCAGCGAGCCTTCGGCCTCCGAGTATTTCAACATCCATAGCTGATTTTCTTATTTTAGCTGTTTTATTTACATAAATGAAGTGCTACGAACAGATAATGTACATTTACATTGAAATAAAGGAATTGTAACTGAAAATACGATTAAAAAAATGAAAATTTTCCTGAGAATATTTCTGGTGGAATATGATTCAAAATAAGGAACTGAATGCACCCTGTTAGTTTGCGGAGGGCTGTCCCTTACACCCTGTATATTATTTGCGTGTGGTTTTTATACTAATTGAGACAAAATAAGCTGAAACTAAAGGTATGTGTACGCCACCGCTACAACCAGGTAGATACGCAAAATGAAAATGATCGAAGGTACTTCCTAAGATGAAACCAGAACTGCTCAATTTCGCTAAGGTTTCCTATTTGCAACGTTACCAGTTATACCTTTACCTTCCCTTGTTTGGGTAAACAAGCGCACATACACACCCCCACACCCCCACACGGGGTTAACACTGAAAGTAATGCGGTGGCCTAGGTAATTATTTGATTTGTGCGGCGAGCACATCAAATTAACATTAGGTATTTTTTTGTTCAGTCGCCTTTTCGTTAGGATTTATTTTTCAGAGGCATATGGAAACAGAATACTTATTTACCTTGTTTATATTTGGAGAAGACCGTGAAAAGTGTTTGTTTAGTAAATCTTGTAGATATTGAATGTACATAGGTCCATCCACGGAGGGCTGTTTACTAAATAACTTAGCACACTCGCTGCCTGCCCAAGGGCGAACATTAACTATTCTTATTTGATATTAACGATCTAGGCCAGGTTACTGTTACATAAGGTATATTTTAGTTCAATTTAAGTTATTTTCAACTATTTTACCTAGTAGCCTGACGAACCGGACAGAGAAATTTCATTTTTAGGATTCCGTACCTCAAATAGAAAAAAACTGAACCCTTATAGGATCACTCGTGTGTCTGCCTGTCTGTCTATTTGCTCCAAATCTAATGGACCGATTATCTTGTTTGGTACACATATCAATTTCTGTGACCTTGACGCGGACGTGTTACGTAAAAAAAAAATTTCAATGGGAGTCTGGGAGTCACTCTTGGGCGGCAAATAAGAAAAAAGAAAGTTTTGCAAACTATACTGTGTGATATATCAAACGAAGGAGCTTACTGTGGAGGTCTCGAATAGATTTTTTATAATTTGAAAATAAATAGTTTTAAAGTTATTTAAGAAAATAGACGAAAACTGACCATACCTCCTCATATTTCCGAAACTATTGAGCCAAATAAAAAATAAAATAAGAACAGAAAATAGTTCTATACCTATATATTACAGGAAAACCTATAAGAAATCCCTGGTCTTAAAATAACATGGTAAATCTGTCAATATTGTGCGTACAAACTTATATTTGTAGTTGGAATGTATGGGAGAACATGTTTTTGAACTACAATGTTAAGTTTGTTCTTGGGATAATTGTCTCTACTTTCTTCATCCCAACTACAGAACCGTTGGTTTTTAAGTAAACCTTTTTATTTACAAATATGTAAAATTTAATACGTTTTCCGCTAGAACTTTGTGTCTATTTCTATACAAATGAGGGCATTGCGTGCGCGCGCTCACAGCGAGCGTTCTTGTATCTGATGGAGAAGGTACATCTCTGTAGTTATCGTCAGCCATATTTTAACTACTGCGGGCATGCTATGGGTAGTGTTGGTTATTGCGCAATAGAAGAACCGTTTGCAGTTCAAATCAAATTATAATTCACGATAAAATTAATCACACTAGCAATTTACACACTGTAGGTACACGACACAACTATACGGAGCGCGCGGCAGTTTTTTAACGTGTTCACTGCTCGACAGCCACCGACAAACTCTGATTATCGGTTGACGTGCGTATGTTGTAGACTCTTTCGAGCGCCGCTTGGTGGCGCTGGCGTCCCGATTAGTCAAACGACGACGAATGTATTTCCGACATATCTAATTCTTGGAATATTACAAGAAATTAGGATCGTCAATTGTTTCAATTGTTTTAAAAAAATAGGGATTATAATACAATAAAATGTATAGATCACCAAAATTTTACCAAGTGAGATAACTAATAGACCAGCACCAGAAAATGAAATAGAAGTTGAGGTGAATTCTGATAGTGATGAACCCTGTGGTCAACGTCTATATTGACACCAGCTATTTATGGTGACGATGATGAAACGGCCGCAGACATTGACATAATTATGGAAGAATGGTAGCTTCATATGCCGCGCACCATCGGCGCCGTTTTTTTTTGGATGGGAAATCATCAAATGACTTTTCCCGCTCTAGGCGGGGCGGGAGGGCGTGTCAGACTTTTACAGACTAAAACCCACCCATGTCCCTTCAGATGCCTGTGTCGGGGCCACGGTAACTCTTTCGAACATAGCGCGACCCTAGCTGGCATCGGCCCTAGCGGACCCCGTCAATAGTGCGGACATCTCTTTGAGGCGCGCGTGGAACACAACGTGCCGTCGATTCGGGCCTGGTCCTTACCGGACAGCGAGCTACCCATTGCTCGCCGTCCGCAAGCCCGCGCCTACGGTGGCCGGGAATCGGCTGTCAATTCCCGACGCCCAGGGCGTCTCCTGCGGCGACTAGGGGCGTGAGGGCGCAAAGCTTGCCTCTCCCCCTCGCATTCCGCCTCCTCCTTCGCGAGCATTACTGATTCGCAGAAGGAGGTGGTGGCTTCCCATGTACTCTCGCTCCGTATCATGGCCTGGACTAGGGCCGGACGCGAGAGATCACCGCCACCGATCGCTTCCGCGAGGACACGGCGGTGCTGCGCCCAATCCGGGCAGACCTCCACCGTTTGCTCCACCGTGTCCTCTGGGCGATCCAAACAATAGTGACACCCGGGCGTTTCTTCCCGCCTGATCCGGAATAGGTACCTCTCGAAGCACCCGTGTCCGGTGAAGACCTGCATCAGGCGGAAGGTGAGGACGCCGTGGCGCCTCTCCAGCCACTTCACAAAGAGGGGACTTATCGCCGCAATTGTGGCGTGCCCAGCACTGAGTTGCGACAGTCGCACTCTCCATGACGCCACGAGATTCCACCGAAGCTCTGACCGCTATGCCGCGATGTATCGCGGTAGCGGAGTTACGCTCCAGCGTTTTGCCTCCTTGCGCCACTCCCACATGTGCGCGAGGACTTTTGCCTCCAGATCCCATGGCGGCAATCCGGCAAGGAGGCTCGCCGCCTCACCGGAGACCGCGCGGTAACCCCGGACTAGCCGGATGGGCGCCATCGACGCCTGAGGTTGACAATAAGCCGCAAGAAGTATCTCCTGCTTTACTGGCTGCTGCCGAAACAAACAATATTTTTCAGCCGCAACTGATGTGTAGTCCTAAGATACATGAAAATATAAACAAATGTATCAGAAAATGTACCCGTTGATGCCAATTTGTAGTGTCACATACAAATTGAGTGCGTTGATATGATACACTTCTGGACACATCTATTGGCCCACCTTAGAGTTTAGGTTTCGATGGCCCCTACCGAAATATGATTGCTAGATTGAACAAAAACTGTTGATGCAGTTTTAAACCTGATACATTTTACCATCTTTTTCGATCGTATTGTTTTAAATTTGAATTCAGAATACCATACGACATGGAGCTACGCCTAACAAGTCGGATATGCGCCTTGTTAAAGGCAATTGATTTTTGAATAAAAAACATGTTTTATAAATAAAGGTTTAATTTAATAACGCGTGTTGCCTCCATGGGCATCTACCACAGCTCTCATACGATTAGGCATAGAGTTTATCAACCGCTCTATGAAATTTTGAGGGATCATCTCCCATTCCTCTTCTATGGCAGTTTTCAACTCCTGCATCGTCTGGGCAACTGGCTGACGAGCCCTAACACGTCTTTTTAGGTCGTCCCACATGTGCTCAATGGGGTTCATGTCTGGGCTTCTGGCTGGCCAGTCCATAACTGTGATGTTCACATCCCGAAGATATTCCCTGACGATGCCGGCCGCATGGGCTCTTGCATTATCATGCATAAAAAGGAAATTTGGGCCCACATAGTCCGCGTATGGTATCACGTGAGGTTCTAAGCACTCACGAATGTACCTTTCAGCATTTAATGTTGGCAGCCGTGGTCCTGTAACAACCTCAAGTTGAGTTTTGCCGCTCGCGGATATACCGCCGCAGACAGTCCAGGAGCCACCGCCATAAGCAACCCTCTCTTCAAAGCAGCATTGTGCGAAACGCTCTCCCTTACGTCGGTAGACCTTCTTCCTTCCATCATTGCCATGTAACACAATTTTAGACTCATCAGAAAAGAGTACACGGCTCCAATCTTGCTGTGTCCAATTTAAATGACTGCGTGTGAAATGAAGGCGCGCTGTTCGGTGGGCTCGCGTTAGTTTGGGCCCATTAGCTGGCTTGTGTGGTACCATATCGCGTTCTTTTAACCTTCTCCGAACAGTTCGAGCGCTCACAGATACTCCGTGGAAATCGCGAAGTTGGTTTTGTATCTCAATGGAGGTAAGGTGACGATTTCTCAAGCTGGTCGTCACGATGAATCGATCCTGCCTTTCAGTTGTGACCCGAGATCGTGGCCTTCCTTGGCGACGAACAAAGCCGCCAGTCTCTAGGTACCTCCGATAAACATTTCGGACCGCAGATCGACTTAAATTAAGTTGAGCACTCACGTTTCTTTGGCTGTGTCCGGCCTGAATAAGTGAATAAGCTTGGCGGCGACTTCAGGTGAAGTATCCATAGATTATTGATAGAACCTCACCTTAATGTTAAGAATAAGTAATGTTTGTTGCAAAACCAAAGATATCAATCACTTTTTCAAGAATTAAATCCAAGTAAACCAATAAAACCAAGTTTTCTTAGTATTCGATTGTTTGATATCAACAAACAGGCTCCAAATTGTCTTTTGTTTCTTTAAATTCTGTGTTCGAAATTCAAAAAAAGACTATTGAATGAAATTGTGAATGTGCCAGGTTCAAAACTGCATAAAAACTTTTTGCTCGACCTAATATAAAATTTTAGCTAGAACCAAACGAAACTGAAAATACAAGGTGGGCCAATAGATGTGTCCAGAAGTGTATTATGTAAATTCTAATTTAAATCACCTTAATATGTTTTTCATTTGACAACAAATTGAGGTTAATTTTATAACCTCAATTTTAGACGATGGTTTTTCAAACGCAATTTAATAATGTAATTCAAACAATAAAATTGTTGGAAAAACTTTGAGATATAAAGTTAAAACCTTGTATTTACTAATGGACGTGTTACTAATTACAGTAGTTATAGTTCAGAAAACGATAGACATTCGGAATGGATATCGTTAATACTGTAGCTATTACTGATCTAATGGAGTGTGCGCATAATTAGATACGATGTGTTCTTATTCGAAGCACCTCACAGCGGCAGAGGTCTGTGGTCCATTGTCACTATTTATGTCTGTTCCAAAAGTATCAATAATGATGAAAGTTTAAACAAACCCTGTTCAGGTTAAATGCTATTACAGGCAAGTATTGTAATAGTGATAAAGATATTTTTATTTTTGCCAATATGGGTAGGTACAATACATGGTACAAAGTGAAAATAAAGTCCAGACATATTTTACCAAAAGGCATGCAAAAATTAGACATTAAAAATAAAATATAAACATAGTATTCATGCAAAAATTACAAATTCTTATAACATTAAGGGCTGATTTTTCAATCGTCAGATAACTTTTACCTGAGGAATAAATATGGCGGTTTGACATATTTTCTATACAAAAGCTGTCAAAACGTCAAACATATTCCCCAGATAAAAGTTATCTAACGATTGAAAAATCAGCCATAAATGATTTATTATTGTAATCAAAGTTAAGTCAAGAAACAATAGGTACAGATGTCAATTTATTACTATAAAATTTAAAATGTCAAAAAATAAAAAAATTAAATAAAAAAAATATAAAATTAAATGTCATTAAAAGTAATAATAAATTCAAAACTCTTTCTCATCTAAAAATGCGCTTTCACTATAATTGGCCTTGTCTGCTAGAAAGCTTCAAAGCCTTTTTTTAAATAACAATAACGGCAACTCTCTCCAACCCTTCGGTATTTTATTACAAATGGCTGGGGCCATGCATGTAAGCGAACATTTTCCCCAACTAGAAAAGTATTCGTCACAGAAACATGTGAATACAAAATGATAAGATAACTCGAATAAAAATCATAACAAAACAGATTTATAGGTACTTATGAACACAAAACAGAAATAGTCAGCAGCTGCACGTCATGACTGTGACAAGAAGGCTTCCACTCAGCATGATGCTGTGCTATGGGGGACCCACAGCACAGCGCTGATTTTCAGTGGTCACCGGAAAATGACGTATGGAAACCAAGTCAGGTAGACAAAATAGGTAATAAAGTAAAATAAAATATACGGTAGGTAAATACTTAGAATCTATCTATCTATACATCCATACTAATATTATAAATTAGAAAGTAACTCTGTCTGTCTGTCTGCCTGTATGTTATCTTTTCACGCCTAAACCACTGAACGGATTTCGATAAAATTTGGTAAGGAGATAGATAGCATCCTGGGAAAGGACATAGGTTACTTTTTGTCTCAAAAATAGTCCTACAGGGGGTGATATAGGGGATGAAATGGGGTGGTATGGGAAACCCAGCATTTCTTAAGTTAGGGATATGACAATTCAAATTTATGCATTTGGTAGGAAATAAAGAATTATATGGTTCAGCGTTTTTGAAAAATCATCCCCTAAGGGGTAAAATAGGGGTTGATTTTAAAAATCACGAATAATACAAAAAAAAAATGTGTACGTCTTTATAAGAGATTTAAGGGATTGAAAATAGGGAAATAGGGAAGTCATAGTCTGTATCTTGATTTCTTGAGGTGGCATTTTAGTCTTTATTTTTAACCGACTTCAAAAAAAGGAGGAGGTTCTCAATTCGGTTGTATGTTTTTAAATTTTTTTTATGTTGTAAACAAAACAAAATTCTTTTCTCGTCAGTCTGCTAGACAAGCGAGAACACCTTCGGTCAACTGCTATTCATATCTCGGAGCTAGTTAGAGATGTCCCCTGGCGCTGTCTGCCCCGCTCTATGGCTGTGGGTAGGGACGTCACCCTCCGGTCATCCATTATGGATGCGACGGGTTTATGGGGACCCTCGTTTGTTGGCTATTACGTCTGCACTGGCGTCTTTATGGAGACATGGTAAAAGCCGCGTCGTTATAAAAGCGAATCTTAGAACCTCGAAATGACTTTCTGTGTTATAAATTACTAGCTTTTGCCCGCGGCTTTGCCCGCGTGGATGTCAGAAAATATGCCACGGGAACGTTCTACCGGGATTAAAAGTACCCGATGTGTTAATCCAGGTAAACAATGCCTTCTCGCACTGCTTATAGTATCCGAGGAGCGGCGCGCGAATTTATATCTCATTGCTGGACGATAAAAAATCCTAAAACCTAGCAATAGTAAACATAACATAACTTATCATCACGCCTTGTTTCCCCGAAGGGTTAGGCAGAGGTGTACCTATAGTAACACCCACATTTCGCCAGTTATGTTTAAGCAATAGTAATGGAAGATAAATGTAACGGACAATTACCCGCTTGCATGACAAAGAAGGCAACTTTAAAGTGAAAATATAAATCCTCTTTATACCCTATTCCGTGGGAATTTCGAAAAAAATAGTTACCTTAATAATGACAGAGAAACTTCAAAAACTCGTCAAAATGTTAAAGAGCGGTGTCACGATTTTAGGTCGAATCAAAGGATGAAATAACAAAAATAAAAACTCCGCACGCACATCTTCTTTTACACTTTAGATTTTTTTGTTGCAAACAGTGCATGTTGAGCTAAATCGCTCGAAAACGCTGAGCGATGTTACGACTAGTGACACTAGCCGGCATTAACTGTTAACTTATTACATGGAAATGCAATAGTACGTACTATTTACATGCAGCAGCTCGTCACTAGCTCGACAGTTGACGCCAACAGTGGATGACATTTGGCCTGACACTCGCTCGCTTTCCTAAGGCAAACTGCAGTCCGACCGGTGACAGAATGCCTTCCTGACACCTGTCAGTTGGACAGTTTCTAGTAATGAACTATAAGAACCAAATTCGCAAAACACATCATATTCGTTAGTATGAAACTGACACGAGTCAAGAACGCATTCTCTCGACGGCCGGACCTTCAGATCAGAAATTATTTTGGATATTGAACAAATCTCATGACCTATGTCCATTATTTTAATTTAATTTGAGCCGAATGAAGTCATCTTCTATCTATCTCCATCTTCTTCTATATAAATAAAAAGAAAAGCCCTGACTGACTGACTGACTCATCAACCCTTGGGCCTAGAAAGCTGACATTTTGCACAGAGGTAGGTGAGAGGTAGGTTTATAATGTAGACAAGGAATAAGGATGGTTTTTTTTTAAATTCAGCCCCTAAAGGAATAAAATAGGGGATGAAAGTTTGTATGGACAGTCATCATTTTTGTGTTTCAATTGGTATCCAGCATTCTGGTTAAAAATTAAAAACCACATGTTTCAGTGTTTCTTGGAAAATCATCTCCTAAGGGAGGAAAATAAGGGATGACATTTTGTAAGGAAAAAATTGGTATTATGTCACACAATTGTACAACAGAAAAATGTTGTTATAAAATAGGTAGGTTATTCAGTTTATAATTGAAGTATCTACTTTCAAATTAAAATTAAAAGTGCTTCCTAGAAATATCAGTTTTGGTATCTCAAACAGGTTCAAACTTTTTGCGAATTTGGAACAGTTGTTATGCGAATAGGTACAACTTGCTATCTACTTCAAAAACCGTTTGCTATTCTACAACTACGTGCCTTAGTCGCGGTGTCAAACGATGTCCCGAAGCAGTGAGTTTGCTTTGATACTGATACCAGCTGAGAGACAAAATCTTTCCTCGTAAAGTCAGTTAACCCGAGGCGGTGTCTTTGTCGGGGGGCTGTAGTGTGCAAATTGTTCCTCGGTACAAGCTGCAAGCCAATTAAAAGTGAACGAAGCATTCAAGGCATTCGAGGAGGAAACGGGGAGATTGTGCCTTTTGAAAACTAACTAGAAATAGAATGGTATCGGACATGTCTTAATGTGGCAGTACTAACATGTCTTAATGTGGCAGTACTAACATGTCTTAATGTGGCAGTACTAACATGTGTTAATGTGGCAGTACTAACATGTGTTAATGTGGCAGTACTGGCATGTCTTAATGTGGCAGTACTAACATGTCTTAATGTGGCAGTACTGACATGTCTTAATGTGGCAGTGCTGACATGTCTTAATGTGGCAGTGCTGACATGTCTTAATGTGGCAGTGCTGACATGTCTTAATGTGGCAGTGCTGACATGTCTTAATGTGGCAGTGCTGACATGTCTTAATGTGGCAGTGCTGACATGTCTTAATGTGGCAGTGCTGACATGTCTTAATGTGGCAGTGCTGACATGTCTTAATGTGGCAGTGCTGACATGTCTTAATGTGGCAGTGCTGACATGTCTTAATGTGGCAGTGCTGACATGTCTTAATGTGGCAGTGCTGACATGTCTTAATGTGGCAGTGCTGACATGTCTTAATGTGGCAGTGCTGACATGTCTTAATGTGGCAGTGCTGACATGTCTTAATGTGGCAGTGCTGACATGTCTTAATGTGGCAGTGCTGACATGTCTTAATGTGGCAGTGCTGACATGTCTTAATGTGGCAGTGCTGACATGTCTTAATGTGGCAGTGCTGACATGTCTTAATGTGGCAGTGCTGACATGTCTTAATGTGGCAGTGCTGACATGTCTTAATGTGGCAGTGCTGACATGTCTTAATGTGGCAGTGCTGACATGTCTTAATGTGGCAGTGCTGACATGTCTTAATGTGGCAGTGCTGACATGTCTTAATGTGGCAGTGCTGACATGTCTTAATGTGGCAGTGCTGACATGTCTTAATGTGGCAGTGCTGACATGTCTTAATGTGGCAGTGCTGACATGTCTTAATGTGGCAGTGCTGACATGTCTTAATGTGGCAGTGCTGACATGTCTTAATGTGGCAGTGCTGACATGTCTTAATGTGGCAGTGCTGACATGTCTTAATGTGGCAGTGCTGACATGTCTTAATGTGGCAGTGCTGACGTGTCTTAATGTGGCAGTGCTGACATGTCTTAATGTGACAGTACAGACATGTCTTACAGCCTGTATTTGTAAGGCTACAGATGATCGGAAACAAGATGACCACAGTTTTCAGCATTCGTAACATAACACAAAACTGAATCTTATGAGAGTCACAAACAATAAAACTTGTAATCTCTAAGAGTTTCCAAATCGTCTTCATTCAACCGTAGCACGGAATGAAACGTTATCTTTACAAGCGGAAGATAAAAGATAGTGGGGCCGTAAGGACTGGAATCCTAGCACAGTTCCTGTTACCATCTTAGTTTAGTTGTGTAACCACGGTCACCGCGGGCCCGGGCCCGCGGTGACCGCGCCCGGGCCCGCGCAACCTGAGCTTCACTAATTAGAGATACATATCAAATTCGGGTGTAATGGGCGGTGTTTGTAAGTAATGTTTCATGTTTCTGAAGCGCTGTAGCACATAGCGGATGTATACAGGTTGGTAGGACGGCGCGGCGAGGGCAGGTGGCCGGTGTAGATACAGGGGAAGCCTTACAGTTTTAAGAACCTAATTGCTGTACTAGTAATTGCTTGCAAAAGTTTACTTTGAATGTGCTAGTATAAAGTTTTAATAGTTCCAATCACGGAATAGAAAATCATGCCAATTGAAAACGAGAATTTCAAACATTTCCATAAGACGCCACCGCGCGCGCAGTGGCGCCCTCATCGTATGTCCGCGCGCGCAGTGGCACCCTCATCGTATGTCCGCGCGCGCAGTGGCGCCCTCATCGTATGTCCGCGCGCGCAGTGGCGGCCTCATCGTATGTCCGCGCGCGCAGTGGCGGCCTCATCGTATGTCCGCGCGCGCAGTGGCGGCCTCATCGTATGTCCGCGCGCGCAGTGGCGCCCTCATCGTATGTCCGCGCGCGCAGTGGCGGCCTCATCGTATGTCCGCGCGCGCAGTGGCGGCCTCATCGTATGTCCGCGCGCGCAGTGGCGGCCTCATCGTATGTCCGCGCGCGCAGTGGCGGCCTCATCGTATGTCCGCGCGCGCAGTGGCGGCCTCATCGTATGTCCGCGCGCGCAGTGGCGGCCTCATCGTATGTCCGCGCGCGCAGTGGCGGCCTCATCGTATGTCCGCGCGCGCAGTGGCGGCCTCATCGTATGTCCGCGCGCGCAGTGGCGCCCTCATCGTATGTCCGCGCGCGCAGTGGCGGCCTCATCGTATGTCCGCGCGCGCAGTGGCGGCCTCATCGTATGTCCGCGCGCGCAGTGGCGGCCTCATCGTATGTCCGCGCGCGCAGTGGCGGCCTCATCGTATGTCCGCGCGCGCAGTGGCGGCCTCATCGTATGTCCGCGCGCGCAGTGGCGGCCTCATCGTATGTCCGCGCGCGCAGTGGCGGCCTCATCGTATGTCCGCGCGCGCAGTGGCGCCCTCATCGTATGTCCGCGCGCGCAGTGGCGCCCTCATCGTATGTCCGCGCGCGCAGTGGCGCCCTCATCGTATGTCCGCGCGCGCAGTGGCGCCCTCATCGTATGTCCGCGCGCGCAGTGGCGCCCTCATCGTATGTCCGCGCGCGCAGTGGCGCCCTCATCGTATGTTTGGTTATTTATTTTATTTTAGAATGGAAATGCAGAAAATAAGCCGGATATGTTGTGCTCCACAAGACTATACGTTATTATTATTACAAACGGTAGTTTTACATTGTTATGTTTTATTATAATCCTTAAAACGGAGCTTAGTCGACACTATTTCCTGTTTTAAGAATTATAATAAAACTTAACAATGTAAAACTACCGTTTGTAATAATAATGACGTATACTCTTGTGGAGTACAACGTATTATGCAAATTTTCTGCATTTTTATTCTAAAACTAGCTGTGCCCCGCGACTTCGTTCACCTGGAAGTCGTAAGATACACAATATACTAAAATAGCATCCACATTTTGATAAAACTCCCTCATCCCCCGACCCGCCGCGTTGCATCGCCCGCCCGCGCTATTACTTCGTTTTCGCTTAGCGTTCTTTCTGACTTTTTTCTTTTTGCTCGGCTCTTAAGGGTTGTAGCGTGATGTCAAATAGCCTGTAACGATTCTCGAGAATTAGGCTACCAAATGCAAATTATATAATTTTTCAAATCCGACTTTTGTTCACAATTTCATGGGTTTTGATTTTTTTACGCGGAACCCAAATTATCATATTTTCCTAAAAATAAAAGTAGCCTAAGTTACTTCCCATAACATCAGCTATCTGCCAGTGAAAGTTCGGTCAAAATCGGTCTATGTTTCGGAGATTAGCCGGAACAAACAGACAGATAGACAAACAGACAAAATTAAAAAAAAAAAAACTATAACTCGACTAGGTAAAAAAAAAGGGGTCTAAAAAGGACGAAACAATCTTACGTACTTAGCTTGTTCATCAACACGATTACTTGTAGAGTAGTTGAGTGTTCCGTGTTCCGTCTGCAATCGTACCTGGTCATGATTGAACTATGTACGTACTTGTTTTCGTTGTGACTGCCTCGTTGGTCTAGTGGTCGCAAGCGCTACCGCTGAGCATGAGGTCCTGGATTCGATTCCCGGGTCGGGCAAAGTGTTATTGGGATTTTCCATCTGAAATTTCTGAATAGCAGTCCATAGTCTGGATTTGTGCCCGGTTGCCCGGTAGATGGCAATAGGCTCGCCCCCTATTACATGGGACTTAAACATAACTAGCGAAATGTGGGTATACTATAAGTACACCTCTGCTCAACCCTTCGGGGATTACAGGTGTGATGTTATTTTATGTGTTGTTTTCGTTTTAAAGCTCCAGCCCTTATGTTAAGTATTAGCTACTTGCCGATAGTTTCCCTGATGTGGGTGTTCTAGGTGACGCATCATGACCGAGTATTGTTTTTTACACGCATCCCTTCATACCAAAAAAATAAAATAAAAATAAATCAATTAATTTATATGTTATTAAAATCACGTAGATTATGTATATCACTTGTAACAAGCGTGTTAGAAGCCATGAAATTCAAGTAACTTAGTTAAAAGAAATGAATTCCTGAAACTGAAAAGATTGGCGGACAATGAAAGTTAATCGAAGGCAGTTAGCTTAGCTCCCTCCGCCCTCAAGTAATCGGATCCCAGACTTTGAACCTTTCTAATTGACTTACAGCGATCTTACACCAGGAACGCCATTTAAATCATTTAGTTAACTGTTTATTTGTTAACGGATCATCAACTTCGTTAGCGAGTTACCAGAGTTTATCTAAGTTGAGGTTCAGACTGAAGTTATTTTAGGTTATAGTTTGTTTCGCGTTTGAAAATCTTCTCTGACAAATGAAAACACAAAGTTTTCAATTCTTGAGTGAAGGTTTTCCACAACTTTGTTGGAATTGTGTTGATTAAATTTTTGCTTAGTTTACATAATTTCAATCAACTGTACTGAAATCATGGTCATAAAACCCGAAGCATTCTTCTCCAGCACCACATTCCTAGAGCATTTTTTTTTCTTTTCAAGTTCTCGTAATGTCCACGACTCAGCTATGGCTCTTGTGTAGTAAAAAGTGTTTTAGGTATTAATTACATCATTAAAACACCAATGCACTTGTCTTTGATGAAGCATGATTTAGTGATTACTAGCACATGTTTAGTGATCACTAGCTCATGTTTAGTGATCACTAGCTCATGTTTAGTGATCACTAGCTCATGTTTAGTGATCACTAGCTCATGTTTAGTGATCACTAGCACATGTTTAGTGATCACTAGCACATGTTTAGTGATCACTAGCACATGTTCCACGCGCTCATGTTTCTTTCGCTTGACTTTTATATTTTGCGAGAAAAAACAAACAGCTCGGTTGCAATTCATTATCTTCTTGCCTTTGTATTTTTGAGCTCGAAGAGTCTTTTGTGGAGAATGTTTCGAGGAAATGAAGTGACAACTCAATCAGCTGGTTACCACAGAAGTGTTACATTTATTTTCAATGAAACCAATTACAGATCTTTTGAATTGTAAAGGAGTCAGTCAGTTCGTCCGACAGCTGAGGCTAGTTGCCTGTTTGAAAGACAATGTCAATAAAATATCGGGTTCCCATATAACTTTTGCTAACCTCCTAGCTTGCTATTTCAATCACATTCTATTCCACCAGGATATGGAATGCTAATAATGAAACAATCCGATCTAGTGAGATAGAAACCTTTTTTTTTTTTGTTTCGGGGTGGAAAATCCTCATGGATGTCCTCCGCCCTGGGGCGGGCGGAGGGGTCTGTCAGACTCTTACTGACTAAAAACCACCCCGGTGTTCCATCTCACACCTACACCGAGGGTCGCGGGAACTTACGATCCTTCCGCAACCCCCGGCTGGTGCCGGCCCGCCACGGCAGGCCTCTCCTCGTGTCGAGGGGGGGGAGTGAGGTGTTTGACTCCCCCCGCGACGTCTAAGAGGGGCGCGCGTGGGACACTACGCGCCGCCACCTCGGGTCCGATGTATGGGGGGCGACGGACGTCCCCGAGTCCGTCGCCCCTGGACCCATTTAGGGGGGCTGGAAGAGGGCGTTGTCCGCCCTCCGCCGACGCCCAGTGCGCCTGCTGCGGGCTGGGTGAGAGGATGTGATCTCCCTCTCCCTTTCCGCAGCCTCCTTCTGCGAGATGACTGTCTCGCAGAAGGAAACCACCGCGTCCCAGGACTCCTCGCTGCCGACCATCGAATTAACGACAGCCGGCAGTGACAGGTCACCGCCTACTCTAGAGATGAGGGCACGGCGCGGCTCCTCCCAAGCGGCACACTCTGCTAGCGTATGCCGCGCCGTGTCCTCCCGACAGTCGACGCAGTGGTGACACCGGGCGTCTGGCTCCCTGGTTATGCGACACAGGTATTTCCCGAAGCAACCATGCCCCGAGAGCACCTGCGTCACCCGAAACGACAAGGAGCCGTGCCTCCTCCCGAGCCAAAGGTCGAGCACCGGCCGGACCGCCTCGATGGTGCCGAGGCCGGCGGTAGGGCGTGAGAGCCTGTCCCGCCATTCCGCCACCAGGACCTCGCGAAGCAGCAACCGACGCTGCTCCATTAGTCGCTGCATCGGTCGCTCACCTCGCGCCTGCATTTCCTCGCGCCACCGATACAATGACGCGAGTAATTTCGCCTCCAGGTCCCAGGGCGGGGATCCGGCCAGTGCACAAGCCGCCTCGTAGGAGATCGTGCGATACCCCCTGATGACTCTGACGGCCATCGCTCTCTGTGGACTCCGCAGAACAGCAATGCTACCGGCCGTCAGGTCAGCCGCCCAGATCGGGGCCCCGTACAGGGCCATCGATCGCACGATCCCCACGTAGAGTCGCCTACAGGCGGCGCTCGGGCCCCCCAGATTGGGAAGCAGCGTTGACAGCGCCCCAGCCGCGCCCATCAACTTGGGCACCAGCCGCCGGAAGTGGGGTCCGAAGTCCCACCGGCTGTCGAGCACCAATCCCAGGTACTTCATGGTAGACTCGACAGCGATCCGGACCCCCCCGACCACTACGTGTGATCCGGGCGGCGACGCCCGCCGGGGACCATGGAACACCATGGCCTCCGACTTGTTGAGGGCCACGTCCAGGCCGAGGCGCCGTATGCGGCCCACCACCTGTGAGACCGCAGCCGTCGCAAGCAACGCTGCCTCCCTGTGCGAACTCCCCCGGGCCGTGACCAGCGTGTCGTCCGCATAGCACGTCAGGTCCACGCCCGGCTGGAGTTCACCCCTCAGCACCCAGTCGTACCCGATGTTCCACAGGAGGGGGCCTACGACCGAGCCCTGTGGAATACCGCACGACATGAGGCGCTGGTTTGTGCCATCACATCCCACGTAGGTGACACACCTCTCCGACAGATAAGCCCCAACGAGGCGGCGGAGGTAGAGAGGCACCCGGTGATACCGCAGTGCCTGTCGGATACAACTCCAGGGCAGGGTGTTGAAGGCGTTGGAGATGTCCAACGACACCGCCATCATCACCCCGCCCCGGGACACCGTTTCCTCCGCCAGGACTCTCACCCATGACACAGCGTGTATGGTGGAGCGCCCGTACCGAAACCCGAACTGACACTCGTCCAGGTTCGGCCCCTCTCCGCACAAGTGGCCGACGAGGCGGGCTGCGATAATCCGCTCAAACAGCTTACCCACCTCGTCGAGCAGCACTATGGGCCGGTACGCTGACGGCGAATCGCCAGGGCGCCCCGCCTTCCTGAGCAGGACAAGACGACCAGTTTTCCACAGAGTGGGAAACTGGCTCCGCTCAAGGCACGCTGTGTAGAGACCTCTCAGCTGGGGCTCCAGCTCTTTCAAAGCGAGGGCTAATACTTGGCCGTGAATCCCGTCGGGCCCCGGAGCCACGTTCTTGGCTCAGAGCCGCATCACAGCCGCCCTCATCTCTGCCTGTGTCACCTCTGGGACGCTGATGGCGTTCTCATCTTCAGGCTCTGCGGCTGTGGGCAAGGCTCTAGCCGGGAAGAGGGCTACGACTACCTCCTCCAGCAGCTCAGGTTGGAGACTCTCCGTGAGTAGGGGCGCCGGGGCTCTGAGTTTCCCCCGAACCGCACGATAAGGGCGCCCCCATGGATTCCCGTCTAGAGTCTCCTCGCCGATGGCCAGCCACAGAGCCTCCTTCGCCGCGCGGTACACCTCATACAGCGCGGCTTCTTCGTCAGGGACCCGACGACGTCTCCTCCGGTATCGGGTGTACCGGCGTCTAACCGTCACGCACGCGATGCGTAGTTGCGCAATCTCGGCAGACCACCAGTACACCTGGCGCCTTCCTGTCTGTGCGTGGACGCGGGGCATCGACGCGTCGCAAATTTGCGTCATCGCCCCGCGGAACCACAGCGCCTCCTGTTCGACGTCGACGGGTCCGGTCGTAGCCGACTCCCGGATCCAGGCCTGGACAATCGCGGCCTCCTCGAGAAGCTCCCTGTCGATGCGCTTGCGCGCCCAGCGCGGGCCAGTCGCTCGCGGGGCCGGTGGACTGCGGCCGCCGGCGGTCTGGGTGGAGACGTCGAAACGGATGTATTGGTGATCCGACAACGTCTCCACCTCCGCGGCGACACGCCAGTCGTAAATACGGCTCGCGGCAGCAGGGCTAGCGAACGAGACGTCCACTATGGACCCGCCCCGCTGCCGCACGCACGTGAGTACCGAGCCTCGGTTCAGGACGACCAGGCCAGTCGTGACCGCCCACTCCTCCAGCGCCTCACCCCTAGCATCGGTCACCGAGGATCCCCACGCCGTAGACTTGGCGTTGAGATCCCCGAGCAACAGCACGGGGCGAGGGTGGAGTCGGTCTACGACGGCACCCAACTCGACAAGGAAGTTCTCGAAGTCGGCGAGACTCTTGTTGGGCGAAAAATACGCACCAATCGTGCCAACGCCGTCCGCGAGAGCGGCCACCCAGCCGTGACCTCGGGACGGGCTGACGAGAGTCCCGCCGATGATGGCCACCAAGCCGTCCAGGTCCACCCACCCAGTTATTCCGGGGGGGGACAAAGTACGGCTCGGCGACCACAGCCACATGAATCGACCACTCCGCCATGCTCTGGAGCAAGAGATCCTGAGCTCTAGCAGAGTGGTTGAGATTGCCCTGGAGGAAATGGTAGAGCGCCATTATGCGCAATCCATTCCCTCCACACCATTCCTAGGCCGGGAGTCGGCCGAAGGGCAGCCAGGCTGACAGGGGGGTAAAGAGCCCCCGGCAGCCTTGGCCCCCTTATTCTTCTTTGCGGCGGGGGCGCTACATGCCTATCCGCCCGCTCTGTGCCCAGCGGGCCTCCCTGCAGCTGTACAGAGGCTGCAGTTTGGCGCCGCGGAGCACTGGGCCGCCTTGTGGCCGGGCTGGCCGCAGCGATAGCATTGCTCGCGTCCAGAAGCGTCGGCGCGAATATCACCCGTCCGCACGTCTTGGGGCGGACATCCGCCGGCTTTGGTGATGGCCGCCATGACCTCAGCCGGGGTCGTCGAGTCGTCCAGGCCATCGACGCGCAGCTCTGCAGTCTTCATCGGCCTAGACACCCGGACGTCCTCCGGGTTGAGGACCTCCCTCAACTTGGCGGCCAGGATGTCCGCCTTTTCCCCGCTGGAGGCACCCGACACCTCAAGCAGCCGCGCCCCCGTCATTGCCGGCTTCATTCTGAAGCCGGACGGTGTGCCAAGGTCGGGGAACGCGACTTTGGCTTTAGCCTCCGCCAGGACCGCCTTGTATGTAACGCCCCTTTCGACGGCTCCGGGCTGCAGTGTTATCACTACAGCCGCGGAGCGTGGGGCTCTAACCTTTGGCGGTCCCTGTGCCTTCTGGGGTGCCGGTGCTCCAGCGGGTGCTGGTACTGGCAGCGCCGTCTTTATCTTCTTGCGGCCCCTCTTGACGACCGTCGTCCAGGTATCTGTGCCAGGCCCAGGCACAGCCGCCGGAGGCACCGCTGGAGGTGCCGCTGTCCGTGAGGTGGCCATCTGGGGCGCGGGTTTTTGGGCGGGGTCAGCCGCCGTGGCCGCCTGGCCCCGTTTTTTGGACCCCTCTCTCCCACGACCGTCCCCAGCGAGCGGAGGGCGGACGGATTCTGCCGGGAGGAGCCTCGCCTCTATGGCCTCAAGGCGGGCACCCACCATGTCCCCGCACTGCATCATGCAGATGCGGACGATTTTTTCGACCTTCGCATCCACAAGTGCAGGCGTCGACGACGAGGCCGGCGATGGAGCCGACGACGGGGCTGCAACGGGAGAGGACTGAGCGGCCGCGGGAGCTGTCCTCTGGGCGGCAACCTGCCGCTTGAGTTCCTCTAACTCGGATCGGAGACGGCTGTTCTCCTCCCACAGCTTCGCCGTCTCCTCCGAGGTCGTACGATGAAGGAGACTCTCCACCGCCTCCCTGATCCCCTCTGCCGCCTCTTTAAGGGGCGCGCGTGAAGGAGCCCTTCAGGTTGCCGGACTTGGTAGCAACCTTCAGGACAATATCCACGCCGTCCAACACCTGGCGGTTGAGAGCCTCTGCCGTTAAGCTCTCCCCTGCTGCCGTCTGGGCAGACCGCCGCTCCCGGGCCCGACGGGCCATTTCGGCAACCTCGTCGGCCGCGACCGCTCTATCTTGAGCACGCTTCGCAGCGTTGGCCTCCGCCTTCGTGCCCACAAGAGAGACAGTGACCCCTCCCGGCTCTTCAGTTGAGACTCCGGATGAGACCCCGGGGTCACTCTCCCCGCCGATTCCCGGCGTATCAGGCCGCTTGAAGCGACCCCGAACGTCGCGCCCTGGCATCGGAGCGGAACCTCCGCCCACCACCGCACGACCCCGGCCTCTAGTGAGATAGAAACCTGCCCCAAGCTATGCGGACAGAAATATGGGGAGTTAAAGTGTGCGAACGCGCCTGGGCTGAGTGGCCTTAGTAATGTTGCGATTCCTCCATACTTTTTCAAGCGTCCATTGTCCCTCTAGCCATAGCCACACGCCGTCCCACCTCACCCTCGCAGCTGCCATTGTACGCGACCCAGCGCTAAGATATACGTAAGACGGAACCACGTCGCAGTTTGCAATCTGTGCCTATTTACATAACTAAGCTTATAACATAGAAAATCGGTCAAGGTTCAACGAACTTCTTAAAAATTCAATACGTGCTTTATATTACCATACCTCAGTGTCTTGCCAAGTCAGCTCACGCCTTGGCTCTTGGCAGCAAAGTCTCGACAGTTCGGTAACTCGTCTCGGATCGATATGGCGCGGGGATAGCGCGGCGGATAGCTCGGTGGAAGCGCTTGGGGATCTCATCGTCCCCCGGGTCAGGGATACACGAGTTCTTCAGTTTACCTGTCCCTCCGGAACTGGGGTGTGATGTATCGAAGTGACGGAGTTAAGCCATGAAATAGGAAATGGTGTCGCACTGCTCCATAAATTGTTCGTACTTGATTGGAAGCTAGTTGCTACTTCTGTATACCTTCATGGCATCTCCTGCTTTTCTTAAATATATGGTATATATTTTGATCCTTAAATGGTGCTGAATACGTATCTTAGAGTGCTAATTCACACAAAAAGGATATCAACACTGTACTCCTAAATTGAGCCATCGTGCATTTTATGTTTATAGGCCAAAACATCGAAATAATGATAGGTCAGAGAAAAACTTTTTATTAAAAACAATTCAAAATTTAAAAATATTTATTTCACACAAGCCTACATGGGCACTTATGAAACGTCAGAAGCTAGATGCACGGTTCCAATTGATCGTTTCCTATGGAGAAGAACCGGGAAACTCCACGGCTACTCTTTTAAAAATAATTGGTTTGTACAATGTTTTCAAATTACAGTGTTACTTAATATGTATGGGAGGACAGTGTAGGCCTGTCAGCAAATACCAGGTACTTAACAAAAAAGAAAATGATCTACAAGTCTATTAAGCCTACAACGTTCTCACATTCACAAAATATAAAAGAATCTATTTATTTATAAGACAATTGAGACTACATAATGTTAAATAATGAAAGGATTATATTATGGAAGCATGTAAAACAAAAAGTTTTGAAGCTAATTTTGCCCCTGAGAAACGCGAAAAGACGACTTGCAATTGAACTGTTTTATTTTAAAAATTCCGATTTTAAATTTGGAACCATGACAAACGAAAGTGATAGTAAGTGGCTGGCTTCAAAACCACATTTTTGTTTACTTTGTACTACTATTATTTAAAAAGTTAGAGAGTTTTAAACAAAAATATGCGGGGTGGCTCGATTCAAGTGTCCGGGAGTGAATTATTGTAAACGTTTGGTATGGAGAACTGTAACTAACAAATTAACTATGTTCTTCGCCAACTGGCGGCACTAGGTATGTAATAAAAGCAGACATAATTATAAGATTATCACGTAACTGCTAGTCTGGGTATTTTTACAACATTTTGTGTAAAAAATGAGAATGAACAAAAATACCAAGTACATAAATGCTAATATTTGCTTGAAGTCTTGATTGGCAAACTTTATTATCATATTTCAAAAACCAGTGTCTAAGAAATTCCCATTTTGTTTAGTGGCCCAAAAAAATCTAAGCTATTTGAGACATGACCAATTTTTAAGACTTAAATTCCTTAATTCTTCAGCAGCTAATTGTCCGCGACAAGAATGGCTCGCAAACTGTTTAAGTAATGTTTGTAATGGCACGCTAAGCTTGCGCTGCAATAATTAGACTAATTTCGACACAGCTGCTTATAATGAAGGCTGCCCCTGGCTGGAGGCTTTGAGTTAGCTTAAGGCAGCCACAGGATTGACCGGTTAAGTAGTCACGGCCACTCTTGGCCAACTACGAGATGCCATAGTTAGGAAAAAAAAAAAAATTATAATGAAGGCTGGTTATTAATTCTGTAAAATTCCAGTAACTTTTGCGATTACTGAAAATAACGGTAGCCAACTAGAAGACTTTCTAGAAGAAACTTATGTCGAAGTTTAAGAACTGCTTGAAGTTAAGCGTCAGTTTAGGGTTAAGAGGTACTTAAATAAGATTAAGTAAATTCTTATTTTTCAGTTTGTTTGACCAAATCATACAATTTATCAAATTACTCTACGATTATGAGCTTGTTATTTAATATCCCTATTATCTATTCAGTAGTTCTGAGATCGATAGCAGTGAGCTGTGACGTCACAGTGTCTGTTATTTATTTAGTAGTTCTGAGATCGATAGCAGTGAGCTGTGACGTCACAGTGTCTATTATTTATTTAGTAGTTCTGAGATCGATAGCAGTGAGCTGTGACGTCACAGTGTCTATTATCTATTTAGTAGTTCTGAGATCGATAGCAGTGAGCTGTGACGTCACAGTGTCTATTATCTATTTAGTAGTTCTGAGATCGATAGCAGTGAGCTGTGACGTCACAGTGTCTATTATCTATTTAGTAGTTCTGAGATCGATAGCAGTGAGCTGTGACGTCACAGTGTCTCTGTACCTGGGAAAGCGTCTGTTTCTATTGACGGCAGCTTCACGTTTGTGTGTCAAGTCAAACGCCAGTGCCGCCACCGATTTGCGTTTGGTTTAGTTCAAGGGAATAGGATTTCTTTTATTCCGTTACGGCTCAAAATGTTTATTTTTATTTCAGAATAGTTAACGTGTACTTATGTAAGCAGCTGTTGATTTTGTTAATATTCCTCATTTTGTTAAATTAAAAGCACCATTTTGTCGTGCGAAGCTAGCAGTGATATACATTCAGATTCACCAATAAATTAACGTCACGATTTTGTCGTAGGTGTGACGATGATGGTGATCATCGACTTGTATCATCATACTCGGTGATATTCACCATTATATTAACACCACTATTCTGTCGAAGATGCGACGTTGACGGTGTCACTCATATGTATCACCGAACTCGGTGATATTCAACATTATATTAACACCACCATTTTGTCGATGGTGCGAAGTTGGTGATGATCATTCATATGTATCACTGTACTCGGTGATGTTCACCATTATATTAACATCACCATTTTGTCGTAGGTGCGACGTTGGCGGTGATCATCGACATGGATCAGGGCACCTCGGTGATATTCTCAGCCTGCGTGGCGGTGTTCTACACGCTGTTCGGAGGACTGTACTCCGTCGCGTACACAGACGTTATACAGCTCTTCTGCATATTCATAGGTAAGGAATCATAGCTATTAAAGATAGAATAGGGTGTTTAATGAGTAGAAAGAGTCATTTCTTGAAAAACAAAAAAAAAAAATAAGAAAGATGTTCATTGTGTCATTGTGTCTGAAATAAAATTGCCAAGAACAAAGTGCCAAGGGATAGTATGATACAGCTACTAGATGTTCAGACAACGGAAGACAAGATGCTTACTTATATGAAGATACTTATTAAATGTATTATGTTCTGTATCAGTCACTCAATGTAGTGGCTTTGTGACAGTCGCCTCGGTGCCACAGTTTTTGTTAGTTTCTTGGCGTGTAGCAATGTAATCTAAGACTTTTATTGAACAAATTCTTGATATTTTCACCGTCACTAGCAACATAACTGCTTATTATTCTCATGCAATGATTCTTTACACAAATAGTAATGATTTATATGCTGTTTGAACAGAATAAATAATATAGTCGTGGAGACGGCCATCGTATACGGCAAGACACTTAAGCGTACCTTCCGTGCGATAAGGTTTTCCATATTGCAAGTCTATACATTGTACACATACACACAAGCTCACCTAGCCGGTCTCTGAATTGAGAACTTGAAGTTTAGAACCTGTCAAACTCTAAACCTAAATAAGGCGATGCCTTTATTGTAACGTGAAATTCTAAATGTTTTAAGATTTTTGCAAATAAATTCAAGTTTCGCGGGCTTTCACCTTAAACCTTAAGTTATGCCAAAGTAGCGTTTGACAAGTTCTCAGTTCAGAAACCGGCGGCTAGTCCCATATCCTGGAGCTGTCCCTCACTCCAGGTCTGTGGATGTGCATCCCGTTCGCCTGGGCCAACGAGCACGTGAAACCGCTCAGCTCCATGGAAGTGGACTGGATCGGCCGCGTGGAGCCCGACTACTACTGGTTCTACGTCGACTACGGACTGCTGCTGGTCTTTGGGGGGATCCCTTGGCAGGTGAGGAACATTGCCAGTGTATATTTTCTTTTTTGTGAAAAATGCCTCTTTTGTCACTTCCACGTGTTATTGAATAAAACCCGCCAGCCAGAAAGTTAGATGCAATGATTTTCTTAATATCTGGCGTCTAGCAACTGTGTATTATATATAAACCTTTCTACGTAAGTACATTGTAGCTTTCTGCTAATGAACCCCAACTTACGTATCGTAACTATTATATATAAACCTTTGTACGTAAGTACATTGTAGCTTTCTGCTAATGAACCCCAACTTACGTATCGTAACTATTATAAACAGAGTGATTTCCATAAGTATAATGTTTTTTTCTACTGGAATTGGAGATGCCATTAATTTTGTGTGTAAAGAATGGGCCTAGAAGGTGTAACATAATTAACACATAACCTCTTAAGGGATCATTGTACTCATCATTATGAACAACTTTTACTATAAGAAAGAAAAAGAAAAAAATACGTTTATTTGCGGTAAATATGACGCAAAAAAAGAACACAAACACAAAAAGAAACAAGTTGGGAGAAAATATGCGTCACATCCACGCAAAACGGCCATCGCTCAGCATAATGCTGCAACCCTATGCGAGACAGAGCCTCAGCGCTGATTTTCAGCGACAGCCGGCGTTGACGTGATGACGTCAGCCGGTGCAGCATGCAATGTAATTTAAAAAAGAAACAAAATAAACACAATATCTAAATGTAAAATGTTTATATAATGTACTTTGGGACCAAACCTGAAATCGCGAAATTAAAATCAGCTGCTCCCTACATTTATGTTCGCATAACTCGTCAACATATAGGGAACAGCTGATTATTTTTTCGTGATTTCAGGTTTGATCCCATAGTAAAAGTTGTTCATAATGATGAGTACAATGACCCCTTAAGAGGTTATGCGTTATTTATGTTACATCTTGTATATGTGACTGTTGCCTTTAAACCTCTAATAAGACAGACTACCCGTCACGGCACCAGTTTAAACCAATGTTCTTCCCACCAGGTATACTTCCAACGTGTGCTGAGTAGCAAGACGGCGGGGCGTGCGCAGATCCTGTCCTACGTGGCGGCTTTCGGCTGCATCATCATGGCTATTCCGCCTGTGCTCATCGGAGCCATTGCCAAGGGCACCGGTAAGTTCCCTTCACTTGTCATACATACTTTTATCATGTATTATTTAATCTGAAAGAGTGACCGTCATCCCTAAATACGTCATGAGAAAGAGTAACGTGGACTTTCTCGCCCATTCGTCTCCACACGAAACTACCTTTTGTAAGGGGCGACTAGAATCAATTTTGTGAATTTAGACGTTCAAAAGTGCCTTTTATGTGCCTATTTGAAATAAATGATTTTACTTTGACTTTGAGTCGACCCTGTTAAGGATGAAATTCTGTATCTACTATTCTGTATCTACTATTCTGTATCTACTATTCTGTATCTACTATTCTGTATCTACTATTCTGTATCTACTATTCTGTATCTACTATTCTGTATCTACTATTCTGTATCTACTATTTTTCTTCTTCATGCTAAAGGTTCTGCTTAGCAGTTAGCGTTACTTGGAGTTGGCAGTTTGTTTTTCTCTTCGATTGTTTCAAATCATTCGTCGCCGTCAGCCGTCGTCATTTATATATTATCCCTCACACTTCCCATCCAACTGTTCTTGGCTTTGCTCTATAATATCCATTGCCTCTAATATCTCTTATATATTAATGCCTTCTCTTTCCTTAGCATGGAACGAGACCAGCTACCGCGGCGACCTGACTCCGGACGGCGAGCTGACTTCGGACCAGACGTCCATGATCCTGCCACTGGTGCTGCAGCACCTGACGCCTGACTTCGTGTCGTTCTTTGGGCTCGGAGCCGTGTCAGCAGCCGTCATGTCCTCGGCTGACTCCAGCGTGCTCAGTGCCAGCTCCATGTTTGCCAGGTGAATATGAGCTTTATCTCTCAGAACACTTATCTTAAATATTGGTCTACTGACGTATGTGGAAGGTACTCGGCGTTAGTTCGCTCATGTTTCGCTTCAGTAGCTCTGATGTCTGTACTGACAAACCGCGGCACAACATTACGAACTGCCATCTCCTTCGTTGTAAAGGAAATCTTGTGCAAAATTCCATGCATTTAGACTGTTCGTTGTCTGTTAGTGGATGAATGAATGACTGAATTAAAGATTTTTATTAAGTAAAAGATAATTGTACTAGTCCGACTATGCCGGGTGATACTCCAGTACTAGTCCGACTATGCCGGGTGATACTCCAGTACTAGTCCGACTATGCCGGGTGATACTCCAGTACTAGTCCGACTATGCCGGGTGATACTCCAGTACTAGTCCGACTATGCCGGGTGATATTCCAGTACTAATCGTGCCACCTTCTCGCCAGGAACGTGTACAAGCTGATCTTCCGACAGAACGCGTCGGAGATGGAGATCATCTGGGTGATGCGCGTGTCCATCCTGATAGTGGGCGCGCTCGCCACGCTCATGGCGCTCACCATACCCTCCATATACGGACTGTGGTGAGTTCTGCACTTGTATTGTAATTATGTAACTAGCTCTACCCGCGGCTTCGCCTGCGTGGTACCTATATGAATCGGATTTTGTTTACAATTAGATGGTTTTTTTTTTGTACGAAAGCCTAATTCTTTTGCTACAATAAAAGTAAGTTACTCCTTATAACATCAGCTATCAGACAGTGAAAGTCCCATCAAAATCGGTCCAGCCGTTTCGGAGATTAGCCGGAACAAACCGACAGACAGACAGTCCGAAATGCAGACAAAAATTTAAAAAATGTTTTTTTTGTTATAAGTACAGCTGTTATTTTGAAATTATAAACAGACATTTCAATTTTCAAGAGAAATTAGGTCGAGTTATAAATGACTTAATAATGGCCTTTCAACATTTTGGGCAAGCTCTTAAGTGGGTCTACTTGGACCAGGTCCTGAACAGAGGTTTGGAAAAGCCAATTTTGTATAATTTATTTAATAAGCGATACAAGTGTGTAAAGGGAGGGGCTTGTGGCTAAGTAATAACAGCCACACGGGTCGATCGATCAGGTTAAGCTACGCATGTAGCGGTTGGTTCGTAGATGGGTGACCGACTGACCGTCTTTCACCAGAACCCCTTCGTGCCTCGGAAAGCACGATAAACCATTGGTCCCCGCTGTCATTCTTGAATCTTTGACAGTCGTTACGGGTCGCCAGAAGCCCGAAAGTCTGACAACCAGTCTTATCAAAGGATATCATATTAACCAGTAATTGGGTTGTGAAGGTCTGATAGGCAGTCGCTCCATGTAAAATATAAGTATAATTCAGCTGGATCCGGTTAAACTGGAAGCCGATCCCAACATAGTTGGGAAAAGGCAGGCAGATGGTGATGACAGGTGTATAAAAGGACCGGCTCAACCCGTTTGCATCGCATAGCATCGTGCAGCGCCGCAGTGATAATATGCTCCGGCGCAAATGTCAGGCGCACGGTCGGTGCACGTTATTATAATACGTACCTACCTAGGCAGCGGTCTCCTGGTCTTGCATCTGTGCATATTTTAATCTTGGCTTTGCTGTGATGTTTTTCTTCTAGTTCTTGCAATTTTAAAGTTGATTGTATTGTTTTGCTGCACAGTTTCATGACGTAAACTTGTTATATAGACGGCGCCTGCTAGAAATCCGCGAGCAATGTTCCAAAACTACTTTCTGAAAGAGTTAATTACGTTCTCCACAAATCTTGACGACACGCAGTCTTTTAACAGGCAGATATAATACACAAATAAACTTATACTGAACTTATAACGGAAACTGATAAATTGTCTAACAAACTCTTCTATCTATAGTTGTTGTGTTGTTGTCGCTCATTGTAACAACTTCATATTTCAACATCTGCCTGTCTGTGCCTGCATCTGATTAAACCCGTCCTGTAAAATCAAGTCCCCTTCGCCACGCTGACCCATCACTCGGCACTTGTGTTCCACTTGACTCGACAAGTGTTCGCCACTCGATCCTCGCTCGCGTCTAAATATCGGCTTACCTTTGTTAGTTCAAGAGCTTCGCGTGCAAGATGAAAATTCCAAAGTGTTGTCTTTAGCGGGGACCATTTTGGTGACAAAGATTAACAGTTTAGGACTTGTGACTCCAAAACGTGTATTTTGGTTGTTGCAGTTATTGCACTGTCACGACGTGCAGTTTCCGACTATTTCTATTTTGAGCTCGTGATTATATTGTGGATCTATTTTGTTTTATTTTTATGATTATTCCAAAACACAGGCGTGTCTTTTTACCGCTAAAAGGAGTCGTTTCGACCAAACTCCTACTTTTGAGGATACATCTGTTCCTGTAACTGATCGGCTTGAGCTCCTAGGCTTGGAGTTGACATCATGTCTCAACTTCGGTGCCACCATCGAGTACAAAGCCCAAACTGCGGCCAAGAAACTGGGCATCCTAAATAGGGTGAAGCGATACTTTACGCCCTGGGCAGCTTTTAACTCTCTACAAAGCGCAAGTCCGATCCTGCATGGAGTATTGCAGCCACCTTTGGGATGGCTCAGCTAAATACCGAGTAATACGAGTCGAGCACTTGCCGGGCTTGACTCGGTGGAACGCAGAGCTAAGAGGTTCATTGGCGACGTAAGACTGGTGGATGCCAAGCTTCACAGCTTGACTCTTCGCCGCAAGGTTGCCTGCTTGTCGGTCTTCTACAGATTGTACTTTGGTGAGTGTGCTCAAGAACTACACGACCTCATTCCGCCTGCCCCCTTCTACCATCGGGCATCTAGACGCACTGCAGGTTACCATCCCTACCTAGTTGCTATTCCACTAATTCGCACAAAGCGTTTCCAAATCTCTTTTGTGATGCGCACTGCAAAGGAGTGGAACTCTCTGCCTGCGTCTGTGTTTCCGAACGTATACCACCCCGATCTCTTCAAACTGAGAGTGAACAGGCTTCTTCTGGGTAAGCTCGCTCCATCGTCGACTTTGTCTCTGTCATCTCTGACCTAGACTACATTCAAGAGCAATCCTATCTTAAAAAAAAATTCTTATCGTTTTGTATGCACGTGCTTTCGGTGACAAATAAACCTATTTTTCTTTCTTTGGTTGTTAATTTCAGCGGCCGATTTACATGATATTTTAGTTGGTACTTAAGGATATTACAGTTTAATTTATAAAGATACATAATGAATTGCTTACTAAAGTTTCCTAAAACCCTCTAAACAAAACTCGAAATGAAAACAATGTGCCCAGGTGTAAATCCGCAATGATTTACTTTGAAAACTAGAGAATTTTATTACAAAATAGCTCCGCCCCGCGGTTTCATCCGCATAAGTCTCGATCCCGAGGGAATAACGGGATAAAAAGTATTTTATGTCCTAATCTAGGTCATGGTCTACCCATGTGCCAAATTTCATCTAAATCCGTTTAGCCGTTTTAGCGTGAAAGCGTAAAAAACAAACTCACTTTCACATTTATAATACTCGTATAAGTTAGGATTGCGTGTGCTCACTTAGAAGTAAGTGAACTTCTCAGCACAGCAACACTGCAGGTATCAAAGTCCGAGTGTCTCGTAGATCACGGTGTAATGCTCAAGTGACACATTAAACATTTATTTCTCATTAGTCTTTGGTGTCTGTTGCAATCAATAATCACGGCCCGCGCCTGGCGGCCGCATCATATTATATTAAAGACTTAGAAAATATCCCGGTTTTGGCCGAAGTTTTTAGGTGCAGCTTGATGTTTTGCGTCAAATAGAACCCAATAGGATTTTTGTCTACTTTCAAAAGTTGATGCTAAAGTCGTCCAAAATGGAATGTGAACTTGTGCGCCTCCCCTTTCCCTAATTTAACCGACCTATTCATATGGCTGCCAGTCCTGTGACTAATATGTAGATAATGGTCATTATCAAAATCCTAGCACAGAAACTTTGTAGAATTTTTTTGGGAGATTTTTAGAGACCCCCGAAAGACATGAACGTATGATATTTTTGATCTAAATCTAAAGTGTTTCACTCAAAATCAGTCCGACATGTTCACACACACAGACACTAACACTTGAACTACGACATGTCCGACGATGGTGTTGCACACAGCGATTACGATCATCATTCCATTGACACACATCTCGATGAGCTAACTAATGGCCGATACCGAAAATATATGATAATCGACTGTTATTATAATAGAGTAATGTTCTTATGATGGTGTTATTATTTCTGTGTAATGGGGCATGGTGTGTAGCGAGGGACCTTCGAGATCTGCCGCTTTTAGGGACCAGCGAACAAACCAGCGACTGAATGCTTCACGCAGTCAACTGGACATATTGGATTTAGAGAGACGTGTCTCCAGAACCTGGCTAGGCTGTCGATTAAGAGTCCGTCACTGCAGGCGGTGAAAATTATGTTTTCCGGAATGTCATTTAGGATCAATATTTTAGCCGATTAGAGACTCAGATTTTGCAAATTCTATCCAAGTCTGCTGTAATATTAACGTGAGCCTTTTTCGGGGCCACGGTAACTCTTTCGAACATCCCGCAACCCTAGCTGGCATCGGCCCTAGCGGACCCGTCAATAGTGCGGACATCTCTTTGAGGCGCGCGTGGAACACAACGCGCCGTCGACTCGGGCCTGGTCCTTACCGGACGGCGAGCTACCCATTGCTCGCCGTCCGCAAGCCCGCGCCTACGGTGGCCGGGAATCGGCTGCCAATTCCCGACGCCCAGGGCGTCTCCTGCGGCGATTAACGTGAGCCTAATCCCATCACAAGCTACCTCACAAGCTACCTAATAGGTAAAGCAGTAAGGCCACTAGAATAACTAACCAAAAATACAAAAACAAGCAAACGCTCCAAAGAGTTGGATTACCTTTCTTTGTCCCACATTTTCCTTAAACAAACCTATGTAACAGAACTCTTGCCGCAGACGAAGTGTTCCGAAGCCGCTCGGCTCTGCTCGGCTCCGGTATGCGAAGGGATTACTTCCCGCAGTGGGATGAGTTGCTAATTGAAACTTAATCCTCACTACCGACACTCCCTCATACTCTTTTACCTCTACACGTGTGTAGGGCTGTCTACAGATAGTTTTGAATTTTTAATTAATCCTAATATTGATTTCAAGCCTTGATTGAATTTGGTTTTCTTCTTAGCTAGGGCAAAACTTGGGTAATCGGTGATAGTTTTGTTTTTTACTTGTAAAATTCGATTCATTGATCAGACTATTTTTTAAATTTACTGTGATATAGTAGACAAAATAAGTTTTGCTAACTTATATCTAAAAATGTGGCAAATACTATAATGATTGAAAAATGTACATTTATCAAGTCAGTAGTAACTTGGTAATAAAACACAATTATCTATCACCGAATAGCTGCATATCACGAATTAGCCAAGTTTTGCCCTACTAACTTCCGGTTCTAGTCGGTCGATAAGTGCGGAACTCCAGACATTATCAACAAAACAAATCTCATAAAAACTCTCTGGCTATGTGTGTACGTCTCTATGATAAATTACCAAAAATGTTTAAAACATTAAATTGTAAATTATTTAAAATCCAATTATATAAATGGCTCAATAATAATAATTTCTATAGCATTAATTATTTTTTTAATATGAATTCAATGTAATATATCTCAATGTCATAACGTATCTTTAGTAAGTAAGTTTGCACGCTTTAGTATTAAGCAAAACATGTTCGGTCTAATATATGTATATGTTACGGCTAATACCCGAAGTGCGGCTACACCTAGTTTTAGCCGGTTAGAACTAGGTGTGTTGTGTAGTCACAGTACTAACCTAACCTAACCTACCTTTCAGCCCACACCTAGTTGTAGCCGGCTAAAACTAGTTGTAGCCGCACTTCGGGTTTTAGCCGTAACATATATATTTTTTAACACCTTGTATACCATGTTTTACGCAAATAAAATATCTTATCTTATTTTATCTTATCTTGGCCTTCGGAGGCGATATATGTTTGTGGGTAAATTTGATTTTACAAGTTTTGTTTTGATGTTACAGTTGTAGGAAAACATATTTTTGTGTGTCAAAATTGTTCGTGAGTGCATATTTTCTTTCGACACACATACATTCCACACCTAAGAAAAAAGACCCCGCACTCGCGACCCTCAAAAATATTTCCTCAAACTGGAATAAGAACAAAACCCTGGCAGCTGCACATTACAACCCTATTCGCCCCCTTTCACCCCCTACAGGTATTTCCGGAGGGTTCACGCGGGCACACGGTCGATTGGATCCGTCTGCTCACACCTGCATCGAAATTGGATGCCGTATAGTCTGTGGAAAGGGGTGTGTGGGGGTGAATTGAAAATTTAAACCCTCTACTAATTTTTCTCTGCCTGAGGCGTAGAACGAAACTGTTTATTTTTAAAATAGCTTTGTCGTGAAACTGAGCTGCATTCTAAATGTTGTTTTAAACGTTTTAACGTTGTTTCCCGGATTTAGCTGTGCTTTAGTTACAAAGAGGCTTCTATAATAGTTTCTATTGGCCAGTAAGGCGTGCCCGTTTTGTAGCATTAGTTAACTAAATTGAATTTATTTTAGTGTTGATTTTGTTTCTATAAATAGTTATTCTCTGATTGTTTTGAAACGAAGTTGTGCTTTGAATCAGTGCTTTCGTTGAAATTGTCATTGACATCATTTATTCAAACATAATTCTTTTAGAATTTATGTGAACAAATCTGTCACTCTTTTTTAGTTTCATTGATTGAATATACTTGTTTTTTCTACTGTAGAAAATGGTGAAAAGTATTTGAGATTCGTTAATTTTTTAAAATTCTCGTATTAATATTTACAGTATAGCAGTGTATCTTACATCCAACGTGCCGCTACAATGGCGACATTAATTAAACACACGGGTAGGGCTAGTGGCCAGTAATCATATACATTATAACAAAATAAAATAATTCATAAATTGAAAAATTTAAATTTTCAAAACAAACTAAATAATAAAAAAATAATAAACAAAATAGAATCACTCTATGCAATTTTTTTTTTTTTTGGGAAATCATCAAATGACTTCTCCCGCTCTGGGCGTAGTGGGAGGGCGTGTCAGACTTTTACTGACTAAAGCCCACCCGTGTTCCTCCAGTTGCCTGTGCTGTGCCGGGGCCACGGTAACTCGGTCCTTACCGGACGGCTACCCATTGCTCGCCGTCCGCAAGCCTGCGCCTACGGTGGCCGGGAATCGCCTACCAATTCCCGACGCCCAGGGCGTCTCCTGCGGTGACTAGGGGCGTGAGGATGAGGGCGCAAAGCTACCAGCTGACGTACGTTCGACTCGGAACGGCAACGCCGCGCTTCGCACGCTGGCAACTACGCAATGCGCTTTCCACGATTCGTCCGATCCGGAGATGCGTAATTAGTGTAATCAATCGCTTATCATCCTCTCTTATTAGTTATTACCACTATAAAATCACTACTTTACTATTAATCACTATTTTAAACTTAAAAGTTTTCAATGTGACCACCGCGTTGGCGGATACAAAGGGCTAGAGGCGTATCCATAGGCTGGTTTTCGCGGATGCGCTGAAGAGCTCCTACAATAGTTCGAGGATTGGTAGGGCATTGTCTCGAATTGCCTTATCTCTGGCGATACGTCCCGCAACGGCGGATTTGAAGACATTCTTTTTTTTTTCCATTGACAAGACATTCTCTCCGTAAATTAAGACCATGTCCGCATATTCGGCTGCCGTGTAGCTTAGATGTGTATTTGACATCACAATCACAGGTTTTTAAACAAGCACTAGGTAACATACACAAAAACAATACACGACGTAATATTTACGCGCACGCACGAGTGTTAAAAAGTGTGTCAAGGACAAGAGCCAGGCTAGCACTACAAAAACAAAACAAAAGAACTTCGATTCTTAGAAGGGGCGGGTGGAAGGGGTGCGCGTCGCCTGCGCCGACGCTCTCTCTTTCCTTCAAGTCGCTGTAATTCGCCTACCTTTTCGTACTTTTCCATTGATGCGATGTTACCCGGGCAAATGATCTCTGCACCTACAGTTCTTTAAGTACAGGTTGCTCCAAAATGCTGTTTTAGAAAATTGTAAATAAATCAATAAATAATAACGTTTGATGAAATTAAAATAACTTCATAAAACGAAAACGCGAAACCGTATACGTGTGTTAAATTAATGTCGCCATTAAAGCTCCACGCTGTATAACGTAATCCAAAAACAAGATAAACCTCTAATTCGTTCAAAGGACCCGCGTTCAATTTTCTCACCTAATTAAACATTACGTAACGCTGCACGAATTGATATCAGCTCACGATTTATATTGGAGCACTATTAGCATTAATTTATATGCTGTGACTGTTCAAGCCATCAATTCGTCATTTGATGGTATCATAAACAGTCCGATGCGCAATCCATGCTCGTGATGAAGCCAGGGCCACGCAGGGCGACGCTCTAACTGTACCCACACGCAGGACGATGTACTTAGAAAGGAAGATGGCGCAAGAGACCTGCTGCCATACACTCATTAGGCGTTTAGTAAATATATGGAATGGTTTAGGTACATTACAGTGTCGGTGTTATTGATGTCTTTTCAATGTTATGTTGATTTTTAGGTGCTTAACGGAACCCTATTACTAAGCCTCCGCTGTCCGTCCGTCTGTCTGTCAGCGGGCTGTATCTCATGAATCGTAATAGGTAGATACGCTCGCAAGTCAGTCGATACCGACTGCCCTATCACTACTTCCCCCGTGACGCATCATGACGATAGTTCGCTTGTGACGCATCAGGACGATAGTTCGCTTGTGACGCATCATGACGATAGTTCGCTTGTGACACATCTCAAAATATTGATTTGAGAAAAAGTATGTCGAAAAAATCCAGCCTCTCCATTTGTTTTTATTGCAAAACAAATGAAGAGGCTGGATTTTTTCATGCACCTACGGAGTACGGAGCCAATTTAGTTTTACAAATATATATATTTTTTTAATGTAGGATACAATCGCGTTATTCCTAATTTATTGTTATATGACCTACCTAAGCTAACTGGTCACGATGAAACAATCAACAATGTAAAATAATTACCTACTTCAGGATTCCTTTATTCACCGATCTCATGGTAGATCAACATACACAGAAAGCGATTAGAGAGATATGTCGAAGAGCCCGATGAACCTTCTCGAATGTTCCAGGTCAATGTGCTCCGACCTGGTGTACGTGATCCTGTTCCCACAACTGCTGATGGTGGTGCATTTCAAGAAGCACTGCAACACGTACGGTTCCTTGGCCGCCTACATAGTGGCGGGGTTGGTGCGCCTCTCTGGGGGCGAGAAGCTGCTGGGGCTGCCCCCGCTCATCCACTACCCCGGCTGGGATCCCGTGAATGAGGTGCAGCTGTTCCCCTTCAGGACCATGGCGATGAGCATGTCGCTGTTCACACTGGCGTTTATTTCGTGGCTGTCTGTGTGAGTATGCCTTCAATTTTGTTTTTTTTTAAACGTATTATAATTGCAGGAGTGCACCTACTGTCTTTATAACTTTGTTGTTGTGTCGTTAATATTTTTATCTACTCTCGTATCGTTAAATTTGAATACGTACGTAAAACTTCAAAACGTGTTTATATTGACATACTTTATGAACACAATACCGAAATTTAAAAATAGAATCTTATTATAACACTTTTTCTCTAACAAAATAATGATAACCTTAAGGCGCATGCGCCAGGTCGCGCGGGAAATTCTAATTTTCTTACATTTTTTGCAATTTGCAAGTCAGTGTTAGGTTGTATGTTGATCGCGACCATAAAAAGTACATATGTATTTATATAAGTATAATAATTACAGTCATCAACACAACTCTTTAAGACCAAGTAGTTCTAGGTATTGAATGACTATTTCATGAAATCTTGACAATTAGGATTATACAAGCTTATGGAGTTGTGTTACTGATTTTGATGATTATAATTCCGTAAGTTCATATTTGTTACGGTCACGACTGATAATGCAATTTGCAAAAAACACAAGAAAGATTGAATATCGCAGGCTACATGGAGCTTCCCCTTAACATAATTTTTTTATCATTACGATACAGTTCAAATCCAAGAAGTTAAGATCACCAACGAGTTTCCATCAAATATTTTTTCTAATGGAACGCATATGCGGGGCGCGCCATTTTTATAGCATTAGAAAAAAGTTTTGATTCCAATTTTTACTTGTCTGTTGCAGCGTCACTTTAGCGCATGCGCGGTGATGTTGGGATTTAGCGCCATTCGTGTTTTGTTGTACTGAATTTCGTGGGAATTTTTTTATTCTTGCTTAAAAATGTCTGATATCAGTGAATGTGAAGAAAATTTGACTCCGCCCAATATTTTAGATGCGGCGACGGAAATGACTCATAATCTATTACCAGGAAAGTCGAGAAAATTATACATATGATAACAGCTATCACGACTTTATGGCAAATGCAACAAAGACTATGATCTTTTATTTAATAGGTTCAATGCCAATGTATGAGAGTAGATAAAGTAGTCTATGAAACTGCACATAACTAGGTATTAAAACACGAGCGTGTTCCGTCGTGGCTCGGTTTTTAAACACACACTCGTGTTTTAATACCCTCATTTTGCAACAGTTTCATAAATTATTAAAAGATGTCATTCTTATGTCTTCTACATCTCAACGCCCTTTAACTTCTATAATCTAATTTATCTTCAAGAAATAGCGCATTTTTCAGCGTTAAACTCTAAAAAAGTATCTATTAAGTATGAAAAAAACATATAAGAGGTACATATAAGCAAAAACACCGATATAGACTTATTTCACAAATATTCTCACTTGAATAAGACGTAGAAATCATCCTACAAGCGATCGTTCGTACAAATTGATTGATTCAATTCACGTCGACTGCTCAACCTCCACTGGTGGGGAATCTACTGACACATCGTCGTAATGTAATGACAGACATCAACTTGTTGGGATAATGCAATTGAACAAGTTACGCGATTCAATATCAGTGTAAGTGTATTAATAATACGTAAAAGAATCGATTATAAATTCACTAGCCCAATTGGCTCACAGTGGCCCTACCAACCTTGGCATGAGCTGTTCCCGCACAATAACTCGTGCCTGCACAAAATATATTCAGTCGAGTTTATAAGACAAGACAGTTTATCCCGAAATATACGTAGGTAGAAATTCAGATCAAAGTGATCGACATCGGGAATCTCAATGACAAGGAGTTCATGAAGATCTGTTTCGCGCTCCTGTCAGAATCTATGGAAAGTTATAGTTCCAAACTTACGGCTCGGATCGACGGCTTTTCATTAAATATTTATTTTCGTAATACATTTTCCTTTGCCTTTGAGTCGAAGATAATTGAAACGTTGGCTCAAATGTTTGACAGGCTTTATCAAATATTCCTAAAAGTTGGGTCAGACCTCTTCACGGGTATTAATAATTTAGACAGTTGTTCAATGTCGGGGTAGCAACAACGAGCTCTTTACAGGGGCGAAGCCTTCATACAACCCGATTCCTATCGGCTTCCATTCGGAACAACCACTCTTCTTAATGTCTAGTATTGCCAAATAATATGGTACACCTGTGTGTGTAACTGTGTATCACATCACATTACATAATTATATTTAATACGAGTTTAATACATCATAAGATTAAAAACCTGCAGTTGTTTGTCTGAGTTTATGAGAACTGAACAATTTTATTCTTCGGCTACCCTCTAATGACGATTGTATCAGCGCCACTGACTCTTTATAAAACGTGTTGGCTGGGTTGTTATTTATACAGCTATTTCGGAAAAGTAGTTTTCAACGCTTTCATTGTTTCAGCAAATTGATTTCCTAATTCGCTGCACTTTTTTAAATACCTATTACAATTTAGTAGCCGACCATATTTTCATTTCCCACTTTGGTGTGTCGTGTTATTATTGTTAGAACCTAACGAATATACAATTCCCATTCTAATATAATTTTTTATCAAGCTTTTGGAGCAAATCGATATGTTTTTACAGGTACGTTTACAATTTAATATAAATTGTGGCCGTTTTCATGGAGATATTAAACATATGTGGGTCCCCGGAAGTATCTCTTAAGCCGAGGGCTTCGTCGCATATCACGTTCGTGTGGATGGCCCATCGTGGCCTCTCGTCGCATATCACGTTCGTGTGGATGGCCCATTGTGGCCTCTCGTCGCATATCACGTTCGTGTGGATGGCCCATCGTGGCCTCTCGTCGCATATCACGTTCGTGTGGATGGCCCATCGTGGCCTCTCGTCGCATATCACGTTCGTGTGGATGGCCCATCGTGGCCTCTCGTACGTAGGCGGCACATTAAGGCCATGGGTCGGGCTTTTTGAATTACGTATCAGGGACTGAGAGGGTTCGTAAAATGAGGCCGGTTTATCATGTAGTATATGTTTGAGCTATTCGATCCGGATGTTAATTGAGAAACAGTTTTGTACGGTAATTAAGTTAAGTGACGTCATAAAGCATTCAAATATAGGTCTATTAACGGTTAAGGCTTCGGGCTGGTGGCTGAGAGGTCGCAGGTTCGATTTCTTTCCGTTTTATTACTGTGGTGACCCTATGTGAGCATAAACCACAGAGCGTATAGAATGTCTATGGCGCGAACATATTAGGCAGAGATCTCATGTACTAGTTATGCGCAACCCAAATACCGAGTTCAATAATAAAACCAACGTTTTGTAATGCAATATCGATTTTAGAGTCGCAATAATTTCTATAGAGGCAACTATGCATGTAGGTATTGGGATGGAAGATGTAATAAGTGAGTCCAAATTCAAACATTAAGATGTCTTAGATCTTAACTCTGTTATATTATTCAAGCGGATAGACAACCTACTGGTTTTCTAAGCTATTGACCACCCGAAAAATAACGTCAATATCATCTATATAATCTGTATCTGTGTGTAATAATATTTAATATAAAATGTGTGTAATATGTATCTTCCCATTCACAATTAATAAATATTACAATCAAATGAATTACACAATTCGTGTCAAAAGCACCTACTAAAACATCCACACACACAGATATTTCGCAACAGTTATCACTTAAGATGGAGGAAGTGTTCGAATTTGAACGTCATGATATTTGATCACTGTATGACGGTTATGATATTTGACTATTATGAGGTGTTTGTTAGCTATTAGGGTTTCTAGGTTTATTGGCAATAGGTAGTTGAATTGTTAACTCGTTGGTCTATGACACTATATACATTGAAGTGCGGTCATGTAACGTAACAATTAAAAGCAATGGCCAGTAAACGCATTTTAACCTTCTGGTGATATTATATTTATTTATTATTTTCTGCCAGTTAGCATTTACCTTTTTTAGCTGCTCTATATGGTACCTCATTTGTACATTCTACATATTACGAGTTCATTATCTTACAGTGAACGACTACTTCTATTCTAAATACGGCGGATCTTAAGCACGGGCGGGTACTGCGTCCCTGATCTAATGAAATGTTACGGCACCCTAGGGACAACATGAGATAAAGTTTATCCCAGCTATTTATTTTTATGTTGAAAAACATTAAAATAAATAACTTCTGATTTATATCGAAGAAGTATGCAAGGGTATGCTCCATATTTCATAACATCATAATAGCTTTAGGAGTTGGGAAAATGCTTACTTGGCAATGTACCTGATTACGTTCCATGGATAGTTTATTAACAGTATCTAAAATCTAATAAAACTGCTTGGGTATGGTAGCGAACCCGGAGTCTCATGCAGAAAAATCAACGATGTAAGGTTTAATAATTAAGGGAATAAAAGCATACTATTAGATTCAGATAGGGACTATTACCAGATACCCATTAGTAAATCATCGACAAATACGTCGGTTGTAGTCGTGACGTAACACGAACAGTCGCTCACAATGATCTGTAATGAGTGGTTCGAAAGTGATTGTTTATCACGAGTTGTATGACGATCGAGAGGAACAACATTAGTACATTGTTTACTTATTTGGGACACGGATTTTGTATACCTAGATGATGTAATTATAATGCATGGCCACTGGCTACGTAATTATAGATTTATATACTCTTCACTGTCCCGTTTGATAAGTGTAGTGAAGTCTTCACTGTCCCGTTTGATAAGTGTAATGAAGTCTTCACTGTCTCGTTTGATAAGTGTAATGAAGCCTTCACTGTCCCGTTTGATAAGTGTAATGAAGTCTTCACTGTCCCGTTTGATAAGTGTAATGAAGTCTTCACTGTCCCGTTTGATAAGTGTAATGAAGTCTTCACTGTCTCGTTTGATAAGTGTAATGAAGCCTTCACTGTCCCGTTTGATAAGTGTAATGAAGTCTTCACTGTCCCGTTTGATAAGTGTAATGAAGTCTTCACTGTCCCGTTTGATAAGTGTAATGAACTCTTCACTGTCCCGTTTGATAAGTGTAATGAAGTCTTCACTGTCCCGTTTGATAAGTGTAATGAAGTCTTTCATGCAGTTAGTAGGAAGCTTATTCCGACAGTTTACGATCTGTTTTATGCCCGTCATAGATCACTAGGATTATCAACTACTAATACGATGAAAATAACTTGAAGAGTTGCAAAACAATAATTACCTACGAAACTAAAGTAAATGTCTTTAATTTCAATGTTTGATTAAACCATGATCAGGACTACAACAGCTATTTAGCTATCTAGGCGAGGAATTCGTGACTTCTTAACTTAATTTAATTACTAATTAGTAAATGCTCGTTATGCAAATGTCAAGTGACAAGTTTTGTCTATACCCTTTGTTTTTAAAATAAAAATAGATGAGAATAAAAATTGGTGTTGTTAAAGTTTCTTACGGCAGAAGATCATTGTTATTTTTGTATGGCCTTTTGTTAATAGTCTAATAACAGACGTTAGCGGACGACCATGGCGTCGTGGGTTAATAAACGTTGAACTGATGTCATGAATGCTTTCATGCTACAGGCATATTTTTGTATTTAGGAGAAGGTAGCCTTCACTAATCAAATTTATACATAAATAATTAACGCGGTCCAGGAAATAGGCTTTTGCTAAATTTATTGCACGTAAATCACATTACGACAAGTAGTTTCATCGATAGACAGTGGATAGTCTTTATGTGTATGATTGCTTGACTTTCAAATAATTAGGAAGCAATCTGCGACGGAACATTTCGTGTTTCCTATCTGACGTTCTAATATGCTGTTTGTTAACATCAGCAGAAATAATATGTTTTAGAATAGAATGTCATGTATTATGTGGTCCACCAGGTTCCTGTTCAACGGCGGCTACCTGAGCCCTGAGTCTGACTACTTCAACTGTGTTGTGAACATCCCCGAAGATATCCGCCGCGTCGACGAGCCGTCAGAGGCCGGCGAGCAAATGTCCGTCCTGGGAGGAGTGCCGGGCCGGCTGTACGGCGCCGCCTCCACCCTCGTAGGACCTGATGAGAAGTGCGGCAGGATCAACCCTGCCCTCGAGCCCGATGATGATGATCTAGATGATCCCAACGACGGCCCTACCCCGCTGTTCGGCAGCAGCAGCGCGCCCCCGCCGGTGCAGCCCTTCGGCAAGCAAACGGCTTTCTGAGACGATAAGTACCTTTATTAGTTCTTTTAAACCACATCTCGACAGGCGCCATGCTGCAAGACCACGGAGTCGCATCATCGCGGGATTATATTTTCCGAAAATGTTACTATTTCTTATTTTTCATCTAATTTCGGTAAGATCGTTACATCGAAGTATGGGACAGTAAACTTCAGTATTTTTCGAAATAACGACTAGAATGTTATGCTCAAGACGATCAAAACGAAACACATCATCAATATCTTCCTATTTAAACAAACCATTTTGTAAATGTCGCATATTTCATACTACGGTAGAAACGAATGATTTATTTTAATTCATACTAACGACGACGTAAGCGCAAACTGATATAAAGTATATTTAATAATACATATTATCGTGTAGTAATAAATGCATTAAAGCAATAGACGTATGTTTAATGGTTGATGTAAAAATGAATTAAGCTGTATTATTTTATAGTGAAAATATATAAATAATATTACGAAGTGTTGCAACTCATACATATCAAAATGTGAATTATATTCGTTGTTAGAGAATTTATACATATTATATATTATTTATATTGATGACGATTCCTTATTTAAGTCAATTAATGTAGAGAGAAGAGCACACGAGTTGATGTGCTTCTAGAGACGCTGTGTAAGTGCGGGTGCACAGACGAGTAGTGTTGACGAAACGTTGCCGTCATACGAATGTAAACATGGTAATATGATACACATCGCTTGTAAAGCATCACCCACTACCTGATAGATACAACTAATAATGATATATGGCTCGTCCGTAGTTTAGTTAATTCAAATTTGTATAAAAAAGTCCGCACATGGAATATACATAAATAATAATATATTTAAAAACAAATATTTATCTAGTATTATATAAATAGTAAAAGGTAGCGGCAGATATGTTTTTATAAGCTTTGTTTTCTAGTCACAGATATTTACGCTGTAAAGATATATTTGATATTATTTAGAGCGGGTATTGCACGCTTGGGGTCGTATGAACCCACATAATATATTATACTGTATACGTATTATATGTATGTATAATATATAGATCCAAACATTAAAAAGGAATATATAATATTGGAGACGGAATCATGCGGTATTGTCTTAAACAACAAAAGAACTGGCCTAAAATGAGCTGAGTTACTCATGAAACGCAATAAAATAAAGTTGTATTTGAAATATTTTTATTTTTCTCTTTATATGAATAATCAATACTATCTTGTAAAATGGTAATAATATATTAAAGAGCTTTCTGACGCGGCGACAGGCGAGCATCGCTGATAGTAATAATCGGTCTTTTGAACTTATATGTGTATTGGTGTTCACAATATTGTCGTTTTTGATCCCTGCCCCGGCCCCCGCGGCCCCCGCGGACGCGGAGCGGTCCATGTCTTATAATGCGTGTTACTGTCCATTTAAAGCTTTTTGAAGTAATGTTTCTAAATATATCAAGATGTATCTTGCGAGTAGATGATGCTGTCAACTTTGGCAACTATTATCTAAATATATCAAGATGTATCTTGCGAGTAGATGATACTGTCAACTTTGGCAACTATTATCTAAATATATCAAGATGTATCTTACGAGTAGACGATACTGTCAACTTTGGCAACTATTATCTAAATATATCAAGATGTATCTTGCGAGTAGACGATACTGTCAACTTTGGCAACTATTATCTAAATATATCTAGATGTATCTTGCGAGTAGATGATACTGTCAACTTTGGCAACTATTATCTAAATATATCAAGATGTATCTTGCGAGTAGACGATACTGTCAACTTTGGCAACTATTATCTAAATATATCAAGATGTATCTTGCGAGTAGACGATACTGTCAACTTTGGCAACTATTATCTAAATATATCAAGATGTATCTTGCGAGTAGACGATACTGTCAACTTTGGCAACTATTATATCTAAATATATCAAGATGTATCTTGCGAGTAGATGATACTGTCAACTTTGGCAACTATTATCTAAATATATCAAGATGTATCTTGCGAGTAGACGATACTGTCAACTTTGGCAACTATTATCTAAATATATCAAGATGTATCTTGCGAATAGACGATACTGTCAACTTTGGCAACTATTATCTAAATATATCAAGATGTATCTTGCGAGTAGACGATACTGTCAACTTTGGCAACTATTATCTAAATATATCAAGATGTATCTTGCGAGTAGACGATACTGTCAACTTTGGCAACTATTATCTAAATATATCAAGATGTATCTTGCGAGTAGACGATACTGTCAACTTTGGCAACTATTATCCTTTTGGATGATGAACGAGCGTGTTTACTACTTAGTATAAAATATTTATGTAAATGCATATCACTGCATATTTTAGCGACAAGTTATACAAATGTAGATAAACAGTTGCCATATTTGATACCTTACCAAGCTTTTGAATTGTTTTATGGTAATAAAGTTAACGTTTTAAATTGGAGATATTTTCTATATTTATGTTGTGAATATAAAGATTTATGATGTGATATCCACCTAACCTAACCTAACCTAACCTTTGCTAAGACTTCGAGCTCGATACATATCATCTCTATGTGACTTACGTATATACATATCATAGTGTTTAGTGTGAAATGGTACATATCAATATTTGTAAGAGTAGATCATAGGTATCGTTGTTGTTCTTCGGCGCCGCTTCCTGATGTATATGTATTATTATAATTATGATGTGCAGTACATAATTAAGCATAATTATATATATAGCATAAAAAACATGATGCATTGATTATATAACTTGTAAAATAAACAAGACTAGGAAGATACATATCAGTGCAAATAATATGTTTTGTTAATATTTTCAGATAATTTATTGAATAAAGTTTTACATAAAAATATCTCTATTAAATATATACCTATATATTTCTTATACCAAATACTTTAATATGTTGCCTTTACGGAAATATACATTTTAAAGATATATATTCCTATATTGTAATGACGTATACATATATGTATATCGTTTGTTATTTACTGTGTTTTAAAGAGATGCTGGTCAGGAGGCGGCGCCCCACTGTTAGCTAGTAGATATACCTACTATTGACTTATTCCTAGTTCTTGTTGAATATTTTGAAAAAGAAAAATGTGTAAAAAATGTGTAACGTTGTGAATTCCGCGGTCGTTTCGACGACATCAAAATAAAACATATAGCATGTTCATTGTGTTTGCTTCGTGTACATCCTCACAGTTACTATTGTATCCCTTTGCAGGTGCCAAGTTTCACTTATCATATTAGTTTGATTAGTTGTTATTATGAAACAGCATATCTATTTACTTCTCCGTCTGTTGTCTCAGCGATCCAAAATGTGTCTACAGCTAACGCTGTCTATTCTACACTACGAGAGAATGTCCCTCCATTCAATATTTTGTAGTTACAAAGTTGAACACCTAAGGTTATAATCAATAGGATTTACTTTGACCGGTGCACATTAATAGTATTTTAGGTTGAATGATTGCTGAGTAGTCTTCATTACCAATCAATTAGCCATTCATGATGGTTATGGCAATGGTCTCACTACCATTAATTATATAATTACATGGTCTATAGGGAGGTCTCTGTAATTCTAGTTGAGATGATGATAAATTATAACCTTGCTAAAAACGAGAAGGTGGAGATTGTTTCCACAAGATAGAACCTACTGATTAGAAACAAGTCATAGCCAATGCTGTTGGTGGTAATTAATTTCAGTTAATATCCTTATTTTCTTGATTAATTTTACCTGGGAAAGTGGATCTAATCATAACTCTTGTTAGAAAGAAAGTAAGTTCAATCCAATTTATGGGATCATTAGATTGATTGAAGATGCATCAACTATCGTGTTTTTATTCAAAGATAATATAATGAAATAGAGAATACTCAGACTTTTAGTAGTATTTCAGCTTTTTGCTGGATTCTATAGGATATATGTTTCTTTTAAAGAAAGTGTGAAAACAAAACAAGCCTTAATATTTACAAAACGTTTAATTTATACAAAAAAGTATAATTACTCAGACCTTAGACTAAACTTTTGTACAATTTCATTAATTACAATTAAATTAAAGTTAATACTTTCAAGCGTCGCTTACTTGGTAAGCAGTCAGCGACGTCCACGACACTTAGAGAGACTTCTCTTCTTACTTTATTCACAATTCTTTATCTTTCGATTGCAGATCACATTTTGTTACGAGAATAGATGGAATGCCTCGAGCTTGGTAACATCACAGGTTGACCAATAATTTCTGAGTGTTGCCCTTTTTCTTCAAAATTTGAATGCCCTTGCATGTTCTTAGCCATCGATCCTTTTATAATAAAGTCCTGAAGCATTCCATGTATTTCGCCATTTTGTAAAAAAATCTAATACATATTTAACATGCAAAACTTACATTAATACATACATCCATAATTTGTGACATTCGCAACGTCAATACTGAAGATTCTGTGATTACTTAATGATTGACTATTTTATATTAGTACTAGGATGCTAGGAGCTTACAGAGTCTAGTACACATAGCCACCGTTGGAGTCGTAGCCTTGGCTGATGGTAGCCGGCACGCCACCACCCCCTCCGGACGAGTAACCACCCGAGCCTCCTCCTGATGGGTACCCGCCGCCGCCTCCTGATGAGTGACCTCCACTGCTACCTCCCGAGGAGTATCCGCCTCCACCTCCACCAGACGAGTAGCCACCGCCGCCTCCGCCAGATGAGTAGCCTCCAGAGCTACCGCCATGGCCGCCACCGCCTCCGCCAGATGAGTAACCTCCTGAGCTACCACCATGGCCGCCACCGCCGCTGGAGTGACCACCTCCCGAAGAGTAACCACCGGAACTTCCCGAGGAGTATCCACCAGATCCACCCGAAGAGTATCCACCACCACCGCCGCCGCCAGAAGAGTGCCCACCGCCACCATGTCCACCGCCGCCGCCGCTGCTAGGAGCGCCATAGCTACTTGAAGGAGCAGCGGGTGCTCCGTAGGAACTGGACGGGGAGCTGGCCGGGGCACCATAGCTTGATGAAGGACCGCTTGAGCCAAAACCGCTGCCACCTCCGAAACCACTGCTTCCAAAGCCACTGCTGCCGAAGCCACTGCTACTGAACCCACCGCTACTGCCACCGGATGAGGGAGCTCCGTAAGACGAGGATGGAGGAGACGCGGGAGCACCGTAGGACGAGGATGGAGGAGAAGCAGGAGCGCCATAAGACGAGGATGGGGGAGAGGCAGGAGCACCGTAGGAGCTGGACGGGGAAGATGCGGGCGCACCATAGGAGCTGGACGGGGGAGATGCAGGTGCACCGTAGGAGCTGGACGGGGGTGATGCAGGTGCACCGTAGGAGCTGGACGGGGGTGATGCGGGTGCACCGTAGGAGCTGGACGGAGAAGGAGCACCGTATGAGCTAGATGGGGCAGATGAGGGGGCGCCATACGAACTTGAAGGAGGAGAGGGAGCTCCGTAAGAGCTGGATGGTGGAGAAGGAGCTCCGTAAGAGCTTGAAGGAGGGGATGCAGGAGCGCCATAAGAGCTCGATGGCTTTGATGGTTTAGGTGCACCATAAGTTGTGGAAGGTCCAGTTGGAACACCATAGCTGGTTGCTGGTGGTCTCGCCGGAGCGCCATAAGAACTAGAAGGCTTGGAAGGAGGAGGGCCGTAGGAACTAGACGGCTTCGACGGTGGGGGTCCATAGGAGCTGGATGGCTTAGAGGGAGGTGGTCCGTAGCTTTGAGACGGAGGTCCGTAGCTGCTTGATGGTTTCGGTGGGCCGTAGCTTGGTTTAGGAGGGCCATAGCTTGGTTTAGGAGGGCCATAGCTTGGTTTAGGTGGGCCGTAGCTGCTTGAAGGGCTTGGAGCGCCGTAGGATGATGATGGCCGGCCGCCACCGCCGCCGTGGCCGCCGCCACCACCTCCGTGGCCGCCACCACCACCCCCGTGGCCGCCACCGCCACCTCCGTGAGCACCACCACCACCGCCTCGAGGAGGTGGGAGGTACGAGGAACTCAGGGGAGCTGCAAACAAGGGAATTGGTGCTTTTATTTCATATTGTAAGTAATAGTCGTTCGTGGAGCCTCTGCGGTTGTTTCTGCCTGTCCCTATATGAAGAAGGCGTGAGTTTATGTAAGTATTGTTAATTGAAATCACTGTTTGATTTGTAATGTCAATCATTGTTAAGTTTGGCAATGCTATAACTGTTTTTTCAGATAAAATCAACTTTATTGCGAATGGCTGCTAGTGGAGTGGGTACCATTATTGCGAATGGCCGCTAGTGGAGTGGGTACCATTATTGCGAATGGCCGCTAGTGGAGTGGGTACCATTATTTTTACGGTATAATGACCAACATCATTTCAGGTTTCAGCTGACAATCCTAATATAGAAGTAAATCAAAATCAACCTGCCTGCACTCTTCCAACTATGTTGGGGTCGGCTTCCAATATTTTACATGGAGCTACTATCTGACCTTCACAACCCAGTTACTGGGCAGCTCGATACCCCTTGGTAAGACTGAAGTAAGTAACTCATTCAAGTTTAAACTATAACTTGGTTCATGACAGAGGCTCCTTGTTAGTATTAGTCCAGTGGTTGGGAAGTATCTTACCTTCTCGTTTGTATGTCTTCCTGGGAGTGGCCGCGGCTGCCGACAGCAGCAGCAGCGCTGGCAGCACCTGGAACAATAGACGTTGGTTATAAGACACACATTGGAAATGTGAAATATTGATACATACTACGACGTTTGCTAATAATCTATCTATATATAATATTTAACCCGTAATGTCCCATTGCCTGGCAAACACCTCCTTCTCCTCTCTCCCTCTCCCTACACCTATAGGATAAAGATTTTGAACATCAGTAGTATCCGTGGCTGCTGATTGTGGGAGCCTAATTAAAATACTACAGGTTTTTAAATATCCAACTAAGACTTTAATGTTTGAAAACAATATTAAATTAGAAGCCCTGATATTTCACTAATGTGTTCTAGGTGACCAAGCTTCACCGACATACAGCCTACCATATCACCACCCCTACCACATCAAGCTGCCAGTAGATTAACAACACTACGCTCACAACATTGTGTAACCAGCAATTATAAAAATACTGGTCAAAATATCACTTGACATCCAAGGAGATCCAACAGAGGTGGACGTGTGCCGCAAGGCCATCAGAGGTGGACGCGTGCCGCAAGACAATGTTCCCTTGCGACACCGCCACACTCTCCCACCGCTTGATCGCCCTGTTGCCACACAAGCTAGTGACGTACTCGCTAATCTGTGACAAATGACTCGCCTGCCAATTGATATAAATGACGCGGTTTTGTTGGCAAAGAGTGGCAAACCTTGGGCCTTTAATTGGTTTTGGTGTCTTGTTAGAATTAATTTGTGCGGTTTAAGAAAAGTGGAGGACTTTGTGAAATGGGTTTGGCTCTAGACAAGTAGCCATGAAGATTAGTGCAACATTACTTGCCCAATAGACTAGTACTTTAATTGAAGCCTACAAGTGCGTAGTCCTTTCTGTTTCTTTTAAATACCTACTCAGTTTAAGCATACTATGGTAGCAACTCTTTTGGCAATCTTATTGTAATTCCACAATCGTTTCGATCATTTAAATGATCAACACAACATGAAACATCTTTAAAGATGTGATGAATTTACGAATCTTACAATTTAACCAACTTTTAACCATAAAAGTGAACAATGTACCAATTTGATTCAAAATAACTCTTAAGCTGTCATTTAGTTGCCTGCTCACGCGCAGTGGTTGAAATCCTCGGTGCATAGATTATCTAGTAAGATATGCCACAGTCGCTGCGCGTACGTCGTAAATACGTTGCGTATGTGCACTTTCACGGACACTGATGTTATCTCCGTGCGTTTGGGTGTTTCTACTTTCAATTAATTTACATAGTACCTAAGTCCTTACTTGTTTATGATCCTGACAGGAATCTCGACTAAATACATTTAAACCACACGAAAAGTTCATCATGTTTCGTCATATTCAGCTCTGTCGTAAAATATCAGTTTATCGCGAGTTTAAAATTGGTTCTGTACTTAAATTGGGCATCGTAAGTATTCGTAAGTATTCAAGGGTGCTGTCACTATTTTATGTTTCCGCTCAAGTATAATTTCACCTCCCTTTTGTACACCTTAATCACTGTCACCGGAGAATATACTAACAATTGGGAATATATTTTGATAATATTTTTAAACACTCTACTCTCTTAATTTAAAAGGCCTATGTTAAATCTTTTAATACAATTGTAATATTTTGTAACTTCGTAAATAACTGTATAACGATACTTTACGCCTGGACAGCTTTTAAACATATACAAAGCGCAAGTCCGATCCTGCATGGAGTATTGCAGCCACCTTTGGGATGGCTCAGCTAAATACCGAGTAATACGAGTCGAGCACTTGCCGCGCTTGACTCGGTGGAACGCAGAGCTAAGAGGCTCATTGGCGACGCCGACGTAAGACTGGTGGATGCCAAGCTTCACAGCTTGGCTGATCGCCGCAAGGTTGCCTGCTTGTCGGTCTTCTACAGATTGTACTTCGGTGAATGTGCTCAAGAACTCCGGCCCTCTTCAGACCTCATTCCGCCGGCCCTCTTCTACCATCGGACATCAAGATGCACTGCAGGTTACCATCCCTACCTAGTTGCTATTCCAACAATTCGCGCTAAGCGTTTTCAAATGTCTTTTGTGATGCGCACAGCAAAGGAGTGGAACTCTCTGCCTGCGTCTGTGTTTCCGAACGCATACAACCCCGATCTCTTCAAAGTGAGAGTGAACAGGCTTCTTCTGGGTAAGCTCGCTCCATCGTCGACTTTGTCTCTGTCACCTCTGACCTAGACTACAGTCAAGAGCAAACCTATCTTAAATAAAAAAAAATAAATACATAAAAAAACTGAGCAGATGACTAGCACCCACAGACCCCAAAAATGACATAACACTAACACTAAGATAATGACAGTTACCATCTTATTCTCCGCGGATGGCGCTTTGTCTATGAAGTAACTATACGTACGTTAAGTAAAGCTCATTTTTCCTTAACGTATACCTCATAAATCTTAACATAATCACATTATCGTGAATTCATTTTATAATCATAACTAATCCCCACGCAAGTATTAATTTGCTCCCGTATCTGCAAAATAATTTACAGTCATCCGGAGCATGTGCCCATGATTACAGAGTAATTATTTAGCTTCATCTGTCGTTGATTTATTGTTATTTCCTGTTTGCTTTTCAGAGCTGTTTGAATATTTTTGTAATGTTTCATGCTAATGCCAGTAAGCAGAATGAACGTTAGCTCTACAAAATCGTGACGTCAGTATTGCAAAAGGCACCTCTGTAAGTATTGTTCCTGTGGCCACGTGCAGCCGTCAACCTGTTGCGGTAAGGCAATAAACAACTTCACTTTTGTTGGAACATGCTGAAATTGTAGCGTGAGATGTATCGGTGCCTTGTATTGCATCGCTGATACCGATGTACTCTAAACCCTGGCAGTGCACGGCAGCATTGTGAAATACGTGTTCAACAAATGTAGGTATTCAAAAACACGTGCAAAGTTGATACCAATCAAATTTTCTACTCCGGAAGAGATTACCTGCCATAAATGTGCACATACCGATGTGGTAGGAATCATAATGACACGATGACGTAACACGTGGTGTCGTGCGCTCATCTGCTATGACTATTGACCTCAGAGAAAGCTGATGACATGTACTTTTTTCTAAACATCTCATTTATGATGAAAAGAGGTTAAGGCGCCAGTAGTGAGGTCGGCCCCGTGAGGGGTGACCGTGATTCGTTTTGTAATGTTAGGAAATTGAGGTAAAGATGTTTCTTTTAAATACAATGTCCCCGTGTATCTACACATGTCGTAGGCGAGGCTCGCGTGAAGGAAAGCACGACTACTAATTCCGACTTCCTATTAGTTTTACCTGACCGCACCAGGAGGAGTTAACGTTTTTAGATCTTTGATCCAAACGGCATTACGATGTTTAAATCTCCGCTGACATTCTACCGTTATGGGCGAATATCTGATGCCCCAATATTCTACTCCTCGTATATCCATACACAGTCCAAATGATCACAATCACGCTTCAAGCGCTAGACGACAAGGCGCCAGTCTTAATGATTGTAATTAGCATTTCTTTTGACTAATTAAGACAATTCTCTAGTTTGTATGCGGGAGCCATGTGATTGGCTAACTGTTAAAATGGAGGCAATAGGTAATAATGTCAGGGTTCTATGGGGACATCGTGGTGGTTTGTATGGGATTGGATTCTTTATGGAGAAGGCAATTATGGTGGTAAAGATGTACCTACAGAAGATACAATCATTATAATATAGAAGAGAAAGCAAGAAGATATGGATAAGATCGCAGTAAGCGGTAAGGCCGCCAATTGTATATTTAGTAATTTATAATTTATGTATAAGTAATGTATAATCTGGTGTACAATAAAGTATAAATAAATAAATAAATATAGCATCATAAACGTTCACTGTTGCATGGACCTCTTAATAACCGTCACCAAGATCAGTCACTAGTATCGGCGTAATCACCACCATTGATTAAATGGTGATTGCACGTTCACCACGGTTACCCTTACCTACACACTCAGAAACAAACTTGAAGAGAATCTTGTGCCAGGTACTGCTGGAAAACCTATTTCATCAAACTAAAACCGCTGAAGAAGGTAAACGAGTAGTAAGGGAATATTTCATTTAACAAGATGTAAGTATCCTCTTTCGCCTCTGAGCTGCATGAGGTACTTGTACCTCAATCGAGATACTTAGCAGCACCTCGAAAGGCTGAAAGATAAACAAACAAATACGTCGTAACGTAATTAAGAGGAAGCTAATCCTGCACTAATTAATGCACTTTCACGCGTTAATCTGATTATATCATTATATCAGAGTGGTTTATGCTAAACGCTGCTTTTCACGGTCCCGTGCTCAAAGAGGTTGGAGTTAAGTATTTAAAGTATCATAGTAGAGATTGGATCTCTAGACTAAGCCCGGTGTCTGAACGGCCGATGAAGAGTCTCATCAGATAATTGTATGTCAAACCGTTCGTTGAAATGACAACTGATTACAATTTGAAAAGGATGCCAGAAACCGGGGGCAGCTACTAGCTAGATAGTCATTATTTGCTTAAAATCTAAGCTAGAGAGCACTGCCCGCTTTCTAGCAGAGCTGAAGTAAGTTGTTTAGTTTCACCGAATGCGACGCTTCCATTGGAAACATTATATTATTAGGTATTTTCCTAAACCGCTTCGGTTATTAGAAGCCATGTTTCAGCGACGTGTCGTTTATTAACGTCGACGCGTTATGACGTGTCGTGTATACTCGTCAGCGTGATACGGCGTGACGTGTAGAGACGTCGACGTGAGTTGACGTGACAAGTGTGTCGTGTAAGCGAAACATTCCAATTGTAGCGTTAGTTACGCGCGGGGGCCGGGGGGGGGGGGGCTGCCAGTCATTACTTGGGATTAATGGATAATTCAACATTATTGTATTATGTGGTGAGTTAATCATTGATTTTGTGGTGATACTTCATACTTAACATAACATAACATAACATCACGCCTTGTTTCCCCTAAGGGTTGGGCAGAGGCGTACCTATGTACCTATAGTACACCCACATTTACTTCATATTTATTCCATCAATTGCGTAAAAGAGAAAACTGTTATTAAAATTCAACTTGAAACATAATATGTATCCTGCGATGATTCTTAATGTACCTACCTAGTCATAATCAAGTGTCGTCATCCCCTGCCGAGCCTGTTCCCAACTATGTTGGGGTCGGCTTCCAACCTAACCAGATGCAGCTGAATACCAGTACTTTACATGGGGCGACTGCCTATCAGGCCTCCACAACCCAGTTACTGGGTAATATGCTACCCCTTGGTAAAACTGGTTGTCAGACTTCCGGGCTTCTGACGACCCGTAACAATTGTCAAAGATCCACGAATTGTGTAGTGGAGTGCAAATAAATAAATAAACGAAATCGATTTTACATAAGGATACAGTATAGTACCTCGCAAAGGGGTCTCACAACGTAGGCGGACACTACAAAAAACATTAGAATGCAGTTTTGCGCGTTTAACTCTTTTGTTCGACACCTTTTATTAAATCGCTCCGCGTATACCCCCGCTGTTTTCAAAGCCCCACCGCTCCGTTTAGCAGCCCATAACAACAACGCTATTGTTTTAGAATAAAACTTAATCACTTAAGTGCATCAAATTCGCGCACTTCACTTAGTGCGAGCACCTCACGTGCCGTGCTTGCATTACCTCACTGCTATCGAACATCTGGAGGTAGCGGCGGGACATGTGACGCAATGTAACAATGACTATAATTATGTGATATAATACACATTTATGGTTAAAATGACGAGCGCAGCGACATGTCCGAATTAACGTTTTTTGTTAGAAACTACATTATGTCGTGAAAGGCTTGCATGTAAGGTAGCGTGTAATCATTTAAGAATATACCTGCAAGGTGTCAACTAGTATACTAGATAACATGAAGATTGCTTTCTACCGACTGCCGACTGCCGACTGCCGACTGCCGACTGCCGACTGCCGACTGCCAACTGCCGACTGCCGACTGCCGACTGCCGACTGCCGACTGCCGACTGCCGACTGCCGACTGCCGACTGCCGACTGCCGACTGCCGACTGCCGACTGCCGACTGCCGACTGCCGACTGCCGACTGCCGACTGCCGACTGCCGACTGCCGAGGACAGGTTATGCTTTTCGCGCGTATCTTGTATGTATGTTTGTAAATTTTTTTATTACCTCATATCTTCCAAACAGCTGGATGGATTTCGACATTTAAGGTATCGTCAGATTAGTTTTAAAAACCCAAGTGTCATTTGCAAATTATAAACCGAAAGAAAATGAATGGGTCCCGCCTGCTACCTAACTTAATGCGAGTATTTAACTCACGCGCTCAGCTCATATGATACTTTGTTACACCGAAGTAGAGTTTACTTTGTTTTTTAGTTTATTTTTTTTTCTATTCTCAATCTTGTTTCGGTCTTTTTTTCGGTATTCCTTATAAGGAATGCACCAAGTCAAGAGTGGAGTGGAGTGGAGTCCAGTTATAATTTGACTTTTTTGCAGTCGGGTTTTTTGATTTTTAAATTATATTTTGTTTCATTTTTAAGTCCAGAATGGCCAGAAATCATTAAAATAATATCCTCCAAAAAAGCACGCAAGTAATAAATTACCAAAAATTTCAAAAGCAGTGTACAGGGTGTAAGGGACAGCCCTCCGCAGGCTGATGGTGAATTCAGTATATCATACTAAGATGACCGGTACATGAAATTTTTTCAGAAACGTTATGAGAATCCAATAAACCTGATTTGTTTTATTACCTCGCACGCAATGTATCGTAACCGTAGCAAAACGCGCGTAGCGAACGGCAGCGTAGCGAGCCTTCGGCCACCGAGTATTTCAACCTCCATTGCTGCTTATTTTAATTTAGCTGTTTTATTTACATAAATGGAGTACTGCGTACAGAGAATGTAATTTTACAATGAAATAAAGGAATAGTAACTGAAAAAACAATAAAAAATGAACATTTTCCTGACAATATTTCCGGTGGATTATGATACAAAACAAGGAGCTGAATGCACCCTGTTAGTTTGCGGAGGGCTGTCCCTTACACCCTGTATATAAAATTTCCTACCAAGATGGAACTTTAAAATCTTGAGAGCATGGATCACAAACTAATTTCCAGGTAATCCACCGTCTAAGTCCGTCGCTCTCCGCACCCAGCCTCCCAGCCTCCCAGCCTCCCAGCCTGCTACAGATGCCGCGTTAGAAGCGCATGTCGTCGACTTCCTGCCAGCCACAAAGTTGCGGAAATGAGTTCCATTTAAGATGACACTCGTTACTTCGTCACTCACTCAGGGATCGAACCTACTGACGTTTATTGGATTGCGATTGTAAATTCTTAGCTAGGGTTGTCTCGACGCAGTTTCATTTTATTATTTTTATTATTTATTTTCTTTTTATTTATATAGATTAACAAAACAAACAAAACCAAAAAATGTAAACGGAAATATCACAAAAACCTCAATAAATAAAGTCCGGACAGATAGTCCGGACTTTTAGGCAATCTTAATACTACCAATATTAAATTTATAACTTTCCGATATATGGCGCGTGTTGGGCAGTAGCGACCCCATGGACCCTATCTCCCGGGAGAAGTCAGATTCCTCACCTCTGGCTTGCCTTTATTGGCCGGCTGGAGTGAACACTGACGACGAACAGAGCTTCTACGTCTTTCTTGCCTTTATTGGCCGTCTAGAGTGGAGATTCGCAAGAAAAAACGTACACTGAGGAAGGAAGTATTCCACTAAGATGCTGGTGGAATACCTCTCCACTCCTCATTAGCACCTCAGGATATGTTGCACCCTTGTCGTTACGTCACTATGCGCTAGCGACCGTTTTCGGGGGCCTATTATTGAGTGTGCAAGTCACCCCCCGTCATTTTATCTGTGTTTTTTATATAAAACATTGGTCAGGCAGGGACCATAGTCTTTCCATAGTCCTAGATAACCAGTTCACTTTATCTCGCAATATTCCTAGACCAACCGAAGGTTATCCTTGGGTGCACTTGCATAGTGCGAACAGGGATAATCGTCGGTTAGTGCCTCATTTAATTTAAAAACGTCTAACGGGCCTCTGCGAGTTGGTTTCGGCCCCTCGACCGCCTCCCGCAGGTGCGGGGCCCCAGGGACCCGAGACAAATAAAGTTATAGCTTTCCAATTACCTTAATATCTGGTGTTATACAAGAGAAGGTAAAGCTTAGTACATAATTTGTGACTCTGAGAATTCATTAAATCATAAGTTGAGACAAAGGGAAATTGATAAAGGTTTAAAAAAAGGCTTAAGTTTTGTGAAATGATTTCATATTCAAATAGCTTTGCCAGCTCTGAGGTACTGGCAATATTCATAGCTAAGCAAAACAAACTTTAATGTAATTGGTACGTAGGTAAACAAATATAAGTTAAGCAAATGTTCAAAGCTAACAAATATCCTACATAGCAGCCTTCTCATAAACACATGTTCACACAAGTTCTTGAACATACAACACATATAATGACAAACGCTTCAAAGTTTGGCAACCCTGAAGCAAGATGGCGGCTGTGTACGTCATATGTCTCACGGGAACTTTGCGCGGGAACCACAGCACGCGACAATGCTTGACTGTGTAACGAACACAATCATATTGTTCTCTCCGACATGGTGCGAATGCTTCAACTGGACCATTGCTCTGCATTGCTCGTCTTTGCTTGCAACAGGCAGGATCTTGAGCAATTTGATGGAGAGATCCCTTTATGATTATTGTGAGATGGGATTTTTAATCCACAATTGTTTTTGTGATATAAAACTAGGTGAAAATAAATGAGATCTTTATTGAAAATCTGAATTGAATTCCTGTTTGATAACAATCACCATCAAATTGCAATTGTTCTTCACACTATAACAAACACTTCTGCTACTGTTCATTAAAAGACGATGTAATAAGCCTAGATGTGAACTCCTCGCCTAGTAGTATAATAACCTACTTCCCCCATTGAAGTCATTCTTATAAATGATTGAAGTAAGAAGGCGATTTAATCATGTGTGAGGAAAAACTTGATACCGAGAATGAATCTGTACCAGCTATGTATAGAATAGTATTGCATGTTACATAAGCCAAGAAGCCAACAATTCAGAAGCAAACGTCTGACAATTCTGACATCAGATAGGAACTGTCGATTGTTATACTTCCTAATGGGACCTCCAATTACATTGTCAACTTTGAAAAGATTAAACAACTTCCATTATACTTTCTTGGCACTTAAAAGTCATTTAACAACCGTTCGTGAACTAATTAATAGAGGCCAAATTAAATACTAATACAAACTTCCTCACGTGAATAGTGAAAAAACTAATCTATTAATCTTAAAAGCCGTGTTTATACTTCACACGCATCATTGTTTACATTAATAGTGGTTTTTCTGACCCCGAGGAAGACGCAGTGCGCGCCATGACACTTTCGAATACAACATGGCGGCAACGTTTTTCCCGCCCATTTTCACCGCGGAGGTTACGCAATTATAATAATGAGCTGTTGTTGATAAGTTGCATGTCTGGGCTAATGGGTTGTTCGTGTTTTCGTGCATCTTTGCAACAATGCAGGATGAGCGGAGGCATTGAATATTTCCACATTTTACTTCTTGATAAAAAGTCGATTTATCGAAGTTGTAAAGCTTTTACTTCTGGGAATGGATTAGAACGTTTAGATTAGTTTCTCACGCAAATGGGTGATTGCATTATTTGTAGGTGACGGGCTCACAAACCTCGACCTATCACTTGTTACGCAAACTTATTACTAATTTATCTGAAGCTGGGAGTGCGAATTACCCGTACCAAATGGAACAGTTATTGCTAGAGTAATTATTAATTACATATATGGGTCTTTATATTTTTCGATAGGTTTTTATCTCAATTATCTCTTCGTCACCATTGTTATGTTAAAAGTGAAATCTACGTAAAACTTAATAAAATAATTTAATAAAAGCTTGTGAGCGTGACCTTTAGGAAGCTCATTGAAATTGATAACATTATGAGAGGTTATCGCAGATATTGATTACATAAATAAATAGTTACTTAGTATTTTATACATATACCTGTCTACATATCACCTCCATTTAATTTAATACATTAAGTAGGTTTGCGACTTATTACCGTAAATGAGACTTTCATTATTCAATTTAACATTTTTGAACGCAATCCATTTAAATCAGCTGTCAAAAGTAATGGCGGACAACTGTCAAGTTGGCATGGCGAATTTAAAAATATGCGAGTACATTAAAATATGCGAGTACATTAAAGTTTATTAGTGATTTTATAGTTCTTATGTAACACAAATATTATCTGGGTTGGCGACGCAAGTGACCATTGCGACTGACTGCAACGATGTTTATTAAGTGATCATTTCTGCATTAACACGAACATATTTTTCGTTTTTGGTTAGCGTCATGTATTGTAATGTAAGTTCACGCCATTTTTGTTGTTACGTCAGTGTACATTTTACCGATTTCAATTATTATTTATTTCATTATTTGTGAGTATTTTTGGTATTTGTTACGTTAAGAATTTTAACGGGGTACTGTTACCAGACCAGTTAGCTATATTTAGGGCTCTAGGGCATGAAGTGTGACAGCAATGCGAATATCAAGTTTAATAAAAGTCACTGACAAATTTTGAATACTTTAGTACTACCCAACAAACGAACCTACTGGCACGCGCATGCGTGCTGGCGACTGGCATGCGTATTATGTTGCACATACATTATATGTTACGTTAAACTAATGCACTGATTATCTAATAATGAATTACAATCTAGGTGAATAGCGAGTGATTGCTAACTTATTTGTGTCAATAATTAAAGTAGTTAACGTCAAACTAATTACTTTTCATTTCCATAACTCACGATCGCTCGAATATTTGAATGTGGGTCGAGTTACAGTAAAAAGTCATTTTGTTTGATTACAAAATTATTTGAGCTGCACCGGTCTTGTAGTGTTCAGAGCTGTTGCCAAGCGGAAGGCTCTCGGTTTCATTCATAAGCTGGATGAAGAAAAAAAAAATGTGTTTTCCGATCTATACTTATACACTACTTGTTTAGGAGAATTGTGTTTTTATCTGTATGAAAATAGATAATGTCCTTTTTGTGGACGATCAGTTGTTCGTAATATGTACGTATATAATTTGTAGCAACAGTGGTTCGTTTCATCGTCGATAAAAAACTTAATTTATCGCAAATATGCAAACACGGAAGCCTTACATATGTACTTATACACCTGAATAACTCTGTCATCATAATCATTGAAAACTTTTCCCATAGCGAAAGTAAAAGTTTATCCATTCAAAATATTACCACAGCGTCCATCTCCGACTCACAAAGGCATTACCTAACATTGTACGCATTGAGGTGACAATGTATCGTGTTCTTAGCGATAGTGCGACGTATTATGTAAGTACTATCGACCCGATGTTTTATGAAGTGGCCTGTGTGCCTGTGTACCTGTGTGCCTGTGTGCCTGTGTACCTGTGTGCCTGTGGGCCTGTGTGCCTGTGTACCTGTGTACCTGTGTGCCTGTGGGCCTGTGTGCCTGTGTGCCTGTGTACCTGTGTGCCTGTGTACCTGTGTGCCTGTGTGCCTGTGTACCTGTGTTCCTTTTTTCCCAGTGTGCCTGTGTGCATGTGTACCTGTGTACCTGTGTACCTGTGTGCCTGTGTACCTGTGTGCCTGTGTGCCTGTGTACCTGTGTGCCTGTGTACCTGTGTGCCTGTGTGCCTGTGTACCTGTGTGCCTGTGTCACAGACACAGAGGCGTTTTGATAAAACGTATCGTGTTATTACTTTGTTTGTTATTTCTGTCAGGAGTTGTAATGGTCAGCTGTTTCTTTCCTTCTGTCAGGAGTTGTAATGGTCAGCTGTTTCTTTCCTTCTGTCAGGAGTTGTAATGGTCAGCTGTTTCTTTCCTTCTGTCAGGAGTTGTAATGGTCAGCTGTTTCTTTCCTTCTGTCAGGAGTTGTAATGGTCAGCTGTTTCTTTCCTTCTGTCAGGAGTTGTAATGGTCAGCTGTTTCTTTCCTTCTGTCAGGAGTTGTAATGGTCAGCTGTTTCTTTCCTTCTGTCAGGAGTTGTAATGGTCAGCTGTTTCTTTCCTTCTGTCAGGAGTTGTAATGGTCAGCTGTTTCTTTCCTTCTGTCAGGAGTTGTAATGGTCAGCTGTTTCTTTCCTTCTGTCAGGAGTTGTAATGGTCAGCTGTTTCTTTCCTTCTGTCAGGAGTTGTAATGGTCAGCTGTTTCTTTCCTTCTGTCAGGAGTTGTAATGGTCAGCTGTTTCTTTCCTTCTTATAACGATTTAAGAGATACTTAATCCTGCTTTTCGGGATACCCTTCAATTTTAGCAGCGTTTGCTTCGCGTGATGAATTTAATAAAATGCAATAGTTCTGTGTGAAGACAACATCTGTAAGCTTTCTTTAAAATAAAATAAATAAATAAATAGTCAAAGGCCTTATTGAAATAGGATTCTAATTGAAAAGGATAAGGGCAAGATTGTTTTAGTAACTTCCAGACTACCTGTTATAAATAATTAATCTATAAATTATTGACCCTGACACAATGTAACTACGTATTACGTGAAACGCTGCGTTGCTAGACAGAATATGATAAAAAGTGACTCATTGTCGGATTATGTAAATGTATTGTAACGACTTTGAAGAAATAAACTAAACAAAGTTTCGCGCGAATCAATATTTAGTTTGTTTAGCCACAGTTTGAGTGCGGCAGGTATTGATAATGTGTGGGAGGGGCTGAGCGATGACATCTTATCAAACTTTAAGAACCGACTAACTTACCCTAAGATGGACGAGTACACAATGACATCTTATCAAACTTTAAGAACCGACTAACTTACCCTAAGATGGACGAGTACACAATGACATCTTATCAAACTTTAAGAACCGACTAACTTACCCTAAGATGGACGAGTACACAATGACATCTTATCAAACTTTAAGAACCGACTAACTTACCCTAAGATGGACGAGTACACACAGACAGAGGGTCATTATCTACTTAGGAGTACGAAAGGTCGATTTAATTGGAGTTTTCCAATCCAGCTCTAAATGTACAAAAAGCCTATAAACACAGGTTAGCAGCTACAGTCAGTGCACATTGTGTAGGAATTTGTAGGAAAGTGAGTGAAACTGGGCGTCATAATAGTCTGAATGGAAGCGGTTTTGTTTCGTACACACAATGGTGGCGAAAAATCTTGCGGGGACTGTCATCGGGCTAGGTTTGTATGTGGAGCATCGCCGAGGAGACTGCTTCTGAGCTAGTAGTTATAAAAGAGCTGGTACATGTTGTTAAGACGCTCCCTAAAAGGAATTTTATAGTTTCAAGTTGAGATGACAATGAGCATCGAGATGTAAAGGTGTGCGTTAACAGCATCGGTGGCTTAGCAGCCAAGATGGTCAAATGCTAATCGTCATATCGGAACACAAACGTTCAGCGTTTTTTGGTAGAACTTATCTAGGTACCTACGTAGATAAAGCTCTAATGCACAACTTTATAAAAGATTACGACAAGTTGATTTTAGGCTATCACATAATGAGCAGAACTGACTCAGCACTTCAACACAGATCTTTGCACGAAATCATTTCATTAGTTCGTAAGTCTAAGGAAAACGCACAAAAAGAATGATATAACATGAAATAACGATCAACGCGATACTTCCGACCATCAGATAAGTCATCTGCTATGAAAGTCATGCATTTACGAAGCTGCACGAGCATTTACAAAGACTGACGGAGACGCGCGAAGACTCACGGAGACGCACGAGTTCTCACGAAGTTTGGTACAGTTTCGCCACACTCCGTGCCTCATCTGATGCTATCAGTTATTTCCATTGTGGAATCTGGTATAATTTAAGACATTATGAAGCCGTTCTCTTGAATACAGGGAACTACATACTGAAGATTAGGGGCTTAGGGTATAATCATTATTTTGGCATGGTTATTGGTGATTGCAGAGAAATGCTCAATACAAACCCGCGCCGAGGATTGCACGAATAGCGTATTTATGTTTGTAGACTTGTGCCTGAACTATTTTACTGAGCTAAGTTATTTATTACCGAACTTGATAAGCACTATTTACCAACAAGCATTTTGCAAGTAAGCGTTTTCAATATCTCCGAAACAATATCGTTTTCGGGTGACTTTCCAAAATCGGGTTTTGCAAAATGTATGAAATATAAGATCTGATATCGTTGAGGACAATGCCAAAGACATAATTTCATACATTTTACGCACATCGATATCGAATTTGCATTCGATAAAAATATAGTATTACTTTATAAGGAAACTCTCGCAAGATACACATACTAGCTATGTATTTTAAGCGCATTAGCAGACATTTACTTTAACAAAGCACATGCATACCTAATTATATACAATTTCCGGTAATAACTTTGATCTCAACCAGTTGCGGTAATATAGCCTAGAATTGTTATTATTGGATTATTTGTTTGTTACGTCAAGTGGGCCACAGAGTAACAACACTGGGAGCGTGTGTGACGCAAATGGTACAGTACTATTACAGCTTGCACAAGGCTGCATTGGGACTGTTGTTTGCCACAGGATATAATGTAACTAATCATTGTTTGTTCGTGGTTTTATTGCTACATTTCTTTGTTTGTTTGGAGGACTATGAATTGCAGTAAGAGTCAAGGCTAAAATAGTATGGGTTTTTGTGAAATATGATCTTTTTAATTCATGAAGAATTTACAACCAAGCAACTTTTTATACGTACTTACTTAATGGGACAAAAGAACCCTTTGGGAAAATTAAGAAATAAAGAGGTATACTTTGTACAGCGTTCTATAAAAGCACACAGGTAGGTATAACAAAGCCACACAAATGAAGCAGCGCATGTAAAATGTTGCTCTTCCACTCCACTTCCATTCACAAGCGATCGCCGCCTCCGGGCGATAAATCACGCTGTTCACACGGTAATTATGTCTGCGCATGAGTTGATTGATCGCGCGGCCGCACTATACACAGTGCGTTTTGTAGTTTGAGCAGAATTATAGCTGTAGTTAGGGTGTGGGACTTTAGGGGATAGTAAGCAGAATGTCCAGCGTAAGGAAAGGATTTTCCCAATCGAAGTAAATTGATTTATAATAATAATAATTTATTTATTTATTCAGACAACTTTAGTCCATGCTTTAGAAAGTAGTTCTTAAAACTATGTTAGTAAACCCATGCACAATGCTTGAAAAACGGACAGTCGTCGGTCATAAACGTTACTTAAATATTGCAGAAATGCTAGACAACTACGTCTGGGAGCAGCCTTGCGATATGTTCACAACGCTACAGCATCTTGTTTACTTGGTTTTCACTTTTCAGCATCGCAATTTGACACTTACGATATTTCCTATCCACCAGCGACTTCCCCTACGTTTTGTATTTCATCATTTTTAAAACAAATATTCAGGATGAAAAGTAGCATATATCCTTCTCCAGGCCCTAGGTTTCCTATCTGTCAAATTTCATAACGATCGGTTCAGTGGTTTAGACGTCAAAAGGCTACAAACACACAGACAGACAAACAGAGTTACTTTCGGATTTATAATATTACTATGGAATAATGAATGTATCTCTGTGCTCTCCGGTGTGTAACGCGGCTCAGCGAGCGTCAATTAGTGTTATCTTAATAAGTTAATGCTCGCTTTTAGTAATACGTTAATATGGTTTGGTTCGGCTGTATGACGAGAGGTTCATCTTATGGTTAGTGCGTCGTCGCGTTGTTATAGTGTTGTAATGTCTTATTCAGTGCGGGGCGATGACTTTAGCCTCGGAATTGACGATCTTTCAGTTTTTGCAAACCTTTTGTTTGGATTCTATTGTCATAAAACTAAAACCAATTAAAAGATAATATTATCAATATTATCCATTCTTTGCCTGATATTTAAACACTCACTCGTGTTCAAAGTAAGTTCAACGGTCTAGATTTAAGTCAGATCCTTTGTCAGGTTCTGTTTCATTGCATTCTGGACAGTCGTTACGGGTATTCAGAAGTCCAAAAGTTTGATAAACTGCCTTACCAAGGGGTATCGTGTCACCCAGTAGCTGGGTTGTGGATGTCAGATAGGCAGTCACTTCATATAATATACTAATATTCAGCTGCATTCGGTTAGACTGGAAGCCGACCCCAAAATAGTTGGGAAAGGCAAGGCAGATTGATTGAAGTGCATTCTGGATAGTACCTAACACATTATGTACAAATGTATGCCCACCGCACATACCTATATTACTACCAGTACTAGGTCACAGCCTAACAAAGTACCTCCGACAACAATTGACATAACAGTTTTGCAACAGCATGGTGTACTTACACACAAAACACGTTATATAATAATAGCAAGTGGTACCGCGCGGTACTATAAGTGACTAAAGGTTATAGCGGACAAACAAAAGCTCGCTAATGCTATCACCATGCGTGTGCGCATAACTTGGGATAGGGTTGGCGAAAGTGGCATACGCGTATGTAAGAAATGATTTTATTGCATATTTTGGAGACAAAATTAAGAAATAATTTCTACAAGATGCTGCAAATTTATTCTTAAAATGAAACGAAGGACAGTACAAAAAAAATATTTTTTAGGTAAATAATTTCCAGCCCTACTAATATTTTATCTTTACATCATTTTATAGTTCTTGCAAAAATATAAATGAAAGATTGTATTGAGAAATTCATATTATATCACTCTACCAGCATACAAAACGTTTCATAGACGTATTTTAATGCCATTTATCATTTTTTTTATTTGAGATAGGTTTGCTCTTGACTGTAGTCTAGGTCAGAGATGACAAAGACAAAGTTGACGATGGAGCGAGCTTACCCAGAAGAAGCCTGTTAACTCTCACTTTGAAGAGATCGGGGTTGTATTTTTAATTAATGTCTAATCCTTCCCTGCCAGCCCTAAGTTTCTCCGCATGACGTAAAGTGCGGAAGAGATTCGACCTTGACCTTATTGACGCTTTCTATGCGCGCGCGCTGGTCACTTACGTCACGCTCGGCTCGGCGGAAACACCCGACCATTTGAACATGCACCGAACACTCACTATTGTAGAATATTCTCATCTCATTTGCATTTTTATATGCTTTTTACGTCAAATGTTCTTTTTGTATGTTAACGGCTTGCAAAGTCATTGTTTTGATTTGTTTGTAAATTGGGATGCAAATAATTTATGCCGTCAAGGTGGGCTACTTTCACTCTAGGGCAAAACTATGGCCCAAATCGAGACAAATGTTTAGTGTCATTAAATCCACGCAACAGTTCCGCAAGTACATCTATATCGCCATCTATTGGTTACCGAAGGAACACGACGTTCGGTGTGTGCTCGCGACACGGCGGGCAGTTCAAACATTAAGTTACAGAAGAAATACGACGTTCGGTTGTGTGCTCGCGACACGGCGGGCAGTTCAAACATTAAGTTACAGAAGGAATACGACGTTCGGTTGTGTGCTCGCGACACGGCGGGCAGTTCAAACATTAAGTTACAGAAGGAATACGACGTTCGGTTGTGTGCTCGCGACACGGCGGGCAGTTCAAACATTCAGTCTAGATTGGAGCCAAAATGATGCGCTGGAGACAACGTAACCCGCCTGACGGTACGTTACTGTGTTCTTATGTCGGGTTATGTACCTCTTACAGGTACTAACTGTACATTATTGTAAGCTGACTTTTGAGAGCGGGGCTACATAGTATAAACTCACGCCTTCTTCCATGGGGGTTGGCAGAAATTACAGGACACCATTTGATATGATCCTTACAAACTCCTTTTGCTTTATTTTCGTTTATTATAGAGGCTTTTTCTCAGAAAATTTTTTGTAAGCAAAATATTTTATGAAATAAGATATCCTATTTCTGCCCTATCTAACGTTGACCTCGATTTCAAAACACAACTACGAGTAGCTGCATACTCAGTTCCATACTCATACTCGTACCTACTAAACAAAATGATCCAATTTACTCATAAAGCTTAGTATTCACAAACACACAATAGTAATGATTACCTATTGCAAATCGTCACAAAATACTTCGCAATGATAAATAAGGATCATTATAAAAACACTAGAAGCCAATCTTAGCGTGAATAGAGAAAAAGCGCACAATATTATAGTGCGCTTTCAAAACGAGGAGTTTAGAAAAAAGACAGAAATGCGCGTTTAGTGAGCTAGGGCTGTGCGCACAAAGATGAATGACTTGTGGGTGTTACAGTGGCTCGTAGCAGTAAGTGCCGTGATGCAATGGTCTGCGGTCGCGGCAAGGGGCTCCAGCAACTATTCTTTATTATATGAATTAGAACGTCCAGCAGAAAACACAGAAAATTAAGTGATTTGTTTCGTAAGATCTATTCAGATATTCCGAAAGATTTTGGCATCCTTACATTGTAAAACAATAATTAAATTCCCTGTTCGTGTCTGTCTGTGTGACCGCGAGGTTCTTGTAAACTTCGCAACGGATTTTGATGTGGTTTTCACTATCATTTAGAGAACTGCGATTCCGGAAGGTTTATACGTCTATAACATTAATATCAAACTTAAGTAAATATAATAAAGACATCTTGATATTTTTTCAAGTCCTGACAACCATGCGGTGCAGGGGAACATGATGATTTAATTACAAGTACAGTACGTGTTCATATTCTTCTACAAAATAACATTTTAGAAAACAAAGAAGTCAAAAACAAATGGTCCGCTACGTTAATAAATTACTTAACAGAATTATTATTCTGTTAAGTACCTATTTATTATTACTCCTCTGATTATTCCCTCTCCTTTTTTATATACTTGTACATATTATTATTATTATTTTAAGATTGTTAGGTTTTAAATTATGTCAATAGTGAAATATCAATAAAAACTTAACAGAAGAATTAATCCGCAGTTATTTGTAGTTTTCCTAAGACAGCAGCACAGCAGCCCTGTTACAGCGCGCTGCGGTGCGGCGGCGCGGCGGCGGCGTCACCCGCAGGTGTGTGACTGAGACAACATTCTGACTAATCTATTGTTAGAAAAAGTTCTTTCTAGTCTTTGAAATTTTAATATTTTATGTAGGTAATTCGTGAAAGAAATGTGCCATTCACCTCAAGCGGTATTGAGCTACGTTTTACATACGATACGACTACAGTGCAGTAGTCCTATAATCGTCACCACCAGCATCTTCTTCCCCAAGATCTATTTCTCCAATTAATTTGACTGACATGACTGTTTTTTTTTCATACATGTCTCAGCGTTTACTTCCCTTTTGTAACAATATTTCCGCTAAACAGCATAATAGATTAGACGTGAAAGCAATTTATAATTGTTTTTTCTTGATTGTGTAGAATGAACTACGTACTTAACATTTAAAGTTGAACCAATTAATTACTACTTCCGTAAACCACTGAATTAAAAACAGAAAGTACCTGACTGAGTCACCGCCCGGCGCCCGCATGCGCTGCATTGTTGATAGCACTTGTTACAACATGGGTACAGGCTGATTAGTATATAGACTATTAATTTAGGTGAAATATGAAGTTCCTGAAATAAATATCTAGAATTGACCTTGTCTACTTGAGATGTAATTTTCAGGTCAACATTTTAGCTTTTTCTAGCTAGAAAGACAATCATAGTCTGTTAAAATAATGATTATCAGGAGTTACCCATAATATTGAAACTATAATACAACTTTACAAGTAAGTGCTGGTTGTTAAACTTTAAGCAGTGGTGGCCAGTGGCTCCGGCCCCGACTTACGAGTTGTAGGTCGTGAGTTCGTACCCAGGCAGGCATTTTACTTTGTGTACTTAATTTCATCACCACTGCTCTCAAAACGGTAAAGGAAAACATCGTGAGGAAACTGGCATGTCCTACAACCAAAAATTCGAACACATGTGACATCTACCAACCCGCACTGGGCCCTCGTGGTGGATTACGATCCACTCCCTCTCACAGAGAGGAGGCCTGTGTCCCAGCAGTGGGAACATTGTAGGCTGATTATGTATGTTAAACTTTACAAATAAGTGCTGGTTGTTAAATACAAGGTCAAAACCACCGATTATTTATTTATTTTGAAATAATTTTCCGTGTGTCTGTCAAGTGTTTTTAACCGAAAGTAGACGTAACAAGTTAGTATTAGTATTTATGTTATATCGTGGGACCCAGAATCTAGGTCAGTATAGCAATAAGAAAAAATAGGCTGTAAAACAAAAGAAGTGAATTAACCTAATGCATCGCTATAAAATGGAATCGTATCCAAATGTTAATAATCAATTTAATGGATATAACATACTAAAGTATGATGCTTCATTACATTTCATTTTATTTTACTGTTTAATCTATTGTTCCTACGTCTTTAAGTTTTTAATTAACGAGATACTATTTTGTTAATACTAATTGCATCATCGACGATGGCATTGGCAACTTATTATTAATATATTAGATATTTAGTAAAAGTCCATGACCCATATTTCCATCACAGCAAGCGCTACTTTTCAAAACCTTTCAATCTACTTAATAAAAATTCTTAACTTCAGTAACGGACAACGCACCACATAAACCGCTGGGTCTAAGCTTGAAACGTTGGACCAGAGCTGCTTTTGTAACGAAAGTGAGCATTACGGAAGGGTTTTTGAAAATTCATCGTCTAAATGTGTTAAATAGGGGTAAAAGTTAGTTTGGAAGTTTGTATTTCTTGGCGACAAGACAACCCAGCGGGCGCACGGCTGGTTTGGAACATACAATCCGACATTTACTAACATTGCTCGAGAATTGGTTGAGCTTTCGCGTAAAGCTCTTAAAAATAAACTACAGAGGAATAAAGTTTTCCACGTTTTTCACTTTTAAAATTACATTTAACCCTCGTCTGCCGACTGCCCCATCGAATCTCTTCGTAACTGTGACACAAGGTAACTTTTAACGACAGTTCTGAGTTGAAGCCCAAGATCTGGAACTTTCAGATTGTGAAGTACCTATTCCCAGTGCCGACGCCGCGATGGAAAAGTTTCGATGTTAGTAAAGCGATGCGTGTAAAGTGAAACTCTTCGAAGTTCTGACTTTGACAGATTGATTGAATCTGCTGCACTACGGATATCAGATTTTATTTCCATTAACTTTTTACAGATTTCAAGAAACTAACAGAAATAGCGTTTTGGGTACTTTCTTTCTTTTGCAGCTTTTCCAAATATCTTAATTTAAGTACTTACCGCCAGCTTAAAGTGAACCATCTTGGGGGGAGGGCGGCTTTCTTCTGTAATACAAAATTAAAAATTAACATACACACATTAACTATTAGTTCAAAGCTTTAATAATTACAAACTAAGTACTGGTTAAGTAGCGCGCACGCCGCACTTACTTAGCCCAGCTTATTATACTCTTGTTTCACTTTGTATGTTCGACGATGGAGGTTTAGACCTGCTTTACAAGTATTTTATTAAAAGGGAAAATGAAAATGTTATTTAATTTTACTCCCTTTTGTAAGTTTGACCTCCGACTATTCATGTAGGCAGGAAGCCTGTGTAATGAAATAGTGTAACTAACTGAGTTCTCACGTAGTTTCATACTTCGCACTAATTACAAGTTTTGTACACGTTTCAGGAGCCGAGGATAATGCAGTCGTTTGTTGAGATTCTAATTTCGCGTCAAAGCTTTTAAACATCGTTTTGAGAAATAATTATTTGAACATTTTCCTTTTGGTGCGTAATAACCTTAATTTTGCTTCTACAAATTAATTCGTCCTCGTTTTATAACATTAATCCCGGCTCATGTGTTATCATGAATACATAGATTCGTGATATTAATTAAATTTTCATGAAAATTAAATACGTAGGTACGACATTTCCGCGAAATAAATAAGAATAGACCTACTGTCGTTACTAATTACACAGGAGGCACTTTCCATGAAGAATTTGTTAGCTGGACTTTTTATAGTTGTATTATATTAGCGGGACTTCCTTTTTATACCGTAGTGCTTAGGTTACACTGGTATTACATTTTTCGCACCTTTTATTTCACGATCAAGTTATTTTTATATAAAAAAATAAGTTTTTAACAACACAGTGACATAAAAGAACTTACAAGTGCAACAAAAGTGGTATTTCCACTTTATTTACATAATGATAAGATAGCAAAATAAATTATTTTAAAGTAATTTGCGGTAAGATGACAGTGCGCAGGCGCGGGAGGGTTCTGTTTATGTTGCAACTTATAATAGTTATAATTGTTTACTGCGTTGCGTTGTTTCTTAAGCTTTGTTATTATAAAGAAATAATGGAAAATATTGTCACGAATTTGACATAAGATTTATTTTTCAAAGTACCTAGAATTTAATTTTTTCAAATTTTCCCGAAAAGTTCCTCATTACAGTTATGTAGGTACGCGTCGTTATGGGTTTCCTTCTTTTTAATATGAACTAGTTTGAAGAGTGAATTATATTATTTAGTTACATATTTTTGCGACTATAATCATGCCTAATATCTTATTTTATTTTACCTTTACAATTTACAATTTCGAGATGCACGCACGAGCCACATCTTAGTTAGGCGACACATACTCAGTAACCTCACTACGTAACTATAACCTAATGTACCCCAACCCTAGTGCTAATTAAATAATCACAACACAAACTTACCAAAAGTTCACAGAATCCAAAAAGCACAGAAAACGTCAACAAAAAAAGTCACAAACTTCGTAAAATGTCGTGAAACTTCGTCCACGTGACGTGCGCACGCGACGATGCTGTGTTGCGGGCTGCGACCGCGCATCTTCGCTTTATACGCCGCCCCCCTCCCTCTGCGGCCAAGAGGATATGTAATGCCACTAAATATGCTCTAATAATTGGTCTAATGATACCTCCGATGGTGGGATCTATCGCTTCAAGGGAAGTGAAAGGTCATTGGGAGATGCACTAGGCTTAAGATCTTTGGTGTTTTCCAGAGGTTGTCTATGTAAAATAAGAGGAATGGAAGTGAATTTAAAAGCTGGATAGGTAGTTCGTTTATTAAAAGGTTTTCATCACACCTAAGAGTCCTTAAGGATATTGGAGCAGTTCTTCCCGGATAAGGAAAGGATAAGAAAAGTATAAGTCACTCTCTTTTTCTTGTCGTCCTGTCGATTGTCAGAAAATATTATTATATTCCTAAAGGATAAGGTATCAAGCGGAAAGGCACTCGAGGTCTTCATGGGTCACTGGACAAAGGTGATAAGGGTCTTCAGGTCAGAGAAATTGTCAGACCTTATTCTGTTTCTGGACTTATGATTTTCTGTCCTTTATTTTAGACAGTCTGTCAAAAGTTAAGAAGTTATTCAAATGCCTTTCATCACCCGCAATGGCAGGAGATTGTCAATACGTTGCCGACAATAGAAATAAAGTTTTATTTCCGTAATGTCGCCCCTATACACTCCTTAATAAGCCCAAAAGCTCCTTAAGAATCCGCATTAATTAACCTCAGGTACTTTTACTTTTGTATGATTCGTTCCCAACGGCAAACCGTGAAAACGTGGTTTCATTTTTAAGTAAAAGAATTCTATAAAATGATCATAAACGAATAAATAATAATTAGTAATAATCGAAACACATCGCTGCTGCTTAGCGGAAGAAAAACCTACTTAAGTATGGCCGCTGTACTTCACAAAACAAACAGCTCGGCCACTGTGGTCGTTATGATAACACAACGCCCTGTAAAGCTCTTCCACCTGCTGTTAGGAAACTCCACACAGTGCCTTACAAAGTTACACACTCTTGAGATAAGACGACCTATTCCATGCTGACCAGCTTGTTTACAGACGTGACGTATCTTGACATGTTATAGTGATGTAACTTCTTGAAGATGAAGCTTTCTTAGTACCGAGCAGCTCCTACTTACAGCAACGATTAGCTGTTAAGAGTAACCCATGGTTAAAAAGTTCAGATACAGAAGCCTGACATTTTACTTGTCACTAAGGACGGAAATTCTATTGTAGGTGTTATTGGTACATTTACAGAGAAATATCTCTCATTCTCAAACACCTCTGAATTTATTTCGTTCTTTCTTCTCAGTGTAGTTGGATAAGAAATACCGATCTCATCTAGTTTTAAAACACAAATTTTATTTTGGCGTGTTGAAGTGTTTACAGCAGTGATGGCCCAGTGGTAACAGCCACGACTTACGTGTCGTGGGTCGTGGGTTCGAACCCAGGCAGATACTTACTTTGTGTAATTTATTTCATCACCACTGCTCTCAAAACCGTGAGGAAACCGGCGTGTCCTAGAACTAAAACCTCGAAGACATCCCCAACCCGCACTGGGCCCGCGTGGTGGATTACGATCCACTCCCTCTCACAGAGAGGAGGCCTGTGTCCCAGCAGTGGGAACGTTATAGGCTGATTATGTATGTATGTAAATTGTTTTTGGAACCAGTCTACTTAAATAAATATCATTTATCATTTACCCATACTTGCTTCTCCTACTACGGACGTATCAGAACCCGTAGCGTTAACCCCAAGTGCTACGCTACGCTACGCCTTGCTACGCCAATCCAGTCGGGAATGGCGTAGCACATGGCGTAGCAGTTTTCTAATTCATGGTACTTTCAAATACATACCAGAGTCTCAGTTTTCAATTAATAATTGAAAACTGAGACGGTTGGTACCATCGGAATCTTTAGACGTAAATTCCAACGGTTTTAAAATGTTGAATACACGCTTCGCACATAATATTTACTTAGCTTTAAAACTTTATTCATATGTCTAACTGCACATGTCGCAGAAATTTTAACCAAAATGTTATAGGAAAGTTGTATTTTCGATTCCAAAATCGTTCGAATTTGCATTACGTTTTCGGCGCGCGTTCGTGCTCTATGTGCCTCTGTAGATACCAGGGGTGCAGCCTTCATACAACCCGATTCCTATCAGCTTCCCTTCGGAACCACCACTCTTCTTAATGTCTACTATTGCCAAGTAATATGGTACACCTGTGTGTCTATCACATCACATTATATATATTTAATACTAGATTAATACAGTCATTATAAGATTAAAAACATAACAAAAATGCCTATAATTTTTTGTCTGAGTTTATAAGAACTGAACAATTTTTTCTTCGGCTTCGCCACTGGTAGATACCAAGACACGTCCGAGCTAGGGCCTCTGTAGATACCAAGACACGTCCGAGCTAGGGCCTCTGTAGATACCAAGACACGTCCGAGCTAGGGCCTCTGTAGATACCAAGACACGTCCGAGCTAGGGCCTCTGTAGATACCAAGACACGTTTACAATTTACTTTGTAAAACAAACGAAGCGGAAAGTAAACGACGGCGACGTTCCATTACAAGCGCTTACAGTGTTGCAGAATTTGTTCCACGAAAGAAACTAAGATTGCTGTTTTTAATTAATTGCATTAATTAAAGACTTGGAACAAACTGGGGAAAGAGCCAAGAGGATATATAGGTATGTATGTATTTATTGTATATATAACTGGTGCACCACTGACTACCTACAGTATTGTCTCTCCTTCTCGCTATAATCCATCCAAAGGTTGTCTGCAAAAGATCGCTTTTAGCGATAAGACCGCCCATTGTGTCACCCTACGTAAAATTTCTACATTTATATCTGTAATTTTTATGGTGTACTTAATAAAGAGTATTCTATGTATCTAACAAAATGGTTTATTTTGTAGAGATTCGCTTTTGTCTCAAAGTAAAAGAAAATCGGAAAAAGCAGTATTATTGTGGTTTTCCCAGTTTTCGTGTAACATTAAAAAAAAATTACGTAATACCCTTAATTAGACACGTCGGCCGCAGTGCCGCGTCCGCACCGCATTTCAATGTTTGATTGTCCACCATCGTGCAGGATGGTTCTTCCCATAATGATTCTAAATAAAACCAACGAATCCTATTTGGCCCCAGTTCAGGTGAAAACAGAAGAATATGTCGTAAACTGACTGAAGTCCCGGTGCTTTTCTTTCATCTGCCGTGTCCTAGCCTTCATTATTGTTAGATATTTTTATGCGAGAAACTTGATGTAGCGGCTACAGGACACATTATACGTTTGTAACAAACATGGCCTGTTTGATAAATGATAAATGATTTTATTTCTGTAAGTAGGTTTATACAAACACTTTTACATGTCAAACATTTTTTTTTTAAACTAGATGAGGCCGGCGTTTCCTATCTGACTACTCTGAGAAGAAAGGTCGAAACAAACTCAGAGGTCACAGTCTCTTTTAAAGTCCAGACATAATCTTGGTGAGATCATGTGTCTGAAATGGTCTTTTGAGGAAAGAACCACACAGATTGAATGGACCTGTCCAGTCAGTGCAAGCATCTGTCAGTAATCGTACAGCTCAACATAAAAGTTAAGGAGCTCAACGATTCGTCGAACAATACCAAAGAAAGGACATTTGGGTAGGCCGCATAATTTACTCAAACTGGCAAACTATGATTAATTGATTTTGATTGATTTTCTCTCAGCTTTAAAGCTGAGAGAAAAAGAAAAAAAAAAAAACAAGGATCCACATAGTTTTCACATTCACCGTAATTAAAATAATATTACATTTTACAAAGTAAATATTCATGTCATTGTATATATAAAATTCATCAATGACAATGTGTATATAAGAAAAAAAAAATAGCAAAAAGAAAAGAACAAAAAAAAATTTGTATGTATATTAACAAAAATTAAAATTAGTTGGAGCAGCTCAATCCCACGCCTTTTTGTCATCAATGTAATCTTTAACGGTATAAAAGGCTTTCTGGCACAACTTACGTTTAATAAATGATTTGAATTTATTAAGGCTCAGATCTTGAGCGGGGTTTGGAAGTTTATTATAAAAACGTATACATTGACATCTGAACGAGCCACCTATTTTCTTGAGCCTTGTTGTAGGTACAACAAATTTGTGTTTGTTCCTAGTGTTCATATTATGAAAATCACTGTATTTTTTAAACAATTTTATATGTTTCTTCAGTAATTTTAATATTGTGAATCGTGCTGATTACTATCTCATTGTTTATTGTGGTTATTTAATTATTTTCCTGGTTTTATTCTAGCTAGTCTAATTACGAACAAAATTAACCTATACTTATCGTTTATTATACAACCTACTTATATTGAATTCACGTATTCCTTGGGCTTACCCGTTGAGTTACATGGGACTGAAACGTAACTGGCGGAATGTGTGCACCTCTGGCAGGTCCTCGTGCAGATGTTTGTTTACCTCTGCCTACTCCTTCGACGAACACAGGCAGGATAGGTGACATGTAATGCGGGGTGACCCCCACTGCACGTCAAAGCGCGTATTTTGCGTGACAGGCGTGTGTTGTGTGTTTCTAGTTTGACATTGAATTGACTAATTATATTAACTACTAGCTGTGTGTTACGAATTCGTTCGCGTGGAAGTTGTAAGATACACGACATACTAAAATAACAGCCACATTTTAATAAAACCCCCTCATCCTCCGACCCGCCGCGTTGCATCGCCCACCCGCGCTATTACTCCGTTTCCGCTTAGTTTTCTTTCTGACTTTATTCTTTTTGCTCGTCCCCTAAGTGCTATTTAACATCACACTACGACCCTTAGGGGATCCAAACTGCTCGTGAAGGAGGAGGCGGGACGCGTGAGGGAGAGGCAAGCTTTGCACCCTCACGCCCCTAGTCGCCGCAGGAGACGCCCTGGGCGTCGGGAATCGGCAGCCGATTCCCGGCCACCGTAGGCGCGGGCTTGCGGACGGCGAGCAATGGGTAGCTCGCCGTCCGGTAAGGACCAGGCCCGAGTCGACGGCGCGTCGTGTTCCACGCGCGCCTCAAAGAGATGTCAGCACTATTGACGGGGTCCGCTAGGGCCGATGCCAGCTAGGGTTGCGGGATGTTCGAAAGAGTTACCGTGGCCCCGGCACAGGCAACAGAAGGAACACGGGTGGGTTTTAGTCAGTAAAAGTCTGACACGCCCTCCCGCTCCGCCCAGAGCGGGAGAAGTCATTTGATGATTTCCCATCCACAAAAAAAAAAAAAAAAAAAAAAGGGGATCCAAACGCTTCCAAATGCAAAAAGAATGTTTCAAATCTGACCTTTTGTTCACAATTTCATGGGTTTTAATTTTGTTCCGTGAAACCCTTATTATTTTTCTAAAATAAAAATAGCCTAACTTACTTTCCGTAACATCAGATATTTGCCAGAGAAAGTTTCGTCAAAATCGGTCCAGCTGTTTCGGAGATTAGCCGGAACAAACAGACAGACAGACAAAAGTTTTAAAAATTGCTTTTTTGTTATAAGTACCGTTTATACTTGCCTATGCATAAAAAGTTGTTATTTTGACAATACAAACAGACACTTCAATTTATTTGTATAAATGATGAGTTTATGACATTATACATATGCTGTAGTGCATTTTAATTTTTAAATTCTAATTTGGATTGTTAACTATTTGAATAATGCATACATTTATAATTATTTGATGTTTATGTAATAATAACCTACCTATTTGTACGCCGTTATGACAAAACATGACTGTGATATAATTTCATTGTAACATGTTGCAGGCCAAGTGGGTGTAAACTCAGGTTTTGGACAAATAAATGATCTTTATCTTTTGACAAACTACAGGTACAATATCCTGGAAGTAATGACTTCTCAGGGAACCTTGTGGGTAATGTTAAAATGCCAATTGAATGTCACCATCAATTGTATTGGTAACCTGTAAGTGTGGATCATCACACACATCACACACATCACACACATCACACACATCACACACATTACACACACACACAGCGTGTTATAAAAAGATTAAGTAAGTAGTTACGACACATTTTTTAAAGTTGCCTAAAAAGATGTTTCTAATCATGTCTTGGATGGGTTTCTTAAAAAAAAAACTATTGCCTATTTACTTACCTGTGATGAAGTGCTAAAAAGTGCTTACAAAGTGACCGTTACCGCTGACCACAGGGACAGCTGTGAGGAGTTATGCTCTAAGTTAAATGAAAAGTGAACAAGTTGGCATTATGTATAAACTTCATTATGACGAGCGAAACCTGGAGGCGGATTAACACAGAAAGAAAACACAGAAAAGAAACTCATGAAATATAACCAAAAAGTATAAGACACAGGAATAGAATAATTTTGCCCATAATTCCTAGGACAGCATTGTATAGTAAGAATAGCTATGCAATGTGTGCTCGCATATTTAATGCTATACCTGACAGCATTGTAATCTTACCAGCTAATAAGTTTGCAAAGTGTCTTAAAGTATGGCGAAGGGAAAAGATTTTCTACTCAGTAAGCGACATATTTAATAAGAGGTTGAATAAATAACATTCGCAATCATTTATCCTCAAACATCATTAGTATTTTTTAAATGTAATAAATATAATAATATTCCTACTTAATTTTAATTTATATAGAATAATAAATATAAACCCAAATGTTTGCATGTCACATAATAATATTATGACTAAGTGTTATGGATCTGTATGATTATTAATGTTAAAACCGAAATTGTACCAACACTTATGGCGAATAAATTGATTTGATTTGACAGAAGGCTAAACACAAAAAGTACATAATCTTTAATTACACTGTAGTAAGGGATAAGGGTATTTCTAAATATGAGAATAATGGGTAAATACACTCGTGATCAAATAATACGGATTGATGACGAAAATCCCTGTAACTTGCAAATTAATAAAGGTACATGCGTGATACTAACTTTACAATGCTTGTGCCCGAAAAGAGCATTTTCCAAGCAGCCAAATTGTGCGGAAAGTTCCACTTTTTTACACTAGTGCTTTTTACTTTTCAGTTTTTTTTATTTAATTTTAACTCCGTCGTCAGCCCGACCGACGTAAAGAGTTTTTATTATTTGAGAAAAGTTTTACAAATTAGTCAAGTACAGATAGATTACTATTCATATAAAAGGTACAATGAAACTATTACACGTTATTAATTACTCTAGATTGAGACCAATAAATTAAATTTAAACATTCAATAAATATGTTTGGCTAAACGTATATTTTGCGCGTGCTTTTTTGCGATACGACGTGCCAGCTATTTGCACATGCGTAGTATATGTAGATATGCTGAGTGCGCATGTTTTTAAAATAAGCCCGCCTTTTTACTAATTTCTTGTTCAGTTCTGAGTCGATCTGTGTAAATCTTAATATTGCTTTATGTCCTCGCACAATGCATAGTAAAACGTTGTATGATACACGTGCGTAAGATGATTTCCGACTCGTGTCGACTTATACACTCGCTCGCTTCCCTCGTTCGGAAATCATCTACTTTCCGCACTTGTAGCATAAATAACTATTAATATTACAGAAAATTTTAATATCGTATGAAATAAAACCTTACATGATGATGACTTAATTAAAAAAGTAAACATTTTAAAAACCCTGAATTTGAAAATAAATTCAATTGGCAGTTATTTTACTTTTGCTTTTTTTTCACTTTTGTTCTCAATCTGTCAAATCAAAATGATAAAAGACCATCATTGTCATCATCACCAACATTATTGATTTACTGTCATGTCGCTGACACCAGAAGAATGTACACGTATCGTCACTATGTTAGAAGAAGGCAGAAGTCAGCGAAGTACAGCAAGAACAATACGCGTGTCACTTTCTACAGTGCAGCGAGTCGTCCAACGTTTCCGAGAAACTGGGCAGAACATAAGGAGACCAGGACCCGGCAGACCGAGATGTACTACGGCTCGAGAGGGTCAATTTTTTGTTACGACCATGCTCCGAAATCACCACCTCACGGCAGTTGAAGTAACAAATCAACTTCGGGAGACCCGCAGAGACGACGTCAGCGAGCGGACTGTAAGGCGGCGGCTCCTTGAAGCTAATTTGACCGCACATAGACCCGCAAATGGTCCAAAACTTGAAATGGAACATCGGGTAGCAAGATAACGTTACGCCCGCGAACACGCACAACGGGGAGACAAAGAATGCGCAAGCGCAATGTTTTCTGACGTATCTAGATTTATGTTGCATGCACATGTTGGGCGGCGAAGAGTGTGCCGACGCCAGGGGAACGTTTTATTTTAGTTTGTTTTGAGGAAAAAGTGCTGTTCAGCGGTGGATCTGTTCTGGTTTGGGCTGGAATCTCTTCAGAGAGTCGCATGGAGTTAGTGCTGATAGAAAATGGTAAGCTTACTAGTGTAAGGGTGTACTTAAAGAAACAGGTTTCCGGTACAGACGAGTCTGTGCGGGTCGGTACCGATCGGTGCAGATATAATATTCCCATGCTATCTTATGTGCTCACTTATAAAGAAACAGGTTTAAACTTGTCGGTGCCGACTGCCTTATTAACCCTGCACCGATCGGTACCGACCCGCACCGGTTTGTCTGTGCCGGAAATCTGTTTCTTTATGAAAGCATCCTGAGATATAGGGAAGAAGTTCTTAATGAAGAAATTGAGCATGTCGGCCCACATTTAATTAATATGGGTGAAAATTCAATATTCATAAAAAAATCAATAATGTGAGAAGAGCCCGTGGAGGCAATACAGGGTATTAATTTTGTTTAAGGTTCGTTTTGTGTTGTATGTGAGGTACCAACCGTTATTCTTTCAACGTAAAAATTATTGATATTAAAAAAAAATGTAAATTTGACAATTAATATAACATTGCTCGAAGCTTGAAGTATACGTCAAAAAATATATAACTTATACATTTTTTTTTAAATGACACAGTGTAGTATTTATTGTTAAATTAAATAACGTAACTTAACTAACAAACTATTAAAAAAATATAATATCCTAACCTAACTAAAACTATTGAGAAACTAAAACATGGCGTCGGAACATTCCTCCGCGTCGCTGGTGTGGTAATGTACCCAAGAGACTGACTTTGGATTACGGGAAGTGTCAACCAGCCGTTAGGAGATTTCGTTGAACAAAGTATGAGCACTCGGACCTCACGGCTCGAGAATTTCAACCCCAAACGGCTCTAAAATATAATTACCGGTAAGGTTATTATATACGTACTTTCGCCGCTTGAGGTTTTCCGCAGCCGAAACAGCAGCGCCAGCACAGCATGCCGAGCCAGAAAGATGGGATGGCGCAAGAGTATCGACACACGTTGCGTCCCACACTAAAGTCCTACCCACCTTCCATGGAAACAAAGACATGCCGTCCGGTCTCTTGCCACCATCGCGTGCGAAACCAATGGGTTCTAATACAGCTGGAACGCCGACGGTAACAAGAGCTCGTCGGATGATATCATTAATGTTCGCATGCTGCGCTAAGCGGCCCGCACTTAGGCTGCAAGACAAGCCGTGGTGTCCGAGGCTGTTGACCACTTCGCCACAGTGACAGCGATGAGGAGAACAACAAGGGGCTCCTAGTCGCAAGGAAGCAGTGAGGCGGAAAGTAGTGTCGTCAAAGAATGTGCCTATGTTCGACGACGGTAGTGCAGGAAGCCAAAGACCCGACTCCCACTTACCCACAGCCAGCAGGCGGGCACGCTCCGCAGTAGTAGCAGACGCGTCAAGTAAAATTTTCTGTACTACTCTGCAGAGCGGCTCATCCCACCGTCTCTGGGAAGATGGATTGTCGGGTGGACCTGAATTCGGGCAAGCGAGTCTCCAGGCATCCACAGCCTCGGTGAAGCACGGCACATCAAAATTAACCAGTGTGGAGGCTAAGATTTTCCTGATTAATTTATCAGTGCCGTGGACCGAGGATATGAAAGACGGTAAACTAGTACTAGACATTTTGCGGACGCCGAGGCCTCTCATACGAATGGGAAGAGTAGCTTGTGCCCAAGCTCGGTCGTCCATGGCCACATTTAAAATTGAAGTTAATGTATGCTGGATAATTTGGTCCATTTTGTCTAAAAGGTGAGTGTGGTTCCATAAATGGGAAGCGCGAAGGAATACGTTAGTTTAGGGCCGAAACAGCAATATCGGATTAAGGTTATGGCCGACTGCATGTTCATTTGGAACAATCTTTCCGAAACGTCATTGAAATTTTGTATATTTTCCTCAATAAAACCGGGAAAAGAATTCTCAAAGATTGGAGACCCAAGGAGACGAAGAGAGCTTTTTGACATTTTGACAGTTAAACTAATAATGTTTTCAACATTTATTGTTTTATTAACTGGTAAACTATCTACAACACACAGTTTCATTCATGCCATTAGCTCTATTATAAGAGTAATTTTAGTTTTTCGTACTGAGCCGTAATCTTTGTCAGCGAGTGTAGCTGTTCAGCACACGCACGTTCATGACTTCAGTCATTAGTATGTTTGCAGCTGGGTCCAGCTTCCGCGCAGGAGAAATGTGACATCGTCAAGACTATTGAACTGTGGTTGAAGTGGACCTTTTGTAACTGCCTACGTTGTGGCCGTACATTAGTGGTGTACAAGCTGGCAACATTGGAAAAGTTATGAGTTTCATAGAACTAGTTTATGTGCTACTTAAAGTTATTTTGAATGAAGTGCCTAGGTAGGTACTTCGTCGTTATAATATTTAATTTTGCTGAAATAACCTGAGTTTTATTAAGTTTATTAGTACCTACCTACTTTAGCACAGCATATTTTTGTCTACTGCCAAACATAATATAGATTATTATCCCGGAGGCAGTGTAATCCAGGATTTCCCATCCACAAAAAAAGGCAGTGTAATCGACACCTTCAATAAAGTCCTGCTGATTTACTATCCTCGTTTGTATACCACTGAATGTTGACCCAGTTTCCAAGTAGGTATAACACTTGCAGGATTTTTACTCATAGAGTCAAGCATCACGGTAAAAGTCAAAACCTGAAAACACGTTGAAAGAGAAGCCTTAATGATCTCATTATAAATGGCGGGCGAGAGGAGATATTAAATAATAATGAACCGCATTAATCAGGATTTGCGCGGCTTTCTTTACCTTTATTTATTTAGTATGAGAACGTCGTAAAAAGTATTTCAGTAGATGATTGATCGAGACGATTTATTTAACATGTTATTGTATGTTTGAATACATACTCATTGAATGCAAGGTTGCTGTTATTGTTGCGTTCATCACAATTATTTCAAAGTTACGTTAAAAAAAGTTAAGTTCGTTCCTAATAATTTTATATTGTGAATAATGTTTATATTTATACATGTCATCATGCCGTATGGTTGTGACCTTCGTTAGTTTATAATCTAACTCGAGAGAATAAACTATCGACAAATTGTGAACTGCAACAAACCATTTACAATAACGCATTATTTATCGATAGTTTATAATATATCCATGGCAAACCGACAAATTGTGAACTGGTGTCAAACTCGTATGCGACGGAACGCACCTTGCGCTAATACTAAACTGTAACTGCGACCAACTTGGACGTAGGTGGTCGCAGTTGTAACCTAAGCTAACCCTGTGGTCGGGGTGCCCTGGCTTAGTTACTGCGGCCAATGTGGCTACCGCCAAGCCAAGACCTACCAATCATGGGACGGTTCACAATGTTACGGGTGATAAAATCGGACAGATTGTGAACCCCGGCGATAGGTGCAGGTTCGTTCACAACTTAACGATTTGACATTGATAGATTATAAACTTCCGAAAATGAATGCATTTTCGGAAGTTTAACTAAAAAATAAAAAATTGTGAACTGTTACAATGTAAAGTTTATATTGTAACAGTTCACAACTTTTCGACAGTCTAACGGTGATAAGTAAGATATTTGTAGATTATAAACTACCGGTGCTCACAATCTTACGGTGACATATACATTATAAGAGACTGTAAATCACATTAGGTAATGAACGAGGATCGTTGTAATAGAATAATGGAGATAATTAAATAAGAAGATGTGCTACTGACTGACATTAATTCCGAATATTAAAAGATGTCAATATTACACTGCCATTAATTCCAAATGTTGCTAAGATGTCAATATTACACTGCCATTAATTCCGAATGTTGCTAAAATGTCAATATTACACTGACATTAATTCTGAATCTTGCTAAGATGTCAATATTACACTGACATTAATTCCGAATGTTGCTAAGATGTCAATATTACACTGATATTAATTCCGAATGTTGCTAAGATGTCAATATTACATTGATATTAATTCCGAATGTTGCTAAGATGTCAATATTACACTGATATTAATTCCGAATGTTGCTAAGATGTCAATATTACACTGATATTAATTCCGAATGTTGCTAAGATGTCAATATTACACTGATATTAATTCCAAATGTTGCTAAGATGTCAATATTACACTGCCATTAATTCCGAATGTTGCTAAGATGTCAATATTACACTGACATTAATTCCGAATGTTGCTAAGATGTCAATATTACTAAATGCACACGCATTTTTGGTGAAATTTAAGCATCAGTTCTGGTTCTTATCTGTCGAACAGCGAAATAAATCATTGGTCTCAAGTTCTAGTCTAATGTGGCAGTTTGTATTCACGGAGATCTCGCGTCAACAGACGCCCACGCGCACACTTTAAGACGTTCTGCATATTCTGCACTGCATTTACAGCGGTTTATTAACTTTTTGTGCTTTTCAGCTCTGTCTTCCAGCTATTATGTAGATCTGTACAGTTGATTGCTTTTAGACAAACAATAGTTCAGTTTAAAAGGCGATTAGTAAAGATCTAAGACTTGAAATTGGATCGTAAACTATGTTTCAAAATATTTTGTTATCAGTTAATTTCAAATAAGTACTTAGCCAAAATTCTAGTTCCTTGTGGTTGATGATGCGCAGTGATCCCCTTGTGGTTGATGATGCGCAGTGATCCCCTTGTGGTTGATGATGCGCAGTGATCCCCTTGTGGTTGATGATGCGCAGTGATCCCCTTGTGGTTGATGATGCGCAGTGATCCCCTGTCAGGTAAAACAACAGCAAACCAAGCAAGCCAATTGTGGTGATTACGGCAGTGTCCTTTCCGTAGGTCACGTGTCCATCTGTGATGTACCATTTATGTGTCATACATAGTATCACACCCTTCATTCAGTCATACAGTTTCAAAGTATCAAGTGCATGATAACTGCTTCCAATTAGGCTGCTATTAACATCTAACTGTGACAACCAATTCTGCCAACGTAGTAAGACTGGAAAATACTAGAAAAGATACCGTGGAGAACTTAGGTTCAAACCCATTTTCTAATACAATGACATCATTTGTACCAAAACATGACGAACCATGTTAATGAAGGACATTCACAAGAAGGTGTGCAATGAGACAATAACATCACTTGTGCCAAAAACGGTGAGATGAACCTTGGCAGAGCCTTCTAAACTAAGATAATATCTGGAGTCGTGGCGATGCGTCACGTAGGTGTCAACAGCCTCGCTAGTTTTATTAACGTTGTTTAGTGGTTCTTTATGTTCTAGGAAAAAGCGTGAGCTCACTATCATGGGGTAGTGGTAGTTGGGTAGGTACCTAGTGTCTACTTAACTAACACGTAATGTTTTATATTCTTAGTATGAGATCAAATAGGTCTTTTGCTAATGGTGAACTCCCAAATATCGAAAGCGAACAGTTTTCACGAAAAGTTTGCAATGATCGTCAAATTCAACTGACGGTCATCTAGACGGTCAAGCAGCGAGGAGGGTGCTGCTACCATCCAGACGGTCAAAAAGTCAGAAGCGTGCTGCTACCGTCCAGACGGTCAAGCAGTCAGGAGGGTGCTGCTACCGTCCAGACGGTCAAGCAGTCAGGAGCGTGCTGCTACCGTCCAGATGGTCAAGCAATCAGGAGGGTGCTGCTACCGTCCAGACGGTCAAGCAGTCAGGAGGGTGCTGCTACCATCCAGACGGTCAAGCAGTCAGGAGCGTGCTGCTACCGTCCAGACGGTCAAGCAGTCAGGAGGGTGCTGCTACCGTCCAGACGGTCAAGCAGTCAGGAGCGTGCTGCTACCGTCCAGACGGTCAAGCAATCAGGAGGGTGCTGCTACCGTCCAGACGGTCAAGCAGTCAGGAGGGTGCTGCTACCGTCCAGACGGTCAAGCAGTCAGGAGGGTGCTGCTACCGTCCAGACGGTCAAGCAGTCAGGAGCGTGCTGCTACCATGCAGACGGTCAAGCAGTCAGGAGCGTGCTGCTACCGTCCAGACGGTCAAGCAGTCAGGAGGGTGCTGCTACCATCCAGACGGTCAAGCAGTCAGGAGGGTGCTGCTACCATCCAGACGGTCAAGCAATCAGGAGGGTGCTGCTACTCATCCCCTGACCAACACCCTCACTCTCTCGATACCAACGGGTGAAGAAGGGTCTACTGAGGGGATGAGCTTTGGGTCTGCTGAAAGTGCGTCGATCCGCAGGTCGGGAAAAGTGTTATTTGATTTATCTGTCAGGAATTCTCCAGTTCCAGCCCAAAGACTATGTAGATTAAAAAAACTCAATCAAAAGGAAATCAGTGTCTTTGGTTTTGTATTTTCGTTTTTTTGCCACCGACCTCCGAAATAAAAACTATTTTTCACTTTGTAGTGTTTTTTCTGGAAGTCGGTTGTTTTTTTATTGCAAAAAAGTTTTTATTTTTCACTTTTTAGTTGTGGTACCCCCTCCTAAAGTCTTATACCACTACTTGCAATGAAATTAACAGTGACAGGAAATTATTATAACATCATCAACATACACTAAGTGGAAAAAATACGTATTATTGTAGCTAACTCTAAAACTACTCATCAGAACTTGACAAAATTTATATGAGACCAATCTGGAACTATATCCTTTCAAATAAAAAAAAAAAGAAATTTTCAAATCGGTTTATAAATGACGGAGTTCTGAGGTAACAAACATTAAAAAAAACACAACCGAATTGAGAACCTCCCTTTTTTTTTGAAGAAGGTTAAAAATTGGCTCGCAGATACAGGCGTGATGTTGTATGTAAGTGAGTAATCAAGTTAATATTGTAATTTGAACTCTGATGGAGTATCTATGTACTCATTGGTTTTAGTGTCCTTTGTTCTAAGCTATTATAAATAAACAAGCGGGTACTGATAACAATTAGTCTGAATATTAATTGACCTTATTGTACGCGTGATAGAGATCCTTTATAACGAAACTTATTGTTTTAATAATGTCAGTGAAGCTGTAAACTTGTAGTTTCTCATAACGCCTAGGTAATTGATTGACACATCACATCCAAATCTCGATGTTCGTATTTCGACGCCCACATTGAAAATGCGCAATCTGCAAAAAATGGATAAAAATTAAAGATATGATTCAATAGTACCTAGAGTTTGCTATGTAGGTGTGAGCATGCGTGGAACACGGAATGGTTACCGCAGCCCCTACCCATCATCACCATTCGCCCGACAAAGCTCAATCGGCCATTCTTCGGGCTACCCATCCTCCTAATGTAATTTCTAAGTCATCTTTAACCTTATTGATATTCAGTTTAAATGATTGCACATACTGTTAAATTGGAACACTGTTTTTACTAAAATGTACATTATAACACTAATATTCGATCTAATGATACGATATATTACACATTGCTGGTTCAGTTTTATTACTCACAGAGTGGCCAAAGTTGTGGTGGCGTGCACAAAGTGTGCGTTTTCTAATTTTAAGATGGTATCAAACATGTTTATTTTTAATTTAGCGTACTTACTGTGTTTGTGTGTGTTTGTTGAATAAGAACTTAGTTGATGGAAGAAGATACCATCAAAAAAATATCTCAAATGCAAGAAAATGTGGTTCTGACAAAATATCGTTAGTACATTTTCATAGCTGAAATATCAAAAATGTTTTAGGTAATTAATTACCTTCACCGAGATACATTTTACATCTGGCTATTCAATCTTACCTACTTCGTATATAGGTACGAAATAAAAGGGCCCGCAGGTCCGTTGCGGTATAAATACGGTCGTCTGCCCGGCTTGGTGCTAGCTTATCCAAATATTTTTTTTTTCTGACATTATGACCTTATTGTTTACTTTTAATTTTTATTTCATCAAGTTTTAGATGTTGAATAAGTAATTCAATAGGTAGGATTTTCTTTCCTTTTGGTAGTAAGATTTTATTAATCTTTTTAATACAATCATTGCAAAATATAGTTTTGTATAAATTAGAAGCATTTTTCAATTTTGTAAATGTGAGTACCATGGAGCGGTTTTATGTTATGATGTAGGTATGTTGAGTTGAAAGAGTATGGCAGTTGAGAGTATGTCATGCTCACTTAAATGTCTCGCTGATGGTGTCGCGTGTGTTGGATCATTCGGTTCCCTACAAAATGGTTGAACTGGATGGTGCTGATCCACGCGTCATGTTCGTGAACGGGCCAGGGCTTATTTTTAATCTCATATTTTAAATTGTTTTAATTATCTATTTTTTACATTGTTCTCACATTTAGAAGCAACACGAACAATAACAATGTACCTACCCAGGATTTTGTAACAATTTTGATTTCAAAGAGTGTCCATGGAGTTTCTTGCCCGTTCTTCTCCATAGAGATCTACGTTTTGGAATGGGCGACTAGCTTCAATTGTCTGACTAGCTGACTGTCTCTTTAACAATTCAAAAGTGCCTGTTATTGGTTAAATTGAAATAAATGCTTTGAGTTTGAGTTTGAGTTCTACAAATGCTTTGAGTTTGAGTTCTACAAACCAGGAGGTTCTTATTTTACGGGAAGCGACGTGTTATTGGTATTAGTCTCTCAAAAAAAAATAACACAACACCTGTTGCTTCAAACAGAGCTGAACAATGACCTTGATGTAGCTCCGAAAGTATTCTGATAAAGAAACAAGGGTCAAATGTATTCGATTAATAAAACATGCGTGCCAATGATAGCTGCGTGTCTGCAGACTGACAATATTTCGCAGAACAGTTATTATATTGAAACGAGTTTCTATAGAATGCTCATATTGCTCATGTTGTTATTTTTAAGTCGTTTCGTCACTAATTTTAAGGTTAATTCACAGACAGTCACGACTGGTATTGTTACGTTTTGAGTTTAAACTTAGCATCGATTGTTTCTGTGATTACTTTACTACAAATCAAAAGATATTACCTAATTGTTTCAGATATGACACAAAGATAGATTAAAAACCTAACTGAACGTTATTCTTGATAATAAATCAATGTTTGTGTCGTGCTTATCTTTTAAGTGAATATTTTTTGCACATATTATTTTCATGTTTTGGAGGACACGAACGGCTTATTCGTTTTAATTTTTCAAGCACAGGTTATAGAATAAACGATTTATTCATAACGTTATCTCGGTTTTTGTGTAAGATTTCACATTTAGTTCCTTAAACACATGTTTTGCTAAACTCTAAACTCGCACGTAACGACCACCAATTTAGTGACATAGCCCAACAAACACATTTCTCATTGTTTACCGTGTAAACATCTAACGGTAATGAATATTGCATTGCCACGTGATGCGTGACGTAAGCATTTCACGGTAAACTATGGCCGCGGGTAATCGATTTATCGCACACTGAGCAGGCGGCGCAGGCGCACGGCGGGAAGTGGCAGCACTTTGTCTGGCTGTCGCGTCAGTGTGTGCACAGTGCACTGTGACCGCAGGCGGCGCACGGCAGGAAGTGGCAGCACTTTGTCTGGCTGTCGCGTCAGTGTGTGCACAGTGCACTGTGACCGCAGGCGGCGCACGGCGGGAAGTGGCAGCACTTTGTCTGGCTGTCGCGTCAGTGTGTGCACAGTGCACTGTGACCGCAGGCGGCGCACGGCGGGAAGTGGCAGCACTTTGTCTGGCTGTCGCGTCAGTGTGTGCACAGTGCACTGTGACCGCAGGCGGCGCACGGCGGGAAGTGGCAGCACTTTGTCTGGCTGTCGCGTCAGTGTGTGCACAGTGCACTGTGACCGCAGGCGGCGCACGGCGGGAAGTGGCAGCACTTTGTCTGGCTGTCGCGTCAGTGTGTGCACAGTGCACTGTGACCGCAGGCGGCGCACGGCGGGAAGTGGCAGCACTTTGTCTGGCTGTCGCGTCAGTGTGTGCACAGTGCACTGTGACCGCAGGCGGCGCACGGCGGGAAGTGGCAGCACTTTGTCTGGCTGTCGCGTCAGTGTGTGCACAGTGCACTGTGACCGCAGGCGGCGCACGGCGGGAAGTGGCAGCACTTTGTCTGGCTGTCGCGTCAGTGTGTGCACAGTGTACTGTGACCGCAGGCGGCGCACGGCAGGAAGTGGCAGCACTTTGTCTGGCTGTCGCGTCAGTGTGTGCACAGTGCACTGTGACCGCAGGCGGCGCACGGCGGGAAGTGGCAGCACTTTGTCTGGCTGTCGCGTCAGTGTGTGCACAGTGCACTGTGACCGCAGGCGGCGCACGGCAGGAAGTGGCAGCACTTTGTCTGGCTGTCGCGTCAGTGTGTGCACAGTGCACTGTGACCGCAGGCGGCGCACGGCGGGAAGTGGCAGCACTTTGTCTGGCTGTCGCGTCAGTGTGTGCACAGTGCACTGTGACCGCAGGCGGCGCACGGCGGGAAGTGGCAGCACTTTGTCTGGCTGTCGCGTCAGTGTGTGCACAGTGCACTGTGACCGCAGGCGGCGCACGGCGGGAAGTGGCAGCACTTTGTCTGGCTGTCGCGTCAGTGTGTGCACAGTGCACTGTGACCGCAGGCGGCGCACGGCGGGAAGTGGCAGCACTTTGTCTGGCTGTCGCGTCAGTGTGTGCACAGTGCACTGTGACCGCAGGCGGCGCACGGCGGGAAGTGGCAGCACTTTGTCTGGCTGTCGCGTCAGTGTGTGCACAGTGCACTGTGACCGCAGGCGGCGCACGGCGGGAAGTGGCAGCACTTTGTCTGGCTGTCGCGTCAGTGTGTGCACAGTGCACTGTGACCGCAGGCGGCGCACGGCGGGAAGTGGCAGCACTTTGTCTGGCTGTCGCGTCAGTGTGTGCACAGTGCACTGTGACCGCAGGCGGCGCACGGCGGGAAGTGGCAGCACTTTGTCTGGCTGTCGCGTCAGTGTGTGCACAGTGCACTGTGACCGCAGGCGGCGCACGGCGGGAAGTGGCAGCACTTTGTCTGGCTGTCGCGTCAGTGTGTGCACAGTGCACTGTGACCGCAGGCGGCGCACGGCGGGAAGTGGCAGCACTTTGTCTGGCTGTCGCGTCAGTGTGTGCACAGTGCACTGTGACCGCAGGCGGCGCACGGCGGGAAGTGGCAGCACTTTGTCTGGCTGTCGCGTCAGTGTGTGCACAGTGCACTGTGACCGCAGGCGGCGCACGGCGGGAAGTGGCAGCACTTTGTCTGGCTGTCGCGTCAGTGTGTGCACAGTGCACTGTGACCGCAGGCGGCGCACGGCGGGAAGTGGCAGCACTTTGTCTGGCTGTCGCGTCAGTGTGTGCACAGTGCACTGTGACCGCAGGCGGCGCACGGCGGGAAGTGGCAGCACTTTGTGTGGCTGTCGCGTCAGTGTGTGCACAGTGCACTGTGACCGCAGGCGGCGCACGGCGGGAAGTGGCAGCACTTTGTCTGGCTGTCGCGTCAGTGTGTGCACAGTGCACTGTGACCGCAGGCGGCGCACGGCGGGAAGTGGCAGCACTTTGTCTGGCTGTCGCGTCAGTGTGTGCACAGTGCACTGTGACCGCAGGCGGCGCACGGCGGGAAGTGGCAGCACTGTCTGGCTGTCGCGTCAGTGTGTGCACAGTGCACTGTGACCGCAGGCGGCGCACGGCGGGAAGTGGCAGCACTTTGTCTGGCTGTCGCGTCAGTGTGTGCACAGTGCACTATGACCGCAGGCGGCGCACGGCGGGAAGTGGCAGCACTTTGTCTGGCTGTCGCGTCAGTGTGTGCACAGTGCACTGTGACCGCAGGCGGCGCACGGCGGGAAGTGGCAGCACTGTCTGGCTGTCGCGTCAGTGTGTGCACAGTGCACTGTGACCGCAGGCGGCGCACGGCAGGAAGTGGCAGCACTTTGTCTGGCTGTCGCGTCAGTGTGTGCACAGTGCACTGTGACCGCAGGCGGCGCACGGCGGGAAGTGGCAGCACTTTGTCTGGCTGTCGCGTCAGTGTGTGCACAGTGCACTGTGACCGCAGGCGGCGCACGGCGGGAAGTGGCAGCACTGTCTGGCTGTCGCGTCAGTGTGTGCACAGTGCACTGTGACCGCAGGCGGCGCACGGCGGAAAGTGGCAGCACTGTGTGGCTGTCGCGTCAGTGTGTGCACAGTGCACTGTGACCGCAGGCGGCGCACGGCGGGAAGTGGCAGCACTGTCTGGCTGTCGCGTCAGTGTGTGCACAGTGCACTGTGACCGCAGGCGGCGCACGGCGGGAAGTGGCAGCACTGTCTGGCTGTCGCGTCAGTGTGTGCACAGTGCACTGTGACCGCAGGCGGCGCACGGCGGGAAGTGGCAGCACTGTCTGGCTGTCGCGTCAGTGTGTGCACAGTGCACTGTGACCGCAGGCGGCGCACGGCGGGAAGTGGCAGCACTGTCTGGCTGTCGCGTCAGTGTGTGCACAGTGCACTGTGACCGCAGGCGGCGCACGGCGGGAAGTGGCAGCACTGTGTGGCTGTCGCGTCAGTGTGTGCACAGTGCACTGTGACCGCAGGCGGCGCACGGCGGGAAGTGGCAGCACTGTGTGGCTGTCGCGTCAGTGTGTGCACAGTGCACTGTGACCGCAGGCGGCGCACGGCGGGAAGTGGCAGCTCTGTCTGGCTGTCGCGTCAGTGTGTGCACAGTGCACTGTGACCGCAGGCGGCGCACGGCGGGAAGTGGCAGCACTGTCTGGCTGTCGCGTCAGTGTGTGCACAGTGCACTGTGACCGCAGGCGGCGCACGGCGGGAAGTGGCAGCACTGTCTGGCTGTCGCGTCAGTGTGTGCACAGTGCACTGTGACCGCAGGCGGCGCACGGCGGGAAGTGGCAGCACTGTCTGGCTGTCGCGTCAGTGTGTGCACAGTGCACTGTGACCGCAGGCGGCGCACGGCGGGAAGTGGCAGCACTTTGTGTGGCTGTCGCGTCAGTGTGTGCACAGTGCACTGTGACCGCAGGCGGCGCACGGCGGGAAGTGGCAGCACTTTGTGTGGCTGTCGCGTCAGTGTGTGCACAGTGCACTGTGACCGCAGGCGGCGCACGGCGGGAAGTGGCAGCTCTGTCTGGCTGTCGCGTCAGTGTGTGCACAGTGCACTGTGACCGCAGGCGGCGCACGGCGGGAAGTGGCAGCACTGTCTGGCTGTCGCGTCAGTGTGTGCACAGTGCACTGTGACCGCAGGCGGCGCACGGCGGGAAGTGGCAGCACTGTCTGGCTGTCGCGTCAGTGTGTGCACAGTGCACTGTGACCGCAGGCGGCGCACGGCGGGAAGTGGCAGCACTGTCTGGCTGTCGCGTCAGTGTGTGCACAGTGCACTGTGACCGCAGGCGGCGCACGGCGGGAAGTGGCAGCACTTTGTGTGGCTGTCGCGTCAGTGTGTGCACAGTGCACTGTGACCGCAGGCGGCGCACGGCGGGAAGTGGCAGCACTGTCTGGCTGTCGCGTCAGTGTGTGCACAGTGCACTGTGACCGCAGGCGGCGCACGGCGGGAAGTGGCAGCACTGTCTGGCTGTCGCGTCAGTGTGTGCACAGTGCACTGTGACCGCAGGCGGCGCACGGCGGGAAGTGGCAGCACTGTCTGGCTGTCGCGTCAGTGTGTGCACAGTGCACTGTGACCGCAGGCGGCGCACGGCGGGAAGTGGCAGCACTTTGTGTGGCTGTCGCGTCAGAGTGAGCACAGTGCACTGTGACCGCAGGCGGTGCACGGCGGGAAGTGGCAGCACTGTCTGGCTGTCGCGTCAGTGTGTGCACAGTGCACTGTGACCGCAGGCGGCGCACGGCGGGAAGTGGCAGCACTGTCTGGCTGTCGCGTCAGTGTGTGCACAGTGCACTGTGACCGCAGGCGGCGCACGGCGGGAAGTGGCAGCACTTTGTGTGGCTGTCGCGTCAGTGTGTGCACAGTGCACTGTGACCGCAGGCGGCGCACGGCGGGAAGTGGCAGCACTGTCTGGCTGTCGCGTCAGTGTGTGCACAGTGCACTGTGACCGCAGGCGGCGCACGGCGGGAAGTGGCAGCACTGTCTGGCTGTCGCGTCAGTGTGTGCACAGTGCACTGTGACCGCAGGCGGCGCACGGCGGGAAGTGGCAGCACTGTCTGGCTGTCGCGTCAGTGTGTGCACAGTGCACTGTGACCGCAGGCGGCGCACGGCGGGAAGTGGCAGCACTTTGTGTGGCTGTCGCGTCAGTGTGTGCACAGTGCACTGTGACCGCAGGCGGCGCACGGCGGGAAGTGGCAGCACTGTCTGGCTGTCGCGTCAGTGTGTGCACAGTGCACTGTGACCGCAGGCGGGGCACGGCGGGAAGTGGCAGCACTGTCTGGCTGTCGCGTCAGTGTGTGCACAGTGCACTGTGACCGCAGGCGGCGCACGGCGGGAAGTGGCAGCACTGTCTGGCTGTCGCGTCAGTGTGTGCACAGTGCACTGTGACCGCAGGCGGCGCACGGCGGGAAGTGGCAGCACTGTCTGGCTGTCGCGTCAGTGTGTGCACAGTGCACTGTGACCGCAGGCGGCGCACGGCGGGAAGTGGCAGCACTTTGTCTGGCTGTCGCGTCAGTGTGTGCACAGTGCACTGTGACCGCAGGCGGCGCACGGCGGGAAGTGGCAGCACTTTGTGTGGCTGTCGCGTCAGTGTGTGCACAGTGCACTGTGACCGCAGGCGGCGCACGGCGGGAAGTGGCAGCACTGTCTGGCTGTCGCGTCAGTGTGTGCACAGTGCACTGTGACCGCAGGCGGCGCACGGCGGGAAGTGGCAGCACTGTCTGGCTGTCGCGTCAGTGTGTGCACAGTGCACTGTGACCGCAGGCGGCGCACGGCGGGAAGTGGCAGCACTGTGTGGCTGTCGCGTCAGTGTGTGCACAGTGCACTGTGACCGCAGGCGGCGCACGGCGGGAAGTGGCAGCACTGTCTGGCTGTCGCGTCAGTGTGTGCACAGTGCACTGTGACCGCAGGCGGCGCACGGCGGGAAGTGGCAGCACTGTCTGGCTGTCGCGTCAGTGTGTGCACAGTGCACTGTGACCGCAGGCGGCGCACGGCGGGAAGTGGCAGCACTGTCTGGCTGTCGCGTCAGTGTGTGCACAGTGCACTGTGACCGCAGGCGGCGCACGGCGGGAAGTGGCAGCACTATGTGGCTGTCGCGTCAGTGTGTGCACAGTGCACTGTGACCGCAGGCGGCGCACGGCGGGAAGTGGCAGCACTGTGTGGCTGTCGCGTCAGTGTGTGCACAGTGCACTGTGACCGCAGGCGGCGTACGGCGGGAAGTGGCAGCACTGTCTGGCTGTCGCGTCAGTGTGTGCACAGTGCACTGTGACCGCAGGCGGCGCACGGCGGGAAGTGGCAGCACTGTCTGGCTGTCGCGTCAGTGTGTGCACAGTGCACTGTGACCGCAGGCGGCGCACGGCGGGAAGTGGCAGCACTGTGTGGCTGTCGCGTCAGTGTGTGCACAGTGCACTGTGACCGCAGGCGGCGCACGGCGGGAAGTGGCAGCACTGTGTGGCTGTCGCGTCAGTGTGTGCACAGTGCACTGTGACCGCAGGCGGCGCACGGCGGGAAGTGGCAGCACTGTCTGGCTGTCGCGTCAGTGTGTGCACAGTGCACTGTGACCGCAGGCGGCGCACGGCGGGAAGTGGCAGCACTGTCTGGCTGTCGCGTCAGTGTGTGCACAGTGCACTGTGACCGCAGGCGGCGCACGGCGGGAAGTGGCAGCACTGTCTGGCTGTCGCGTCAGTGTGTGCACAGTGCACTGTGACCGCAGGCGGCGCACGGCGGGAAGTGGCAGCACTGTCTGGCTGTCGCGTCAGTGTGTGCACAGTGCACTGTGACCGCAGGCGGCGCACGGCGGGAAGTGGCAGCACTGTCTGGCTGTCGCGTCAGTGTGTGCACAGTGCACTGTGACCGCAGGCGGCGCACGGCGGGAAGTGGCAGCACTGTGTGGCTGTCGCGTCAGTGTGTGCACAGTGCACTGTGACCGCAGGCGGCGCACGGCGGGAAGTGGCAGCACTGTCTGGCTGTCGCGTCAGTGTGTGCACAGTGCACTGTGACCGCAGGCGGCGCACGGCGGGAAGTGGCAGCACTGTCTGGCTGTCGCGTCAGTGTGTGCACAGTGCACTGTGACCGCAGGCGGCGCACGGCGGGAAGTGGCAGCACTGTCTGGCTGTCGCGTCAGTGTGTGCACAGTGCACTGTGACCGCAGGCGGCGCACGGCGGGAAGTGGCAGCACTGTCTGGCTGTCGCGTCAGTGTGTGCACAGTGCACTGTGACCGCAGGCGGCGCACGGCGGGAAGTGGCAGCACTGTCTGGCTGTCGCGTCAGTGTGTGCACAGTGCACTGTGACCGCAGGCGGCGCACGGCGGGAAGTGGCAGCACTGTCTGGCTGTCGCGTCAGTGTGTGCACAGTGCACTGTGACCGCAGGCGGCGCACGGCGGGAAGTGGCAGCACTGTCTGGCTGTCGCGTCAGTGTGTGCACAGTGCACTGTGACCGCAGGCGGCGCACGGCGGGAAGTGGCAGCACTGTCTGGCTGTCGCGTCAGTGTGTGCACAGTGCACTGTGACCGCAGGCGGCGCACGGCGGGAAGTGGCAGCACTTTGTGTGGCTGTCGCGTCAGTGTGTGCACAGTGCACTGTGACCGCAGGCGGCGCACGGCGGGAAGTGGCAGCACTGTCTGGCTGTCGCGTCAGTGTGTGCACAGTGCACTGTGACCGCAGGCGGCGCACGGCGGGAAGTGGCAGCACTGTCTGGCTGTCGCGTCAGTGTGTGCACAGTGCACTGTGACCGCAGGCGGCGCACGGCGGGAAGTGGCAGCACTGTCTGGCTGTCGCGTCAGTGTGTGCACAGTGCACTGTGACCGCAGGCGGCGCACGGCGGGAAGTGGCAGCACTTTGTGTGGCTGTCGCGTCAGTGTGTGCACAGTGCACTGTGACCGCAGGCGGTGCACGGCGGGAAGTGGCAGCACTGTCTGGCTGTCGCGTCAGTGTGTGCACAGTGCACTGTGACCGCAGGCGGCGCACGGCGGGAAGTGGCAGCACTGTCTGGCTGTCGCGTCAGTGTGTGCACAGTGCACTGTGACCGCAGGTGGCGCACGGCGGGAAGTGGCAGCACTTTGTGTGGCTGTCGCGTCAGTGTGTGCACAGTGCACTGTGACCGCAGGCGGCGCACGGCGGGAAGTGGCAGCACTGTCTGGCTGTCGCGTCAGTGTGTGCACAGTGCACTGTGACCGCAGGCGGCGCACGGCGGGAAGTGGCAGCACTGTCTGGCTGTCGCGTCAGTGTGTGCACAGTGCACTGTGACCGCAGGCGGCGCACGGCGGGAAGTGGCAGCACTGTCTGGCTGTCGCGTCAGTGTGTGCACAGTGCACTGTGACCGCAGGCGGCGCACGGCGGGAAGTGGCAGCACTTTGTGTGGCTGTCGCGTCAGTGTGTGCACAGTGCACTGTGACCGCAGGCGGCGCACGGCGGGAAGTGGCAGCACTGTCTGGCTGTCGCGTCAGTGTGTGCACAGTGCACTGTGACCGCAGGCGGCGCACGGCGGGAAGTGGCAGCACTGTCTGGCTGTCGCGTCAGTGTGTGCACAGTGCACTGTGACCGCAGGCGGCGCACGGCGGGAAGTGGCAGCACTGTGTGGCTGTCGCGTCAGTGTGTGCACAGTGCACTGTGACCGCAGGCGGCGCACGGCGGGAAGTGGCAGCACTGTCTGGCTGTCGCGTCAGTGTGTGCACAGTGCACTGTGACCGCAGGCGGCGCACGGCGGGAAGTGGCAGCACTGTGTGGCTGTCGCGTCAGTGTGTGCACAGTGCACTGTGACCGCAGGCGGCGCACGGCGGGAAGTGGCAGCACTGTCTGGCTGTCGCGTCAGTGTGTGCACAGTGCACTGTGACCGCAGGCGGCGCACGGCGGGAAGTGGCAGCACTGTGTGGCTGTCGCGTCAGTGTGTGCACAGTGCACTGTGACCGCAGGCGGCGCACGGCGGGAAGTGGCAGCACTGTCTGGCTGTCGCGTCAGTGTGTGCACAGTGCACTGTGACCGCAGGCGGCGCACGGCGGGAAGTGGCAGCACTTTGTGTGGCTGTCGCGTCAGTGTGTGCACAGTGCACTGTGACCGCAGGCGGCGCACGGCGGGAAGTGGCAGCACTGTCTGGCTGTCGCGTCAGTGTGTGCACAGTGCACTGTGACCGCAGGCGGCGCACGGCGGGAAGTGGCAGCACTGTCTGGCTGTCGCGTCAGTGTGTGCACAGTGCACTGTGACCGCAGGCGGCGCACGGCGGGAAGTGGCAGCACTGTCTGGCTGTCGCGTCAGTGTGTGCACAGTGCACTGTGACCGCAGGCGGCGCACGGCGGGAAGTGGCAGCACTGTCTGGCTGTCGCGTCAGTGTGTGCACAGTGCACTGTGACCGCAGGCGGCGCACGGCGGGAAGTGGCAGCACTGTCTGGCTGTCGCGTCAGTGTGTGCACAGTGCACTGTGACCGCAGGCGGCGCACGGCGGGAAGTGGCAGCACTGTCTGGCTGTCGCGTCAGTGTGTGCACAGTGCACTGTGACCGCAGGCGGCGCACGGCGGGAAGTGGCAGCACTGTCTGGCTGTCGCGTCAGTGTGTGCACAGTGCACTGTGACCGCAGGCGGCGCACGGCGGGAAGTGGCAGCACTGTCTGGCTGTCGCGTCAGTGTGTGCACAGTGCACTGTGACCGCAGGCGGCGCACGGCGGGAAGTGGCAGCACTTTGTGTGGCTGTCGCGTCAGTGTGTGCACAGTGCACTGTGACCGCAGGCGGCGCACGGCGGGAAGTGGCAGCACTGTCTGGCTGTCGCGTCAGTGTGTGCACAGTGCACTGTGACCGCAGGCGGCGCACGGCGGGAAGTGGCAGCACTGTCTGGCTGTCGCGTCAGTGTGTGCACAGTGCACTGTGACCGCAGGCGGCGCACGGCGGGAAGTGGCAGCACTGTCTGGCTGTCGCGTCAGTGTGTGCACAGTGCACTGTGACCGCAGGCGGCGCACGGCGGGAAGTGGCAGCACTTTGTGTGGCTGTCGCGTCAGTGTGTGCACAGTGCACTGTGACCGCAGGCGGTGCACGGCGGGAAGTGGCAGCACTGTCTGGCTGTCGCGTCAGTGTGTGCACAGTGCACTGTGACCGCAGGCGGCGCACGGCGGGAAGTGGCAGCACTGTCTGGCTGTCGCGTCAGTGTGTGCACAGTGCACTGTGACCGCAGGCGGCGCACGGCGGGAAGTGGCAGCACTTTGTGTGGCTGTCGCGTCAGTGTGTGCACAGTGCACTGTGACCGCAGGCGGCGCACGGCGGGAAGTGGCAGCACTGTCTGGCTGTCGCGTCAGTGTGTGCACAGTGCACTGTGACCGCAGGCGGCGCACGGCGGGAAGTGGCAGCACTGTCTGGCTGTCGCGTCAGTGTGTGCACAGTGCACTGTGACCGCAGGCGGCGCACGGCGGGAAGTGGCAGCACTGTCTGGCTGTCGCGTCAGTGTGTGCACAGTGCACTGTGACCGCAGGCGGCGCACGGCGGGAAGTGGCAGCACTTTGTGTGGCTGTCGCGTCAGTGTGTGCACAGTGCACTGTGACCGCAGGCGGCGCACGGCGGGAAGTGGCAGCACTGTCTGGCTGTCGCGTCAGTGTGTGCACAGTGCACTGTGACCGCAGGCGGCGCACGGCGGGAAGTGGCAGCACTGTCTGGCTGTCGCGTCAGTGTGTGCACAGTGCACTGTGACCGCAGGCGGCGCACGGCGGGAAGTGGCAGCACTGTGTGGCTGTCGCGTCAGTGTGTGCACAGTGCACTGTGACCGCAGGCGGCGCACGGCGGGAAGTGGCAGCACTGTCTGGCTGTCGCGTCAGTGTGTGCACAGTGCACTGTGACCGCAGGCGGCGCACGGCGGGAAGTGGCAGCACTGTGTGGCTGTCGCGTCAGTGTGTGCACAGTGCACTGTGACCGCAGGCGGCGCACGGCGGGAAGTGGCAGCACTGTCTGGCTGTCGCGTCAGTGTGTGCACAGTGCACTGTGACCGCAGGCGGCGCACGGCGGGAAGTGGCAGCACTGTGTGGCTGTCGCGTCAGTGTGTGCACAGTGCACTGTGACCGCAGGCGGCGCACGGCGGGAAGTGGCAGCACTGTCTGGCTGTCGCGTCAGTGTGTGCACAGTGCACTGTGACCGCAGGCGGCGCACGGCGGGAAGTGGCAGCACTGTGTGGCTGTCGCGTCAGTGTGTGCACAGTGCACTGTGACCGCAGGCGGCGCACGGCGGGAAGTGGCAGCACTGTCTGGCTGTCGCGTCAGTGTGTGCACAGTGCACTGTGACCGCAGGCGGCGCACGGCGGGAAGTGGCAGCACTGTCTGGCTGTCGCGTCAGTGTGTGCACAGTGCACTGTGACCGCAGGCGGCGCACGGCGGGAAGTGGCAGCACTGTGTGGCTGTCGCGTCAGTGTGTGCACAGTGCACTGTGACCGCAGGCGGCGCACGGCGGGAAGTGGCAGCACTGTGTGGCTGTCGCGTCAGTGTGTGCACAGTGCACTGTGACCGCAGGCGGCGCACGGCGGGAAGTGGCAGCACTGTGTGGCTGTCGCGTCAGTGTGTGCACAGTGCACTGTGACCGCAGGCGGCGCACGGCGGGAAGTGGCAGCACTGTGTGGCTGTCGCGTCAGTGTGTGCACAGTGCACTGTGACCGCAGGCGGCGCACGGCGGGAAGTGGCAGCACTGTCTGGCTGTCGCGTCAGTGTGTGCACAGTGCACTGTGACCGCAGGCGGCGCACGGCGGGAAGTGGCAGCACTGTGTGGCTGTCGCGTCAGTGTGTGCACAGTGCACTGTGACCGCAGGCGGCGCACGGCGGGAAGTGGCAGCACTGTGTGGCTGTCGCGTCAGTGTGTGCACAGTGCACTGTGACCGCAGGCGGCGCACGGCGGGAAGTGGCAGCACTGTGTGGCTGTCGCGTCAGTGTGTGCACAGTGCACTGTGACCGCAGGCGGCGCACGGCGGGAAGTGGCAGCACTGTGTGGCTGTCGCGTCAGTGTGTGCACAGTGCACTGTGACCGCAGGCGGCGCACGGCGGGAAGTGGCAGCACTGTCTGGCTGTCGCGTCAGTGTGTGCACAGTGCACTGTGACCGCAGGCGGCGCACGGCGGGAAGTGGCAGCACTGTGTGGCTGTCGCGTCAGTGTGTGCACAGTGCACTGTGACCGCAGGCGGCGCACGGCGGGAAGTGGCAGCACTGTGTGGCTGTCGCGTCAGTGTGTGCACAGTGCACTGTGACCGCAGGCGGCGCACGGCGGGAAGTGGCAGCACTGTCTGGCTGTCGCGTCAGTGTGTGCACAGTGCACTGTGACCCGGGTGATTGATAGATTATGGTAGCTTATTGTGTTTTTATTAATTGTTTTTTGTTTGTTTTGGCAAATGAGTTGCTGTGTGGTGCGTGTGTAATCCTTGATATATTTTTATAAATATATATTACAAATACAATTGTTTCCAAGCCATAACCTAACCTAAAATTGTAATTCCTTGTCAACTAATTGTTTCATCACGACACAAGTGTAAGCGTTAGTAGGAGTAAAGAATGCTATATATGAAAGTCAAAGTCAAATATGTAGTTCATTTCAAATAGGTACATAAAAGGCACTTCTGAACGTCAAAAATTAACAAGAAAAATAGAATTGATTCTAGTCGCCCCTTTCAAAAGGTAGATTCGTATGGAGAACAATGGGCAAGAAACTCCACCGTTACTCTTTTAAAATGTTTTACAATATTTTGTAAAACATCAAACATTAACATTTGATGATGATTTGACATTTACATTACATCAAACATTAATTATACAATTATACTAGTTGTGCCCAGCGACTTCGTTCGCGTGCAAGTCGTAAGATACACAATATACTAAAATAACAGCCACATTTTAATAAAACTCCTTCGTCCCCCGACCCGTCGCGTCGCATTGCATCGCCTGCCCGCGCTATTACTTCTTTTCGCTTAGTGCTCTTTCTGACTTTTTTCTTTCATCGTAGCGTGATGTTAAATGTCCTCGAGAATTGGGCTACCAAATGCAAAAAGAATTTTTCAATTCCGACTTTTTATTCACAATTTCATGGGTTTTAATTTTTTGTCTATTGATTTATCTAAAATAATTATAATAAAAAAGTAGCCTAAGTTACTCCCCGTAACATTTGCTATCTGCCAGTGAAAGTCCAGTCAAAATCGCTCTAGCCGTTTCGGAGATTAGCCGGGACAAACAGACAGACAGACAAAAATTTTAAAAATTGCTTTTTTGTTATAAGAACCGTTTATACTTTCTTATGCGTTGAGTAAAAAGTTGTTCTTTTGACATTACAAACAGACACTTTAATTTTATTTATTTGTATAAATGTGATACCTACTATACCACAATAGGTAAAAAGAATGAAAAATTAAGCAATTACAGGTATATTAATTAAGTGATATACAAATAGATTAGCAACCAGTTTGATTCTGTCTACACTCTAGCTAGATTGTCCTATGAAGCAGGACCAGCAAGTTTCCAAGCATTCTTATCTTGGATATAAATATCCTCTAATTTGTAATATGCTTTTTTACAAAGTGTACATTTAAATATAATTTTCTTTTATTTTATTAAAATATCACAAGGTATTTTGTTGTAACATTTAACACAGTACACATAAAAGATGATACTTTACATAATCTGAAAAATGGCTGATCTATTTTATCTTTATTTCTAGCATTCACATTATGTCTACCACTTATTTTATTTGTAGATTTTGTCTTTACATACATAATATTTTCATAAATGAATTGGCAAGGTAGCTTCATAAAATTAATCCTATTAAATAGTTCCTTGAGAAATTCGCGGCGACGTAGATTATAAATGGCTCTGACAGCTCTCTTTTGTGCAAAATAAAGATGGATTCAATGTCAGCAGCCGACCCCACAGTAAAATGCCATACGACATAATGCTGTGGAAGTAGGAGTAGCTAAAATAGACCAATCGCGCGGATTCTTCATCTGCTAACTGTGTTATCTCTCTAACAGCACAAGCGGCCGAGCCTAGCCGCCCCGCAAGAGATGTTATATGAGGTCCCCATTGTAATTTCTCGTCTAGCGTAATTCCTAGAAAATCCGTTTGATTTATAAATTCCAGTTTTTCAACATTCAATATAATGTCACATTCGCTACTTCTAGCATTCGGTAATTTAGGTAAATCTGATGCATTTGGTTTTTAGTCCAAATTATTGACAGGAAACCAATCTTGGGTCTGAAGAATAGAGCTCATTCACGTCGTCAAGATTTTGTGACCGTCGATCTATTTTAAAAATCAATGATCTGCAAATAACAACATCTTCGCTTGATTTTGAAGTAATTGGGGTAAACCATTAATCAATCAATCTGCCCAGCCTTTTCCCAACGTGTTGTAGTCGGCTTTCAGTCTAACCGGATGCAGCTGAGCATCAGTATAGCGACTACCTATATCTGACCTCCACAACCCAGTTACTGGGTAACACGATACCCCTTGGTAAGACTGGTTGTCAGACTTTCGGGCTTCTGACGACCCGTAACGACTGTCAATTCTCAATTCTTTACTGGGTACCATAATGTATATAGTTGGTCAGGAATTATTAAATTAGTCCCAATTATGGACCCGTCGAGCACAGCATAGATCAAGTAGGAGACAGGTGTGGTGGACTGTCAAAGATCTGGAAGGTCACCCACACGAACCGAATAAACTAAAAAGAAGAATGGACCTAATACGAACCTTGAGGAACGTCCATTGTCATTTCAGACCCTAAAGGCTCCCGCAGACAGGCGGGACGCAACGGTCCGACGCGATTCTGGTAGAACAATTTCCATGAAGCTTTCACAGAAATCGTTCTACTAGAGTCGCGTCGCGCCTGTCGGCGGGAGTCTTAATCCTAAAACCTATAAAAAAAATATAAAAATGTTTTAATATTCAATAACAAACAAAGTTCGTTCAACAGTATTGAGGTTGACCTCTCCTCTAAGTGTGAGAACACTTGCGCCAGGAAAGGCCGCTCTCCCTTAACCTACCTATCTTACCTATCTTATCTTAACTATGTAAATGTATTCAAAATAGTAATTAACGTTAAAAACAGCAATTTAATTTCTGCTCATTCGGGAAGGTAAATTGATTTATATTAATTTAATGCAACTGTATGAAAAAAAATGCATTGTTAGTTAAAAAAAACATCCTCCATTTTGTAGTCGCAAACAGTTTTCTGCAAATTGTCTGGGTTCACAGAACACATTTCATTTAGGTATCCACAATTATATAAGTAGATAATGTTAATATCCTTTCTAAGTCAGTGCGGTACTTTCGAACGGCTAGCGCTCGTAATGACCGGAACCTCGAGCTGTGACTGTAATGTGCTGCGGTTTGAGATTAACCTGCTGTTGTGAACTAAAGAGTGAATGGTACAATCAGCAACAAAAGTCGATAAAAAAATTAAATGAAAAAGTGTTCATTCACAACATAAAAAAATTCAAAATTGATTACCTCTGTCACACTGCAAAGCAGGTAACACTGTCACTGTTACAAAGCAGGTAACACTGTCACTGTTACAAAGCAGGTAACACTGTCACTGTTACAAAGCAGGTAACACTGTCACTGTTACAAAGCAGGTAACACTGTCACTGTTACAAAGCAGGTAACACTGTTACTGTTACAAAGCAGGTAACACTGTCACTGTTACATATCATCACACAAAATACATTGACGTGGAGTTGCGGACACCAGCCCGTATTACCTATTACCTATTACATATCATCTAAATTGATACAAAATTATTTGATACATCGCTTGTCAGCATTGCATGTAATAGCTGAGGGTTAATACTCTTTTTTACAGCAGTTCACATCTTTTATGAATACATTGCTTCATAATTAGCATTTCAAAAACTGATGTGTTCATTGACTTTTGACGCTGACCGTATAGTGTGATTGATTCACAAGTTAAAACTGTGGTGATGATATAATGATATGGATTGGTGAATGAGATATCGTCTTATCAATCGAGGCACCAGCTCTACGAAAGGTCTTGAAAGAAGAATGCACTGACTACTCAGCTTATAATAGCTATCCAACTGATTCAATAATTTTTGTAATAGGTACCTACTTGCAATCATTATTTGCGTTACTGTCATCATAGACCCATAATGATTGTGTTGAATTTGTTTGTCATCAGTTGAAACTATCTCTCATAAGTTTTGAAGTGCGAGTGCCCATGTAGGCTTATGTGAAATAAAATATTTTAAATTTGAATTTATATTTGGAATCCCTGGCCTTATACAGCACCTCAATTATAAGTGTTAATGTAGATTAGGGTAAAAGCATTTTGTTAATTATTCTTATGGTAAATAACCATACTTGAAAAAGAAAATTAATGATTGGTGATTGCAGTTAGCCCTAAGATGTCCTAGAACGCTAGATAATGATTGTAGTTAGCCCTAAGATACCCTAGAACGCTAGATAATGATTGTAGTTAGCCCTAAGATGTCCTAGAACGCTAGATAATGATTGTAGTTAGCCCTAAGATGCCCTAGAACGCTAGATAATGATTGTAGTTAGCCCTAAGATGCCCTAGAACGCTAGATAATGATTGTAGTTAGCCCTAAGATGCCCTAGAACGCTAGATAATGATTGTAGTTAGCCCTAAGATGCCCTAGAACGCTAGATAATGATTGTAGTTAGCCCTAAGATGCCCTAGAACGCTAGATAATGATTGCAGTTAGCCCTAAGATGCCCTAGAACGCTAGATAATTATTGTAGTTAGCCCTAAGATGCCCTAGAACGCTAGATAATGATTGCAGTTTGCCCTAAGATGTCCTAGAACGCAAGATAATGATTTTTTTATTCAAAATATTAAACTAAACACTTGTAGAGACGGTCCAGTTTGTTTGCTAAAGACTTGTGCAAGTACACTCTAAAGGTTGCATGTGATTTCTCTGTTTCTATAAGTTTCGGATCCTTTATTAAATTCTAGTACCTACCTAAAGGGACAATTGAATCAAACTTTTTGTCTCTACTTACCCACATAAGGAGTTTTTGTTTTTGTGCGAACCTTTTTGGGGAAATAACAAGATCTTGTTATTGAAACATAACGTACCTCAGCACCTGGTGACTTGAAATATCTATTTAATTATATAAATATATTCAACGAGGTTTTGAGGGTTTAGACACAAAAAATACAGTACTTAATCCTGTTTCCATGATTTAATTTATTTATATAAATGATAAATGATTTTATTTCTGTAAGTAGGTTTATACAAACACTTTTACACGTCAAACATTTTTTTTTAAACTAGATGAGGCCGACGTTTCCTATCTGACTACTCTGAGAAGAAAGGCCGAAACAAACTCAGAGGTCACAGTCTCTTTTAAAGTCCAGACATAATCTTGGTCTGATAGCCGTTTATTTGTGCGGTGTAAGTTTATTTTATGATTATCTATTGATAATTAAGTATGTAACACATACAGAGAACAAACTGGTATCAATCAACATTTTATAGGTCCCTATAAACAAAGTACCTATAGGTATAGTCCAGCACACGTCGGTGGTAACACTGTGACCTTGAGCTGGCCTCGCGACCTAGGGGCCAGCGAGTTCTGGTGTTGTTGCCACTGATGTGCGGCCAACACTACGTAGAGCACTGTACGTCTGAAAGAGGTTCTAGCAGAGCCCTATTTGTAACTTAAAACATAACGCAATATACATAAATTCTATATTGCCATAACCAGGTTACAGAAAAATTTGAGACCCGGGCTCCAGAGCGAGGTTAGAGAACCTGCATGTCAGGACCCAGTGACTACTTCCATTTATGTTCCAGTTACATTAAGCAAGTATATGCAGCAAAAGCTGACAAAATTATCTTACTTAAAAAATTTAAGCACTAGAAATATAATAATAATAATAATGTCCATAATCGTGACATAACGGTCCCGCATGACGGGAACCTCGTGAAAGCCGAAAAAGATAAACAAATCAAGTATCTTGACTTGGCTCGCGAGGTTGTCGACATGTGGGATGTGGACTCAGCGATCATTGTGCCGATAGTCGTATCAGTCAATGGCTTAATAGCCAAGAGCCTCGCCCAACACCTAAGGAGGCTCTCGTTGGGCAGCTGGATTAAGGGCTTGATCCAGAAAGCGGTACTTCTAGACACGGCTCGCATTGTTAGGAGGTTCGTCTCTCTAGAGCCCTGACCGCCGGTAGCTTGGACCCTGTTCCCGATACCGGTGGGCTACTATTTTTTATATTTTTAAATGTTTATTTATAATCTTTATATTCTAATATTTAAAAATATAATTTAAATGTATATATTGCAATAAATGGAATAATAATGTCCATAATCGATCAAACAGTAGTATTTCTCTACTTTCAAGTTTGTGCTGAACTTGACCCTGAAACACATTCGACGCAAAAGTCAAGTGTATGACTGTGTCGTAAGTGTATGAGTGTGTCGTAAGTAAGCGTATGAGTGTGTCGTAAGTAAGTGTATGAGTGTGTCGTAAGTAAGCGTATGAGTGTGTCGTAAGTAAGCGTATGAGTGTGTCGTAAGTAAGCGTATGAGTGTGTCGTAAGTAAGCGTATGAGTGTGTCGTAAGTAAGCGTATGAGTGTGTCGTAAGTAAGCGTATGAGTGTGTCGTAAGTAAGCGTATGAGTGTGTCGTAAGTAAGCGTATGAGTGTGTCGTAAGTAAGCGTATGAGTGTGTCGTAAGTAAGCGTATGAGTGTGTCGTAAGTAAGCGTATGAGTGTGTCGTAAGTAAGCGTATGAGTGTGTCGTAAGTAAGCGTATGAGTGTGTCGTAAGTAAGCGTATGAGTGTGTCGTAAGTAAGCGTATGAGTGTGTCGTAAGTAAGCGTATGAGTGTGTCGTAAGTAAGTGTATGAGTGTGTCGTAAGTAAGCGTATGAGTGTGTCGTAAGTAAGTGTATGAGTGTGTCGTAAGTAAGCGTATGAGTGTGTCGTAAGTAAGCGTATGAGTGTGTCGTAAGTAAGCGTATGAGTGTGTCGTAAGTAAGCGTATGAGTGTGTCGTAAGTAAGCGTATGAGTGTGTCGTAAGACAGCGTATGAGTGTGTCGTAAGTAAGCGTATGAGTGTGTCGTAAGTAAGTGTATGAGTGTGTCGTAAGTAAGTGTATGAGTGTGTCGTAAGTAAGCGTATGAGTGTGTCGTAAGTAAGCGTATGAGTGTGTCGTAAGTAAGCGTATGAGTGTGTCGTAAGTAAGCGTATGAGTGTGTCGTAAGTAAGCGTATGAGTGTGTCGTAAGTAAGCGTATGAGTGTGTCGTAAGTAAGCGTATGAGTGTGTCGTAAGTAAGCGTATGAGTGTGTCGTAAGTAAGCGTATGAGTGTGTCGTAAGACAGCGTATGAGTGTGTCGTAAGTAAGCGTATGAGTGTGTCGTAAGTAAGTGTATGAGTGTGTCGTAAGTAAGTGTATGAGTGTGTCGTAAGTAAGCGTATGAGTGTGTCGTAAGTAAGCGTATGAGTGTGTCGTAAGTAAGCGTATGAGTGTGTCGTAAGTAAGCGTATGAGTGTGTCGTAAGTAAGCGTATGAGTGTGTCGTAAGTAAGCGTATGAGTGTGTCGTAAGTAAGCGTATGAGTGTGTCGTAAGTAAGCGTATGAGTGTGTCGTAAGTAAGCGTATGAGTGTGTCGTAAGTAAGCGTATGAACGCTGACCAGACCTGTACGTGAGTGTGCTTATCTGTAACTTATGTTAAAGCCTATTAAGTTACATGTTTTGTGAGTGTCAGCTGTGACACAATACAGTGTCAGCTGTGACACAATACAGTGTCAGCTGTGACACAATACAGTGTCAGCTGTGACACAATACAGTGTCAGCTGTGACACAATACAGTGTCAGCTGTGACACAATACAGTGTCAGCTGTGACACAATACAGTGTCAGCTGTGACACAATACAGTGTCAGCTGTGACACAATACAATGTCAGGGCTGCGTTATGAAAGGAGAGAGTACAAGTGCTCTAAATATAGCCCGTTTTAAATAATGTTATTTTAATAAATTGAACCTTTAAAAGCGTTGAATGGTGTGTAATGGAAGTAACAAAAAATCATAATAGCATGCAGGGTGTTCCCCGGGGAGCTTAATGAGCGCTTGGGTTGTCAAATAGCGAAATAATGTTGATCAACTGATTTGTCTTTGCTGTATGGTTCGCGTACTGAGCAATCGAAGTTTGTAATTTGTTTATGTGAAGCTTTTTTAATTGTATGTTTTAATTTTGTGCCTACTATGGTCCTTTGTTGGTCGAAATATACGTTTATTTCAACCAACAAAGTGCATACCTGTTATTGCTGCAGTACTATTGTTATGTATGTCGATCAAACTCTCTTTTTGATGAAATTAGACAATGCTTCAAGCTTGGTAAGCCTAAGATATAATATTATGTTATGTCATCTGACATTCATTGAAGCGTGAGGCTTATTTGTGACCGAATACCATCATCGCCGGTAATTGTGATTATTTGAGCTTACCATATGGACATACATATGCTTTTAGTAGCAGCAACACATTCACAGGCTCTTTACAAAACGTCACTTCTGTTACAATAAAGTGCGAAGGAACCTCTTGCACCGTTTTCGGTTTTGATCGTTTTACCAAATCACTTCATTACGAATTTTTACGTTTTACAACATAACATCACGCCTTGTTTCCCGAAGGGTTAGGCAGAGGATTTTTACGTATTGTGAATTTTTAGTCCACAGTGACCCAGTAGGTGCAGCTATATCTATGACATAATATTGACATTTCACTTAACAAAAAAAAAAAAACATATTTTGATGAAAAAAAAACCTGCTTCATTTTGATGCAAATTAAAATAAATTCAATCAAAATCAGTTGAAAGTTCTGCAAACCGGTTTATTTTTAACGATCGTGATAAATGGCCGTCTCCGAACGAATAGGATTGATTACGAATTCGGAAGGTAGGACATACTTTATTGGTTCATTAAGATTGTTATCTGGGTGATTCAGAGCGTGTAGATTGTATCAGTAGCGGCTACTGTTGTGATGATCGACAAGCGCGGTGACAGCCGTGTCATCTGAAGACGTAGCAGACAATATTGCCATTATTGGCTCATTAGTCATAGTCATAATGTCGAATGAGGTCTTTGTTGAGGAAGCATAACACTCAGCATCCTCCTATCTGATTAGAACAACACTGTATTGCGAATAGTCTCTATCTGAAAGCGGTACTGCTGAGCATGAGTTTGATGTCGAGTCCTGGGTTCGATTCTCAGGATGGGAAAAGTGTTATTGAGTTTATAACCGACTTCAAAAAAGAAGGAGGTATGTAATATTATTGGAACTGTAATATATTGACATATGACAATCTATTAGGGCTTCCAATCAAATATACAAAAAAAAATTATAGGTGTGTGTATGTTTGTCCTAGCATTTCTCCGAAACTGTTAATCGGATTGTGATTGTGTTTTTTATTGGCTTACATTTACTTCAACTTAGGGAACAGTGGAAGTTTCATCAAAATCAGTTCAGTAGTTTTCAAGAGATGGACTAATACGTGTAAGTGTGACGGCCTGGCTTATTGATACGAGCTACGGGTGTGGTGGCAAAGGGAAAACATCTCAAAACCTTGCTCAAATTCTGGAGCAGTATTTACAACAAAACTATTAACTACATATTACAAACAAATATTCCAGTTTTTACTTAAAACTAAAAAATACGAAATAAAAAGTAATAAAAAAAAATTAATCGGTGGCAAAAACTTAAATACAGATCCCAAGAGACCAACTTCCGAAATTAAACTTAATTCGTAATTTTGAGTTAACTTCTTGTTGCAGTCGATTTAATTTTTTTAAATTACTTTTTTCCCATCAGGAGTTTCTCAGTAGCAGCCCGGAGTCTGGATTTGTGCCCGGTAGACGGCAATAGGCTCGTCTCTGTTACATAGGACTTGAACATAACTGGCGAAATGTAGATGTTCTATGTAAACACTTTTGCCTAACCCTTCGGGCAAAACAGGCGTGATGTTATTTTATGCTAGGCATAGTGTCGCAAGAGGTCTTCCTTGACAAAGCATAACCCATCTGTCTAGAAAAGGGATCGCTGCGTCCCCCTGTCTGTATACCCTGGGAATCTATGAGTGTTCGTCGCCCCTTGTAACCCACACTGTAAAATATGGTCTATATACAGCAGTAAGGGTTTATCATCAACTAAAACCATATTTTGTATATAACTAACGTTTGTCAGGTATCTCAAAAAATGTTAGTCAATAATGCGGTCAATGGGATGAATCCTGGTTGAGAACTCCCTCATGATATGCAAACTCCCAGTTTATTAGTAAGTATCTAGAAAATTCCGAGATATAGTAAAACATATTTACATTCTAAAATATTTAGATATTGACCGCTTGGCCTTCTTAACTCTTAAAAGTAGCAAAGAGAAGTAACTGCCGTCCGTAGTGGTCGCAACAGCCGTTACCTCATGTAATGCTGCTAATTACTGCAACATAGCTGTGAGATATTGTAATGTTGCAAGTCTCGTTGCAAGAGAAGAATAATTAAAATACCATCACTTTTTGGAATGTGAGGTTATTGATGATAAAGGTGGAGAGGTGCTTTGTGCTACTGGGTAGCAACCACTAATAAGAATGGAGAGGTGCTTTGTTCTACTGGGTAGCAACCACTAATAAGGATGGAGAGGTGCTTTGTGCTACTGGGTAACAACCACTAATAAGGATGGAGAGGTGCTTTGTGCTACTGGGTAGCAACCACTAATAAGGATGGAGAGGTGCTTTGTGCTACTGGGTAGCAACCACTAATAAGAATGGAGAGGTACTTTGTTCTACTGGGTAGCAACCACTAATAAGGATGGAGAGGTGCTTTGTGTTACTGGGTAGCAACCACTAATAAGGATGGAGAGGTGCTTTGTGCTACTGGGTAGCAACCACTAATAAGGATGGAGAGGTGCTTTGTGCTACTGGGTAGCAACCACTAATAAGGATGGAGAGGTGCTTTGTGCTACTGGGTAGCAACCACTAATAAGGATGGAGAGGAGCTTTGTGCTACTGGGTAGCAACCACTAATAAGGATGGAGAGGTGCTTTGTGCTACTGGGTAGCAACCACTAATAAGAATGGAGAGGTGCTTTGTTCTACTGGGTAGCAACCACTAATAAGGATGGAGAGGTGCTTTGTGCTACTGGGTAGCAACCACTAATAAGGATGGAGAGGTGCTTTGTTCTACTGGGTAGCAACCACTAATAAGAATGGAGAGGTGCTTTGTTCTACTGGGTAGCAACCACTAATAAGGATGGAGAGGTGCTTTGTGCTACTGGGTAGCAACCACTAATAAGGATGGAGAGGTGCTTTGTGCTACTGGGTAGCAACCACTAATAAGAATGGAGAGGTGCTTTGTGCTACTGGGTAGCAACCACTAATAAAGCTCTTTGTGAAAGAGCTTGTCCGGGAAAGTACTGCCACACTTTCTGCCGGCAAGCAGGTTCTTGAGCCCTGAAACTTATTGGTAGATAATAATATAGAGTATAGCAATTACAAAAATATAACAATCTTTGCGGCACCTTTATTTTGACTGTGAGGCAATCAGCCGTAGTCCCAATGGACATGTCCTTTACAACTTGGTTTCAGTCTGAAGAAATAAAGTGTAGAGCATAATTATCTTAAAATGATATGAATTTACAAGTTGCCTGCAATAGTTTTAATAGGCACAAGTTCACCTTAACTTCAGGAAAACATCTGTCGGCTTCATCAGTAACTCTACTACAGAAATAAAAAGAACCTACCTTAATTATTACACCCAACGTTCACAGCTCATAAATCTTGTAAGACGATCAACACGTCACGACGTCATCAGATTGCTATCATTATCTCTACGAATGGAATACCGGCGAGTTTAAACAATGAGTTTAATTTCACTACCTTGGTTTAGAATTTGCCCCTTCTCTATCTCAATGTGCTGTCAAAGAAGGATCGGAATGCCTATAGCAATATGTAGGTTTCAACTGACTGTACTGTGACGACACACAGGCTCGCCTGACAACTGACTGTACTGTGACGACACACAGGCTCGCCTGACAACTGACTGTACTGTGACGACACACAGGCTCGCCTGACAACTGACTGTACTGTGACGACACACAGGCTCGCCTGACAACTGACTGTACTGTGACGACACACAGGCTCGCCTGACAACTGACTGTACTGTGACGACACACAGGCTCGCCTGACAACTTACTGTACTGTGACGACACACAGGCTCGCCTGACAACTTACTGTACTGTGACGACACACAGGCTCGCCTGACAACTGACTGTACTGTGACGACACACAGGCTCGCCTGACAACTGACTGTACTGTGACGACACACAGGCTCGCCTGACAACTGACTGTACTGTGACGACACACAGGCTCGCCTGACAACTTACTGTACTGTGACGACACACAGGCTCGCCTGACAACTTACTGTACTGTGACGACACACAGGCTCGCCTGACAACTTACTGTACTGTGACGACACACAGGCTCGCCTGACAACTTACTGTACTGTGACGACACACAGGCTCGCCTGACAACTTACTGTACTGTGACGACACACAGGCTCGCCTGACAACTTACTGTACTGTGACGACACACAGGCTCGCCTGACAACTTACTGTACTGTGACGACACACAGGCTCGCCTGACAACTTACTGTACTGTGACGACACACAGGCTCGCCTGACAACTTACTGTACTGTGACGACACACAGGCTCGCCTGACAACTGACTGTACTGTGACGACACACAGGCTCGCCTGACAACTTACTGTACTGTGACGACACACAGGCTCGCCTGACAACTTACTGTACTGTGACGACACACAGGCTCGCCTGACAACTGACTGTACTGTGACGACACACAGGCTCGCCTGACAACTGACTGTACTGTGACGACACACAGGCTCGCCTGACAACTTACTGTACTGTGACGACACACAGGCTCGCCTGACAACTGACTGTACTGTGACGACACACAGGCTCGCCTGACAACTGACTGTACTGTGACGACACACAGGCTCGCCTGACAACTTACTGTACTGTGACGACACACAGGCTCGCCTGACAACTTACTGCACTGTGACGACACACAGGCTCGCCTGACAACTGACTGTACCGTGACGACACACAGGCTCGCCTGACAACTTACTGCACTGTGACGACACACAGGCTCGCCTGACAACTGACTGTACTGTGACGACACACAGGCTCGCCTGACAACTGACTGTACTGTGACGACACACAGGCTCGCCTGACAACTGACTGTACTGTGACGACACACAGGCTCGCCTGACAACTTACTGTACTGTGACGACACACAGGCTCGCCTGACAACTTACTGTACTGTGACGACACACAGGCTCGCCTGACAACTTACTGTACTGTGACGACACACAGGCTCGCCTGACAACTTACTGTACTGTGACGACACACAGGCTCGCCTGACAACTTACTGTACTGTGACGACACACAGGCTCGCCTGACAACTTACTGTACTGTGACGACACACAGGCTCGCCTGACAACTTACTGTACTGTGACGACACACAGGCTCGCCTGACAACTTACTGTACTGTGACGACACACAGGCTCGCCTGACAACTTACTGTACTGTGACGACACACAGGCTCGCCTGACAACTGACTGTACTGTGACGACACACAGGCTCGCCTGACAACTTACTGTACTGTGACGACACACAGGCTCGCCTGACAACTTACTGTACTGTGACGACACACAGGCTCGCCTGACAACTGACTGTACTGTGACGACACACAGGCTCGCCTGACAACTGACTGTACTGTGACGACACACAGGCTCGCCTGACAACTTACTGTACTGTGACGACACACAGGCTCGCCTGACAACTGACTGTACTGTGACGACACACAGGCTCGCCTGACAACTGACTGTACTGTGACGACACACAGGCTCGCCTGACAACTTACTGTACTGTGACGACACACAGGCTCGCCTGACAACTTACTGCACTGTGACGACACACAGGCTCGCCTGACAACTGACTGTACCGTGACGACACACAGGCTCGCCTGACAACTTACTGCACTGTGACGACACACAGGCTCGCCTGACAACTTACTGTACTGTGACGACACACAGGCTCGCCTGACAACTTACTGTGCTGTGACGACACACAGGCTCGCCTGACAACTGACTGTACTGTGACGACACACAGGCTCGCCTGACAACTGACTGTACTGTGACGACACACAGGCTCGCCTGACAACTGACTGTACTGTGACGACACACAGGCTCGCCTGACAACTGACTGTACTGTGACGACACACAGGCTCGCCTGACAACTGACTGTACTGTGACGACACACAGGCTCGCCTGACAACTGACTGTACTGTGACGTCACACAGGCTCGCCTGACAAGCGCGTTCATCGTACTTCGTTGATGGCAACGTCCAAGTTCGTCTATAAGCTGCACTTGCATGTTCGCGAATGTTCTGTTACATGAAGCAGATTCAAGGAAGTCCCCAATATATATATATATATATATATAACTCCAAAAATCTAAGCCTCTTTTAATGTCAGCAATAACTGTAGGCATTATTACGAAACTTCACAAATAGGGTCCACGCTATAAAGGTCAATTTGAACTCGCGTGATGAGCATAGCGCAAGCGCAACGTGTGATGTCATTATATGGAGAGCAGTTATGGTACAATTATGGTTTATGGTTCCGCATAATGGGGTCAAGTACTAGCCAAAGTAATAAACGATTTAGCTACTAAATTAGGCACACAGGTCGAGAAAATCTCGCAATATTCGCCTGCGAATCGTTAGGCGTCGTCTGATTCAAAGACACGTCGGTACCCTTTTGATATCCGAAGCTGCTTTGTTTCTCTGTCTTGTGACTAATGTGCAGACACTCGCCTGCCCTTTCTATACATTTGAGAATTTTGTTACGATTTTGTAAAGGTCAGTATCCTAGCTTAGTATCTGGGAAAGGAAATAGAACACCATTTCTGTTTATGTTTTCCCTTAAGGAACCCAAATAATTATTTTCACACGCACTTACTTAAGCTTAGAAATAATGACGGTTATTGAGAACGACCTCCGCCGAGTTATTGTTACTATTTGTTTATAAGCACATGCCACGCTTACTCGCACACTCATTAGGGTTCACTACAGCTAGTTATAGCCAACGACACGAGAGCGATACGATTTAACAATACTACTAGATTTCACTTTAATGTTACCATGGGAAAAGTATGCCATTGAAATAATATTCTAAATTAATTGCAAAATAGCAGAAAAAAGAAGAAGAGCATTAGTGGCCCAGTGGTAACGGCCGCGACTTACGAGCAGGTCGTAGGTTCGAACCCAGACAAGCGCTGTACTTTGTGTAAACTATATCATCACCACTGCTCTCCAAACGGTGAAGGAAAACATCGTGAGGAAACTGGCATGTCCTAGAACCAAACATTCGAAGACAATTCCCATCAACATCCACCAACCCGCACTGGGCCCGCATGCTGGATTACGGCCCACTCCCTCTAACTGAGAGGAGGCCTGTGTCCCAGCAGTGGGAACGTTATACGCTGATTATGCTAACCGCAAAATTGTTAACACTTATTTGGTTTGGCCTAAGTTAACATTGAGAACTGTTTCCATACCCAATAAGTACAGAACAGATCACACGTAGGGACAGTTGTCTTGTGGCACAAGTTAGTACAGAACAGATCACACGTAGGGACAGTTGTCTTGTGGCACAAGTTAGTACAGAACAGATCACACGTAGGGACAGTTGTCTTGTGGCACAAGTTAGTACAGAACAGATCACACGTAGGGACAGTTGTCTTGTGGCACTAGTTAGTACAGAACAGATCACACGTAGGGACAGTTGTCTTGTGCACAAGTTAGCCTTAACTAAAAACTTTCTCAGAGTTATTTTTGTGCCGTTTTCCTTTGGACTGTTCGTAGTACATGTTCTTCTATTCCTTATATTGCTGGTCACCATTTCCCTGAGCGCATCACCCATATCCTATCGCCTCAAAACTGTGATATTGTGATGTAGAGTCGTCGTCTGCGCATCTTTTCAACCTTGTTCTCGTACCATCTGGTCTCGGTCAGTTTCGTGCTTTTATTAATGACACGCGGCGGTCACGGTCTCATCATGACCTATCCATTATGGTTAACGACAAGAACTCATTAAATTCAGGAGAAAAATAGCATTAAGTATGAGAATGTATTTCTACGATTGAGAACACTTCTTTACAATTATTATTGATCAAGTATCTACGTAACCTACCTACTCTTTATAACTACGATTAAGTTGTTGATTATTATCGTCAATATCTTGTGCTGCAAACTGTTGTACGTGGTAACTCCTTCCTTAGTAGTGGCTGGGTCATTATGAAATACTTACCTTATTAGGTATGACATAAAGATTATAAGAAAACAGGTTGTAAATACTATGAGCCGTCTTGCTAAATAGAGAAATCAATGTGAAGGCAACCGGTCATTGTTTAACATTTATTTGGTTTGACCCCAAGTGATCTCTAGTGATTGATAGTTTTGAAACGCCTCCGAATTATGTATTACTTTAAGATTATTTAATACCTAGAGAAACGGAAATTGTTTTAACAAAAAGGTGTTACTTTATTTTTGTGTTTATGTTTGGTGATACCAGTTGCCCGTCCTCGGAATCGAACCCAGGACCTCATGCTCAGCAGGGGCGCCGGCGACCACTAGACCAACGACGCAGGCAGGCATTATAAAAAACTCCCAAAGAAAATATACAAAGTGTATGTTGCTAGATTATAATAAACACACCAATATCGGCAGCAGAAGGCTCAGCAGGCTGCCTAGCTGATTATTTGTATTTTAATTTAATAATTTATTTAAATTGTAATCAATCAATGAAACAATTAGCGCATACCAAAACAACTAAGTTTTGCATATAAAAACAGCGTCAGCCCCCATGCGCTGGTCAGTAGGGTGAGCTGTGCACACGCATATTATATATACGGCGTGTCATGGCGCAATGATGACGTAAGCAACGTTTATATGCCACACAGGACATGCGAGTATCTATGGTAATAGTTAGTTATGGGATGTCGGAGGAGTTGGGAAGTGACCTTATAGATCCTATTGGTGTCTTCGATGATGGGTTTTGGAGGTCACGATGCAGTTGCGGTAAGACTGCATGGAGAGGATTAGAATGCGGGTTGACGGAGGAATATCTATGACATTAGCAAGACCTGCAACAGGTTTTGTGTTTAAAAGTTGTTACACGTTTTTGCTATTTGCATCATCGGGGTGGTGATGAAAATGGACGTGTTTGCTATTTTCAGTCATAATCTGGTGAAGAAAATTATGAAATCATCAATCCGACGACGAAGATAGGCCTATGAGCTACGAGGACATTTTACTTTCTAGAAGAAATTAGATTGTACTGTTGCCTAAGAGCTCAGGGTCTTGACAAAAAACATTGAATAATGGAATCTACAACATTATGTCTACAAAATCACGTGAATTTTAGGGAAAGTTGTTTAGTAGTAGTATTAGTTAACTTTGTATTGGTTAATTACGTATTCTGCGATTTCATAATATTAAAGTTATTTGGTAGGGCAATAACATTTTATGATGGATTCACTTAAATCGTGGGAAGAATGGAAACTGTGAATAAATTATCACATGTAGGTATAGTCTTAGGTCTGTAGATATCTAGCTGCTAATCATATCTAGCTGCTAATCATATCTAGCTGCTAATCATATCTAGCTGCTAATCATATCTAGCTGCTAATCATATCTAGCTGCTAATCATATCTAGCTGCTAATCATATCTAGCTGCTAATCATATCTAGCTGCTAATCATATCTAGCTGCTAATCATATCTAGCTGCTAATCATATCTAGCTGCTAATCATATCTAGCTGCTAATCATATCTAGCTGCTAATCATGCAAGTCCGTCGTTTAGATCACTAAAATTTACAGTGGCTTCGAGAAAAACATAAAATGCCCGACCCCAAGTAACATAGGACTAAAGCAAGCAGAAGGAATATGGTACCCAGCAGGTGCTGCTTGACGCCCTAACCAAAACCCAAAACCCTCGTGGGCGAAAAGTATAGCGTTTGCCGATACACAATTTTTGTTTCAGGACCACTCTACCACTAGGTACAATTGGCAACTATTCTTCAAAAGTTTGTCATCATTTCAGCCGATAGACGTCCACTGCTGGACATAGGCGTCCTCCAAGCATCGCCACTTCGACCTGTTCTGTGCTTCTCGCATCCAGCGGATTCTTGCAATCTCCACCAGGTCATCGGTCCACCTTGTGGGGGCCTTCCAGCGCTACGTCTTCCGGTACGCGCTCGCCACTCCAGAATCTATCGACTCCATCGGCCGTCTGTTCTGCGAGCGATATTCTCCAGGCTATGCCGGTTACCTTCCCTCTTCCTCTCTTCGGTTCTCCTGCAGATGTTTGTATTGGTAGGTAAGCGGGTGTAACCATCACAACGATACATGGTCACAAGGGTCAACTCAATTCACACAAAATACAAGTTTTCCATACATTCTTTTCTCTCACCTAATATGTAACAATATGTGACATCGCATCATATATTATGAAATGATGAAGGGTCAGCTGTCACAGAGGTGTCTTTATAAGTTACGTGGTGGCCATATTGTGACGTCACTATGGTCGTTACGTCATCGCTTTGTTTGAACAACTTGTTGACATAGTAGAGGCTCATGGGTTTGTGAGGAATCGTGGGTGTTGTAATACTGTAGGACCCAGTGGTTTTCACTGATGTTAAGACTGCCAAAGATGTGTCATCCTGGACACTACCTACCTAGATACGATACGCTACAATTATTCGTCACTGAATCTGCTTCAGGTGTCCTGTAAGTAGTAGGTCGTACACATAGTAGGTGTGGTGGCTCGTGGCGTGTAGGTGGTGGCTCGTGGCGTGTAGGTGGTGGCTCGTGGCGTGTAGGTGGTGGCTCGTGGCGTGTAGGTGGTGGCTCGTGGCGTGTAGGTGGTGGCTCGTGGCGTGTAGGTGGTGGCTCGTGGCGTGTAGGCTGTACTGTATGTCCCATTCATTATGAATGTCGAACGCTGCGTGAGAACAATGCATACCTACATACATAGCTGTTAACCGTTTGTCTCACTCGCTCTTCTCGCTTATTTTAGTTGGCAACTCTGTAATCCGAACTAATATTATACGTATAAATGCGGAAGTGAGTTTGTTTGATCGTTACGCTTTCACGCTAAAACGGTTGAACAAATTTCGATGAAATTTGGCACATGAGTAGACCATAAACTTGTTTAAGACATAGAATACTTTTTATCCCGATATTCTCACATGATCGAGACTTATGCGGGTGAAACCGCACTGCGTAGCTAGTCAATTATAAAACAATGGGTATTTTCTATTTATATAGGTAAGTAAACTGTAAAAAGCGTATGTGTAAATTATCTGGTATGGAAAAAATAATAACAACATTACAACGATGCATTTATTTTTTAAACAACAACACCTACTTGATATCATTAAAAAATTTGCTTATTATTTCTGAAAGGAAAATAAGAAGTGATGATTAAAAAAACTAGTTTTAATAATGTTTATGTTCGTTAAGTGATTATTTCTCATCCGGGGTATAAGGGGCACTTACTTGGCTTCATTATTTTAGCAAGGTAAGCAGCATTGTAGGCAGCGGCACCGTTAATTAGGAGATTCGGTAAAACTTTAAAGTAAGTTTAAGTAGTGGGCTTAAAGAACTTAAGTATAATGAGATGCCGATACGTTTACGCCGCATGTCACGAAAAGTAACATTCTTGTTATTAAAACATTCCATAGAGCATGATGACGTAGAAATCGTGGTCGTCCTGATCTTTTATCAATACCTACAGTTTTGAAACTTCTTGAATGGATCCAAACTTGAATTTCTCCCGTGTCGTGGATTCCTTTATAAGAACGTTTTGAATACAACCAGCTGAGGATCATTATTATTCTTCTAGTTTATCTCAATTTATTTGGGATCGGCGGAGGAGGACCTACACCTTTTTCTTCCATACGTCTTCTATATTAGCCAACATCTAAGAATTCATCATGCTACCATGAGTTGCCTTGGCTAACCTGAAAGTCTCTAAACAGACTCCGGTTGGCCGAAGCAAGGAAAACCTGTTCAGGTGGAGTTTCGTAGACGCCTTGGAGTGTAAATGTGGTGCTGTTCATAATATCATGTCCTGCGTGTCCTGTCAGCTGCACGTCACAGGAACTGATGGACGCTAGTGATGGCGCTGAACACGTTGCCGAATTTAGGGCCGAGTCTACATACTTAGATTGCCATCGACACACTAAGATGAGAAGATCTCAGAGTTCACTTCCATCCTTACTGTGCCCGTGATATCATTTCTGGGACAATCCGAGCATCTGTTCTGGTCAGCCTCTTGTCTTATAGCCATCTACACACCTATGAACTTAACACTACAGCCAGCTGACGATCGCACATCGCAATTAAGCCCATTTGCTGGTGTATTCAGTCCACACAATGGATTCATCTATAATCGCCTACAAATGACAGTTGCACCAATGTTTAGGCCCTTCTACGCGCTTTGGATTAAGTAGCATGAGAATTAAGAACATGCAATCACACATTCGTAAGATGTATGATAGACGAAGAGTTTATACTAAACACTTACTCGTGGCAGTTAATCAATAGGTAATGTTAAAATTACTTACCTACATGTCAACACCTAAACATTTAACCTTTAATCTCTCCAGGAATCAAACCTGTGACCTCGCACTAACAACTGATTGCGATGGCAATTAAGTACCTAGCAGCCTAGCACTTCAATCTTCAATTAATTATCAAATTAGAAACTCCATAACCACAAACATTACAAATGTGAAAATCAGTTGTTTTATCACCCTGCCCCCATTGGCTGGTGATGTAACTCATCATCGTGCGTGCGCGCAAGTAAGGAATGAATCGTTATTCATTGCGCGGGCGGCGTGAGACGTGGCGCCTCGAGTTTCGAAGATAACAACGTAATTAATTGGAGGCTCGTGTCTGAATGTCGGACAACCTTAATCTTTTAAATACAATCATTGCAAACTATAGGTTTGTATAATTTAGAAGTATTTTTTCAGTACTGTAAATGTGAGTACCATGGAGCTGTTAGGTTATGATGTAGGTATGTTGCAGCTGAGAGTATGTCATGCTCACTTAAATGTCTCGCTGATGGTGGCGCGTGTGTTGGATCATTTGGTTCCCTACAAAATGGTTGAGCTGGATGGTGCTGATCCACTCGTCATGTTCGTGAATGGGCGCCATCAGTTGAGATCTCTTAACTGCCAGGGCTGGGGGAAGCGCTAAGGCAGCCCGCGAAATTCAATTTTTCTTACGATTTTTGCCATTTGCAGTTCAGTGTCTGGGTGTATGTTGATTAAAGTATGATTTTGCGACCGTAACAAATATGTATTTACAGAATTATAATAATTAAAATCAGTAATACAATCTCCTTAAAAGTTAGTATAATCCTCAAATGTAGGATTACTTGGTCTTAGAGAGTTGTATTGATTACTTTAATTATTATAATTCTGTAAATACATATTTGTTACGATCGCGAATCATATTTTAATCAATATACAACCTAATACTGACCTGCAAATTGCAAAAATACCTAAGAAATTTTGAATTTCGCGGGCTACCCTGGCGCTTTCGCCTTAATCTTATATATATATATTTTTATATATATATATATTTTTTTTACATTGTTTTCACATATAGAATCAGCAAGAATAATGTACCCAGGATTTTGTTATAATCTTGATTTAAAAGAGTGTCCTTGTAGTTTCTTGTCCGTTCTTATCCATATAGATCTATGCTTTGGAATGGGCAACTAGCTTCAACTTTCTGACTAACTGACCGACTCTTTGACAATTCAAAAGTGTCTGTAATTGATTTAATTGTAATAAATGCTTTGAGTTGAGTTTGACCAATAAATAATTGCTTAATTTCAATATTTTTTTTATTTTTATTTATAACTTTGTTTTTAGGCCTGAGAGTTGCAAAAGTTATGAACTGTAAGATCGATGACCTGGTCAAGGTAGCAGGGAAAAGAGGGACACGGATGGTTCAAGACCGAATAGAATGGCGTGCCATACAGGTTGGACGGATACTCGTACCATCGGGGAGCGATTGCGAGTAAAACTGGTATCCCAATGTCACTCATTTGAAACTGTTCTTTAAGTTTTTTTTTGTCATTCCCATGAGCACCGTTTCATGTGTTCTCCGAGGCTTTACCCGGTGTGTCCTTTGTCCAACGTAACCAACGTTCATGTTTTTTTTATTTGCAAATAAAAGATAATAGATTGCTATCTTTTATTTGCTTGTCTATCAGAATGAGAACAACCAAGCAATAGGGTATTCCAAACCTTTATTCTAGCTATTAATTAAGACGATGCTCTACACAAAGAACTTCTCCAGTCTCCTGGCAACTTATCCCGGATTACGCGAGCCATTAAACCGCTGTAGGTAACCTAAATATTGATATGAAATAAAACGTACATCGAACATATCTCAGTCTGCGTCAGAGTCAGCAGCAAGTTGGCGCTTATCCAAAACAACTTGAACTTCGCACGAGTTAGCACATTTTGTAGCTGAAACTGGGACAAACTAACTAACTGTTATATGTACAGCTGACTGCGAATACTGAAGCCTCGCTGTGCTGGACCTCGTTGCTACACAACTAGAGGTGTTCGCTGTTACCCCGGCAGTGGGATCAACAGGGTCAAAAGTCGAAATGCATAACATCACGCTGGTATTCCGCAATGGATTGGTTAAGCAGAGCTGTATAATAGGTATTATACAGCTCTGCTTAACCCGTGCCAGCAAGCGATTGTGGGAGGTCCCACAATCGCTTGCTGGCACTTGCTATCACTGGACCAATGAGTCAGTATTTCAATTTATTTTTAACGGATTTAAAATAAGGAGGAGGTTCTCAGTTCGTCGGAATCTTTTTTTTATGAGTGTTCCCCAAGTACTTGAAGATGGCTGATTTTTTTTTGTTTGAAAGATTATACTTCCCAGGTGGTCCCATTATCATCAGGTCAGGATCTGATGATGGGATCCTGGAGAAATCGATGGAACTCTTCAAATATTATAGGCACACCTACAGCGATTTAAGCATTTTTTATAGTAACTCGTGCATTTGCTCTTGGAAAGCACCATTTGGTGAAATGGAACTGATGATGGAGACGACAGATGGCCACCGGAACTACTCAATAATAAGTATTTCACGGGTTGCGTTTCGATTACTTTAATATGGTTGCTAAGCAATTCATGCTCGTCACGATGTAAATGGTGACGTGGCTGATGGTAAGTACCAGGAGAACTCCTCAACAATACGTCCCTGCATCGGAAAAAGCAATGTTTTTTAAAAGGTGATGGGCAGTTGACATTAGGCTAACTTAGATAAATTACAAACCGACCCACTAAAAAGTGAAAAATAAAAAAGAGTTACAAAAAAAAAATCAATCGACTTAAATAAAAAACAACACAGTGAAAAATAACTTAAATTTCAGAAGTCGGTGGCAAAAATCTAAAATAGAGATCTAAAGACACCGACTTCCGAAATGAAAGTTATTTTTCACTTTGTAGTGTCTTTTTTTGGAAGTCGGTTGTTTTTTTTTAAGTTTTTTTTTACTAATATTCCAGTTCATCCAGCGCCGTAGCCACCACACCCCTCCACTCTCCACTTGGCTACAGCTCCCTAAATATTTATATTCATTTGTTCAACCCTTTGTTCACCTACATTTGGCAGTAGGTATGTCCAGTAGGGCGCATGCCTACCTACTAGGATTACAATATTGTTCACTCTCATGTAAATAATTCCTTACGAAACAATACATTAAGCGCCATGTCGAAACAATGCGTATTTGTAACCAGTAATAGCGTCGATAAGAATCAGATGCACTCTATTTCTTTCATTGTTAATTACGGAAACTAATGAAGATAGTATGTTAATAGTCTAAGATTGTATGTCAGAACATTTCATCTAGACAAATGAGAAGAATTACTAGAATATTATGTAAGGAATACTTTAGTGTACAGTCAACGTCTCACGACTGTACTAACAAAAGTAGGTTATGAAAACTTGCATTTTTCATATGTAACGTTCTTACAAGAAAATATGGTGTAGTGTGTACCTAAAGGTAAAGTGAAGTCAACAAGAAGCTCAGAATAAAGTACGCGTGTGTGTGTGTTATTATATGTTTTAGAAATCGCCCCTCAGCTTAGATATACAGTGATAGCTTAGATATCGATTGACGGATCATAAAGCAGTTAAATAGAATAGAATAGAATAATTTATTCATAAGTTCACATAAGTATAAATTACATAGAAATTACATCATTACAAAGTTACATATTAATATTATGAAGAAAATATTAAACTATGCCTAAAATAAATCGAGTGTATAACTTATATAATATTGGTTAAAGGCCTACTGAATTCAATAGCGACCTGCCCGATGTAGGTTTATTCAAACCTGTGTTTCAGGCCATCACTTAACAACGCTGAGTACTTTAGTGGACTATTATGTTACTGAACGTAGAGCTAGCATTGATACATAATAATTATATTTTAAGCTAGCTTTTACCCGCGGCTTCGCCCACGTGTATGTCGGAGTATATCAAATTAGTACCTACCCTACGTGTTAATCCAGGTTATAAACCATCTGTATGCCAAATTTCCTCTAAATCCGTTGAACCGTTTTTGCGCCAATCCGGAACATACATCCCGACAAACAACAAACGGAAAAAAATTCTAAAAACTATAGTGTCAGCATCAGACTCGTTCCCACACCTCGAAGCAATTACTTCTTTTCTAAAATATTCAATTGACTTCGTTACTATTTTTAGCTGACTTCAAAAAAAAGGAGGAGGTTATCAATTCGGTTGTATGTTTTTTTTAATGTTTGTTAGAATACCTTAGTACTCCGTCATCATTTATAAGCCGATTGGAAAATATTTTTTTTATTTAAAGGACATTGGTCCTAAAGTATTGGTTCTATTTGTATTATAATCCAAAATTCTGATGATAGGATCCATGAGGAATTGAGGGAACTCCTCAAATATTATAGGCAAGCACATAGCGATTTTGGTATTTTCATCAAAAAATCAAGCATTTGCATTTAAAAAGTCTCATTTGGTGAAGTGGAACTGACGAAGAAGACCACAGATGGCTACGGAAACTCCTCAATGATAAGTATTTCATGGGTAGCGATTAGATATCTCGATTAAGATAGTTAAACGACTATGACGAAGCAAAAAATAAATGGTTCTGATGAAAATGGTACCATTGAACTGATGATGATAAATCAATAAATCCTAGCCGTGTTTGGGCTTATTAAAATTGTCACGAGATGCACTCTGGCTGTAAATTATTTTTAACCGACTTCAAAAAAGGAGGAGGTTCTCAGTTCGTCAGAATCTTTTTTTTATGTGTGTTCCCCGATTGTTCGAAGACGGCTGGACCGATTTGGAAAATTCTTTTTTGTTTGGAAGGGTATACTTTCCAGGTGGTTCCATTGTCATCAGATCAGGATCTGATGATGGGATCCTGGAGAAATCGAGGGAACTCTTCAATATAGGCACACCTATAGCGAATTGGGTATTTTTTATAGTAACTTGTGCATTTGTTCTCGGAAAGCACCATTTGGTGAAGTGGAACTGATGATGAAGACCACATATGGTAAAATGGCTACCGGAACAACTCAACAATAAGTATTTCACGGGTTGCGATTCGATTACTTTAAAATCAGTGCTAAGCAATTTAAGCTCGTCATAATGCATATGGTGAAGTGGAGCTGATGGTGTAGTACCAGGAGAACTCCTCAACAATTAACGTCGCTGCATCGGGAAAAGCAATGTGTTTTAAAAGGTGATGAGCAGTTGTCATTAGGCTATTGTAACTTTCATAAATCACAATTACTAAAAAATGAAAAATAAAACGTTTTTTTACAACCGACTTCCAAAAAAAAACACTACAAATTGAAAAATAACCTTAATTTTGGAAGTCGGTAGCAAAAGCCTAAAATTAAGATTTAAAGACACCGCAACCTCAGGAACATGCCGCGCCTCTCCCTGTGGCACCTCCCGGAGACTGGCTTCTCGGAGCCTGGCCAGGTCCGCTCGAAGCAACCTCAGGACACCCGTTTCTGAGGCAAATATTGCCAAGTTTCAAGTGTATTAACTGAAGGAATAAGATTTTTCATATAATCTGTATCCCCTCTTTTCACCCCCACAGGAGTAGAATTTCGAAAAATCTTTTCGGATTTTTCCATAACTTGAATCAATGATTTCTTTTACCAAGTTTTGAGTTAATCAAGCCACACAGTAAAATCCTCCCCTTAAAATCTAATTATCCCTTTTCACCCCGTCAGGGGTCGATTTAAAAAAAAAAAACAATTTTCTGTCAAAAGTATCAATACTGAGTTTCGAGTTAATCAGACTGCGCGTTAAAATTCATCCATACAAAACTTAACACCCCAAAACTCTCCTTTGAGGGGTGGGTAGTTTTGAAAAACCAATAGTGAGAAACTTTATTGCTTATTTAGACAAATATTCATGCATAGTTTCAAGTTTATCAATCAAATGTTTAAGATTTTTCATATAAACTATATCCCCACAGCCGTGTGGAAAATTTCACGTGGCTAGACGCAGTAGTTTCGGCTGTGCGTTGATATTTCAGTCAGTCAGTCATTCAGTTTCTCCTTTTATATACATATATAGTTATAACAATTTTCGAGTTAATCCAGCCACGCAGTAAAATCCTCGCCTGTAAATTTGACTACCCCTTTTCACCCCGTTAGGGTAGATTTTCGAAAAACCCTGATACACATTATTTTTTATAGTTTTAAGTATAAATACCGAGTTTCGAGTTAATCAGACGGCGCGTTAAAATTCTTCCATACAAACTTTAACACCTTTAAACTCTCCATTGAGGGGTAGTTTTGAAACATAGTAATAGTCAGAAACTTTATCGCTCATTTAGGCAAATATTCCTGCCAAGTTTCAACTTTATTGACAAAATGAATAAGATTTTTCATATAAATTGTATCCCCTCTTTTCACCCCCACAGAGGTGGAATTTAAAAAAATGTTTAGGATACTTCCAAAACTTGACTCAAAGATTGTTTATACCAATTTTCGGGTTAATCAAGCCACGCAGTAAAACCCTCCCCTGTAAAATTGACTACCCCTTTTCACCCCATCAGGGGTAGATTTCGAAAAACCCTGATACAGGTTATTCTTTATTTTTGGTCTTAAGTATAAATACTGAGTTTGGAATTAATCGGACTGCGCGTTAAAATTCTTCCTTACAAACTTTGACACCCCCCAACCCTACTCTTGGGGGTAGTTTAGAAAAACAAAAAAATACGAAGTTCATAATTTACTTAGATAAGTATTCGTGCCAACTTTCAAGTTTATTAACTGAAGGAATAAGATTTTTCATACAAACGAAATCCCCCCCTTTTCACCCTCTTATAGGTCGAATTTCCAAAAACCCCTTCTTAGTGCTCCCCTACGTTATAAAAGGAAGCCGTGTGCAAAATTTCATGTTCCTAGTCTCAGTAGTTTCGGCTGTCCGTTGATATGTCAGTCAGTCAGTCAGTCAGTCAGTCAGTCAGTTTCTCCTTTTATATACATATATTTTAAATAAAAATTGACTTAACATTAATAAACTTATTGCATTACTTCTAGCAATTTTTCAGTGTCTGAGTAATTAAATGTCGCTAAGTATTCACTCAACATTTCACTACATATTTTACAATTTACACTAAATATACTTAGAGACTTATTGATTTTATTATACAAGAACGGACCTAAAAATACATAAAACTTATTTATAAAAGTATGTCTAGTTTGAGGCTTTATGCAAACTAAGTCTTTTCTTCTCTTATCTATAGGTATTGGGACATAAGGAAGTCTGCTATGCTGGTGCAATAATACTATACAGAAGATATTTCATACATATATATGTATATATATTTAATTTACTTTATTGTCAACTTAAATCGTACCAACTAAAAAATAAATATTGCTTTGCTCTCAAAATATTTGGGTATTCATCGATTTTAGATGCTGACTATAGCTAGTTTCCGATTTTGGCGAAGTGTTATATTAATGGTTTGAGAACCTGTCATTGTGGTGAGTTATGAGCATTGGTCGGAACTTGGGTGCTGTTTGAGACGATATCACTAATATGGATATGACGATAATCCCGGGAATCCGGGATTGCTTGAAAGAATATTTAATATATTAAAAATGTGTTGAAATCGTGCTTGTTTCAGAAATTTGGGTGATGTTTGAGTCGATATGATTAATATGAATATTATGGATATGACGTTAATCTCAGGATTCCGGTATTGCTCGAAAAAATATTTATTAATATTTAAAATGTGTAGAAATCGTGTTTGTTAGGGAAATACGTTTATTTAATAGTATTAAGCATTTAAACAGTAAAGACTTACCAGTGGAAAGAAAGGGTGATCTTTAAAAGTGCAACAGAAAATAACATTACCAATATGAAACTGATTTTATTTTCGGAACAAAAATAGCTCAATTAGATAGAATATCTTTCATATCCATACTTTTGATAGTAATAGCATTCAAGATGCCGTTATATGGTTATGACATTCAATAGATTTTTACGACTACCTCTTGTTAACTAACCTATGGCTTAACAATTATTGTTGATTGGTTCTACGTGAGTACTTACCTCTTGTCCAACCTATGACCTTTTTAAAGTACCCATAGAATTTATTTCTGCTGCTGTGAATCAAAAAGCATTTATTCAAAATTGATCGGGTTTTAAAAGCCTACGTAGTTTCTTACGTAAGATGCACTTCCAACAACGCCCGCTTCACCACTGCCTCGTCTTATGAACTGGGTTTTTAATTTCTAAAGCACCATGTCGCGCGTTTGAAGCCAGGCAATAACAATATGTCATTTCTTATTATACACATTCAGAATGAAAACATCAAAAGGGAATCTAGACTGGATGCTTTCAATTAAAATAGCCAACATGCAGTGAACACAGCACAGCGGTCAATAATCGTTCTTTCTTTGGTTGAAAAATCTTTACCCAGCACCAGTGGTCCAGCATCATAGTTCGATCGAGGACTATATTATAGTACCAACCAAAAGATTATTATAATTTTTTGTATCCAAAAATATAACTAAAAACGCTTAATTGTAATCACACATAATCACAAACACTTTCTTGCGTACAAATATTGTTGAATGACGTAATGTGACCCGACCGCGCAAGTTAGGTAAGTTGTGTGTTTGGCATTATGTAGGTACTTGCATGTGCGTTCGGGAGTTACTGGCCAGGTGTGAAGCTAATATTTGTTTAGAGAACTAGAATTTAAGAAAACAAAAGAATGTGAATATTAATTTGTACTAGTTTTGTTAAGTTTAGCTTTATATGCTTTGTGCACGACACCTGTTTCTTTTTTTAATGTATTTATTCAAAATTTGTATTAACACTGGCACACATAAAGTTTGCCAAACTGCATAACAGTTTGTCGGTATTTGTCCTCGTCTAGCAATGGATTATAAACACATTTTGAAAATGACTGAGCTTAACTTAATCACTAAGTAAACTATAAGTAGAACAATATACTTGGGTCGAGATCGAAAATCTCACATTTTACAAAAAGGCACTGACGCCAACGTGAGGCTTGTTACAGACATAGCTATGAACACAATGAGAGATAATGTTTTTGTACAACTTTTTTACCTAGAACCTAGAACTTTTCATACATTCGTGCGTAGTGCGACGTGTCGCAGTGGAAGATCTCGCATACATTCGTGCGTAGTGTGACGTGTCGCAGTGGAAGATCTCGCATACATTCATGCGTAGTGCGACGTGTCGCAGTGGAAGATCTCGCATACATTCGTGCGTAGTGCGACGTGTCGCAGTGGAAGATCTCGCATACATTCGTGCGTAGTGTGACGTGTCGCAGTGGAAGATCTCGCATACATTCATACGTAGTGTGACGTGTCGCAGTGGAAGATCTCGCATACATTCGTGCGTAGTGTGACGTGTCGCAGTGGAAGATCTCGCATACATTCGTGCGTAGTGTGACGTGTCGCAGTGGAAGATCTCGCATACATTCATACGTAGTGTGACGTGTCGCAGTGGAAGATCTCGCATACATTCGTGCGTAGTGTGACGTGTCGCAGTGGAAGATCTCGCATACATTCGTGCGTAGTGTGACGTGTCGCAGTGGAAGATCTCGCATACATTCATACGTAGTGTAACGTGTCGCAGTGGAAGATCTCGCATACATTCGTGCGTAGTGTGACGTGTCACAGTGACAGAACTCGCACACATTCGTGCGTAGTGTGACGTGTAACAGTGGAAGATCTCGCATACATTCGTGCGTAGTGTGCCGTGTCACAGTGGAAGATCTCGCATACATGTACAAAGCTAAGCTAAGTAGTTGTGGGCTGCTGTGAAACAGCGCCTTTATCCCAGGATGTTATCCACTGAGTCATTCAATTGTATCTATTTATCTGTCACTGGGAGACTTAATTTTATTTATTTTCTCAAATAAAATAGGATTCCACGATGACGCAGGAATAATTCAGAAACAGAATTTCTTTTTCATTGCTTCCTAAAAGTAATTGGTTTTCCCACAATAGAAACACTACTATTTCTTCTGATTCACAGCTAGGGGTGATTGAACTTTTATTAATATAATAAAAAACCTGTTTAGTTTAACGATGCAGTTAGTTGTCTCCAGTGTATACTGCGTCAGTCCCGAGGAGGTCAAGTTCTTGGTTAGAAATGGAAACCTGTTTTGAGACACTTTTAAATAAAATACACTAAGAACATTAGAAGTCATTCGTTCTATACAACATCACGCCTATAGGTATTACTCGAAAGGGTATGCAGAGGTTTTAACCACGTTTTGCTAGATAAGTTGAAATTCTATGTAATAGGGGCCAGCCAGACTTCAATCTGCTCCGGAGAAATTGCAGACGGAAATGATGAATAATGAATAGATCTGAGCTGTCTCCTAGTGCTAGGGCTTACAGCTAATTATAATTAATCACTGCGTTTGACAAACGAGTTGGTGATCGCTGTATGTTGCTAAAAGCTGGCAGAGGCATGCTGTCGCTCACATTTTTAACGAAACTCATTTCTATCATTTAACAACATCTACGGGAAGAGACAGCCCGGACCCGCACCGTTACCAAGGCAAAAATAATCAGCTACACACAACACAACTATGCCTATGAAGCTTGACAAGGAAGGTCTTGATAACCTGTGCAGAGCACTTGGCTGCGAGCCGAGTGCAGCATCGCAATGGTCTGCTTGTGTCACAGTTTGCAGGCTCAGTTAAAAGAGTTTTCTGATTAAACTGTGATTTTTAATTAAGCCTGACCTTTGCCCGCACAGTGGGCGTGCTGCCAGGTTCCATTGTGTTACGAAAGTGGTGGTAATGCTTGCTTATTAACACTTTTGTTCTTAAAATAGTTACAACTGGGTTCTCATTTCAGCTGTTACTTAGAACATAAGTATTCAAGAAGCGTGAAGGAGAGGAGTATGACTCCCAGTTCGGGAGCTTTTAGGATTTCTTATTTGATACAAACCGTGCGCCGCATGGGACTTCCTATTGGCTAAAATGACACCATCCCAACAAACTTTCATCCCCTATTGGTGATGAGTTTTCTTAAATCCTTCCTTACTTTCGTTACCTATATACTCGTAAGGAACTTTTGTGCAGTTTAGGCTGTGTGTTGTCCACCAGTGAATGAACTTAAGATTTCTAATAAGTAGATTTAATAGAAATTAAGAAAGCTGCACTTTTTTTTTATTTGAGATTGGTTTGCTCTTGACTCTAGTCTAGGTCAGAGGTGACAGAGACAAAGTCGACGATGGAGCGAGCTTACCCAGAAGAAGCCTGTTCACTCTCACTTTGAAGATATCGGGGTTACATTGCACTTGCATACCTACATTACACAGATTAACCAAAAGAAAGCACGAGGGTGAAGTGCTGTTTTATAAATCTATCCTTATCTAATAAGTCGATAAAGCTAAGAGTCGCATACACTGATACACAGACGTGTATGCGTGGTCTTGTCTCCGATGAATGGCAATTGATTCCCCTATTACAAGAATTGCAAGAAATGAGACACAATAGTTACAATCCTCTTAATTGCTTTTGGCTTGATCATGAGTATTGATCTCTCTCATCCCGTAGAAATGACGAACAAAATTGGACGCTTCATTTGCATACATATGAGAAACATTCTGAATTTCTGAACGACACTTACATGGCAGTACCATTCACGTATTCGCCCACTCCTTATAATAAGATATACGTTTTAATATTATCATTGACGCATGAGGTCGCCATGCTCATAAGTTCTTATGTTTATAGCAAAAAAAAAGGCGTTTATTACAGATAATAAGTTAACAAGTAGGTTGGTGCTTGTACCGAATGAATGTTCAACGTTTTGCGAAGTAAATTATTGAAGCATCCTATTATTATCATTATGCACGGTGTGGGAGCGCCAAGCTCGGAGACAGTGTCGTTTGATAGTGAGCTGAAGTTAAGCTTGTTGGGTATTGTTCAACTTTTGTACCTAATTGGGAATGGCGTCGTTATAGAGGTTCAAGTATTTATTGTTGTTTAAAATTGACTTTGGATTGGTTAGTGGGTTTACATGATGACTTTATTTGTCGAGGCATCGAAGACATCGAAACCTACAGAAGCAGATGTTTTAGTATGCAAATAGGCAAATTAAACCATGTGTTCATTAACTTTATTGATGCTCACGTAAAAAATTATAATGCACACTAAATATTATTTAAATTAATACAGAAATGTTCTCGAAATTGTACCTACGTACATTTTTATCTTATTATTTTATAGATCATGCATATTTTTGTTTATAATAGCAGGTACTTACAGTAATTAAATTATATAAAACATGCAAAAATGTTAAATCAAAAAACTTTATATGAAAATTATTTGTGTACAACTTGGCTCAATACTATCGAGTACAAATAATTAACACTAGAAGGATATCAGACAGACTGCATACCGAAAATTAACGGTAATCCTGTTTAAAGTTCACGACTGATCACAATCTGGTGTAAGCAGGCATTACAATGTGGCCCTGGAACAATCAACTACGATAAAAAGAAGTATTATTATATGACTGCTTAAAAGAAATTGACCGTATGTTTGTGCCCTTAAGAAAAAGCTTGATATTAAATATTACAAATTAAAAGTCATCAATTGTGCTAAAAATCTCAATTTTATCAATTTTTAGAGAGAGTAGAATTTAATAGGTAAAATAAAAATAAAAATCTTCCGTCCCTTTCATTCATGAGCATAACAACCACTAGATAACTTGTTTTAAGTTATGAAAACAATATAACGAGAGCCAAGTTACGAAACAATAAGTAAAAACATAGTCCCGACATAGATTCCTACAAAAAATCTGTTAACGACACCAAGTAAAGTCACGGCTATTAACTAATACGCCATAAATCAGCTCTTGTAATTATTTAAGTAATGTTGTGGCAAATTATCGATCAAGCAACGATCGACCGGCATGGAACTCGATGGCTTTGTCGATCACAGCCCGAGGGCGCGACCTATAAGGAGGAACTTATTTATTGCAATATTGATTCAAGATGGCGGACATACTTCACAATTCATGAGGTCATTAGTGATTTTGAGTATGTCTGACAACTTTTTTGCTAGGAAAAGTGACCTTTGAATTTTAAGAAGTCTATAACTACTTATAATAAGAGATTATTACTTACTAAAAAAATAAATAATTACTACTTATAATAGTATTGATACATGTAAACTATATAACATCATGCCTGTAATCCCGAAGGGTAGGGTAGAGGTGTACCTATAGTACCTACACCCACATTTCGTCAGTTATGTTTGAGTCCCATGTAATAAGGCAACATACCAGCGCTGATTTGCTGGATTCATTTTCTCCTCCTTTGATCATTATTTCTCCTCTACCGTTCGTTATGTCTCCTCTACCGTTCGTTATGTCTCCTCTACAGTTCGTTATGTCTCCTCTACCGTTCGTTATGTCTCCTCTACCGTTCGTTATGTCTCCTCTACCGTTCGTTATGTCTCCTCTACCGTTCGTTATGTCTCCTCTACCGTTCGTTATGTCTCCTCTACCGTTCGTTATGTCTCCTGACGAAGTTTATTCCGTTTATAAGTATATATGTATATATCTATGTATTTATTCTAGTATTTTATAGTTATTTTCGCGTTATCTATCCCTTATGTTGCATCTGCCATGCTTTCTATCTGCATCACCCTAAGGTTGACTGATAGAAAATGCATCGGGCATTAAATCCGCCTTTGTATGGTATTATTTTTTACTTGTGCATAAAGTTTTAATAAATAAATAAATAAGGGGCGAGCCTATTGCTATCAACTGGGCATAAATTCCCAATGGAAAAACCAATAACACTTTGCCCGACTTGGGAATCGAACCCAAGACTGATGCTCAGCTGCTTGCGACCACTAACCCAACAAGGCAGACATTGAAACTAGATTCATTATAATGTGCCAAGGACAATCATAGGTATAAATTATGTCACTTAAACTACTACTATATACATTACATTATTATTATTACATTATTATTTGAATTTTCATTACTTTTCTATTGTATTTTTAAGAGAAAAGTATAAAAGTTTCTTCTTATTGAAATAAACTAGATGTGCCCCGCGACGCGTAAAAGTCGTAAAACACAATATACTAAAACAACAGCAACATTTTAACAAAACTCCCTCGACCCCCCCCCGCCGCGTTGCATCGCCCGCCCGCGCTATTACTTCGTTTTCGATTAAGCGTTCTTTCTGATTTTTTTTTGTTTTTGCTCAGCTCCTAAAGGTCTAGCGTGATGTTATATCCTATTACCATCCTCGACAATTGGGTTACCAAATGCAAAAATAATTTTTCAAATCCCACTGATAGTTCCAGAGATTAGCGAGTTCAAACAAACAAACTCTTCAACTTCACGGGTTTTATTTTTTTGCGTGGAACCCAATTTTTTTTCTAAAATAAAAGCAGCTTTAGTAACTCCTTATAACATCAGCTATCTACTAGTGAAAGGCCCGTCCAAAATGGTCCTCCCGTTTCAGATATTAACCGGAACAAACAGACAGACACAGACGGACAGACGAAAATGTAAAGAAATTGTTTTCTTGTTATACGTACCGTGTATACTTTCATTTAGTTAAAAAATTAGCATTTAATAACTAGCTGTTATTTTGACATCACAAACAGACACTTTAATTTTATTTATTTGTATGGAAAACTCGGAGGTGGTCTTTAAATATTGTGAGTTTGTTTTGGTTGCGAATAACTTTGAATAGGCATGAATTAATTTGTATAAGTTAACATGATTACGTGAGAATTCATTAAAGACGTAATACCTACTGCAAAAATATGTAGAAACAAAGAAGTAAACAATTAGTTAGCAGAAAGTTCAAAGTAAGTAGGTAAGTAGGTAAATTACCTGCAGTTCAGACGTTTGTGGAAGTTATCACTAATCTCGTATTTTTGGGCAGTGCATAACACTATAAAATAAGAATTCTATCTTCGTCGTGTCGATGATTCCATTTATATTATACTTATATTTTAAATAAGCTTCGACCAGAATTCGTCCACTTCGACAGCTTTAGCGTTCGCCTCCCAAAGGTCTTCCATAGAGCAGGTGTGTTTGCACAGAGAGCACGACAAGAGGTGAGGCATCGTTTGTGATGTGGCTCCACAGTCGGACAGAGAGCACGACAAGAGGTGAGGCATCGTTTGTGATGTGGCTCCACAGTCGCGCTGTGGCTCTTCGGAGTACCCCCACCTGATTAAGTTGTACCTGCAGCAGCCCTCCTGGCTTCTTAGTCGGTTAAGAGATTTCCAGGTGGGCCATGGTAGTTGGTGGCCCGCTGGGAGCTTGTCTGCAGGCTCAACATAGCCAGCTGGAGGGGGATGGCAATATCTTATACATACAGCCTTCAACATTTTTACATCGCTAGTGAATGTAATCATTATGATGACCTAAGTGAAATGTGAAGCCAATGTAGGTTACAGTGTTAATTTGACGCCAATAAAGACATAAATGTATAGGTAGTTAATCTCTTCAACATAATTAAAGTTTTAAAACATCTTGAATCTTCAAAAAACTTATTACCTATAAACAATTTTGTCATAATTTAAATGTTAAACACAATAAATTAGATAAAGTCTTAAATTATTAATTTAAATAACGTAGAGTCAAATGAGCAATTTATTTAATTAACTCTCAACATTATTACTTCATAAGTGTTTAGTGCTCTCGAGAGAAAGTTTGATGACGCAAGGATTAATAACTGCTAAATTTAGAAGGTTCATGCAATGACAAGAGATATTTTTAAAGATCATCTACTACATTTTTTTTTTCTTTGTAAATTATCACATTTGTTGATAGTTTATTCACATTACAATCTAGTCTATTAGCTATTAAGTCATTTACATAAACTCTCGCCTTCTTCCCATGGGGATAGGCAGAAACTACAGAATTAAACTATTCTTACACACTCCTTTTGTTCCGTTTACGTTCATACATCTGTCATACACGCACCGGTTGCGACTGCTACACACCTGACCTTCCTGAAGAACATCACTACTTCACTATAGGTGCTCCATGGGCGTCCCCTCCCAGCATTTCCACACATATAGGCCTTCTTTTAAACCGCACCGTTGCCTTATCACATCATTCATAGTCACACCACATATGCTTCACAAATTAAGTAAAGTAAGTACCTAAGTAAAAAATTAAGTAATTTAAATATAAGTTAACCTGCTAAGCAACTATAAACACTGCATTATGAATTAATAGTTTTTCTATTACCCTCTCCAATAAAGTTAAATACGAATGCTGAGGGCCCGTTCCTGGAACGGAAATCAAAACATAGCTAGCGTTTAATTTTGACACGTTGTGCGTGACGTTCCAGAAACCTGAGGCAACATGGTCGTGAGCCAGTTAGAGTTCTGCATACGTCTCTGTCGTTTCCTGGCATACCTACCTATTCTGTTCAGGAAACACAAGTAGAAAAGGCGATGATGACTCGTAACAGCGGGCAGTTGGTAACAATTCCGTGAAGAATGTTGTGCATTTGTTACCACGACAGGTGACAAGTTGCGCCATCTATCGTACGAGTTTCGCAACACTTGCTAGATTTTATGCTGTGCCGTACGGACATTGTATTGTAGCATCCGGAGACATGGGTAGATTTGATCAAAAGTCGTAGGTACCTAATTATTTATAAAATTCCGTTTTTAGCGCCCACGACAAGAGAGTGGTCATTGCTTTTCAAAAAAATAGGAACACGGAAATAGATGACTATTCCGCTGTCCCCGAACCAATCATGACTGAATGATAAGCACGATTGATTGCCTATGACACTACCAATCTCGACCATCACTACCCTTCATCATCCGATAGGAACTGGCGCGGGGGTGGGGTCCCCCGGGCGGGGGACGGTGGGGGGCAGCAGGGGGAGCTCGTGAGCGGTCGGTGGGCGTGGCTCGTGGCTGGTCGATACTGAGCGAGGGCCGAGCTGAAACTGGCTGGTATGTAAAGCGAATGATAAATGATGTAACAAGGTTAGGAGTTGGCTGAAGAAATGGCCGGATTTAAGTTTTTTGTTAGCTGGGGTTCAGGATCACGGATTGTACAGACAAAATCGGTAGCTTTTTGTAAGGTAATGGTGAGAAAAAATGAGAAGGCTACCGAATAGGAGAAAAATAACGATATTTTGGTAATTCCAAAGCATGTCTACATAGGTAGGTACATTCTTGTTGAAATGGAGGAGGTTGAATAAATGAGTAATCGTCACTACTAAAACAAATATCAGAAAAACGTCTATTTCAATTCAATTCAATCATTTATTTCAGAAAACATCCATATCGTATTATTATTAGAACTTACAAAACCATGAAAACAAAAAATAAAATCAAAATTACAATCAAGATCGAAAATTAAAATCAATATCAAAAGTAAAAAATCAAAATCACAAAATTAAAATCAAATGCAAAATCATAATTACAATAAAAAAACACAAAATCAAAAACAAAAATTAAATTGAATTGAGATCGATCAAAATGAAACCAAATCAAAGTTGAAACCTGTTAAAAAAAAAAACCTATTAAAACCTGCACAGTCTTAACACCCGTATTTGTAAACAAGTAAAGTAATTACTTCAGTAATGATTTTTATTCTATAGGTTAGTAATGGCTTGGGGTTAGAATTGTCAAAAGTTAGAATTCTTAGGGCTGATTTCTCAATCGTCAGATTACTTTTATCTGAGGAATAAATATGGCGGTTTGACATATTTCCTATACAAATGCTGACAAAACGTCAAACATATTCCCCAGATAAAAGTTATCTGACGATTGTAAAATCGGTCTTTAGCCAAGTAATAGTCACCATTTTCTTTACTTAAGCATTGAGAACTCAACCATTTTGCGTTTGATTTTGCGGTTAGAGCAATGGAAAGCCTCGAAGAGACTTTTGGTGTTACAGAATGATATCGATAACGATATACTACCGGAGATGAAAGTCGCTGAGTCTAGACATCGCTAAGTTTACTTTCGTGATTATGAATATCTCAGTAGATTGTTACAGAAATAGATGTCGCTTTTCCCAAAAGTGTTGTGATGAATGTGATTTTACCGAGAAATACGGACTTTTTACAATCAGAGTAACTGAGTGTTACCAGGAAGATGAAAACAAATATCAAGCGTTGATTCTTATTCAAGCGTTTACTCAAGTAAGTGACGTACATTACTCGACTACAGAAAAATTTATAATGATTATGATTTTATAATTAAAGAATTTATTCTGAAGTAATGATTTCATTATGAAATTACTTTGCAGAAATTGCTTGTTTATAAATACGGGTGTTTGTGACTAACCCATTCTCATTCTGTTTCTGGTCTGTAAATATTCTAAACGAGAGCCTAATTAAAATATTATCACCTGGAATAATCCCTTTTTATTATTACCTGTGGTTTATGATAATCTAATTGAATTTAATCTGTAAATTTGCTATCAAATCTCAATTTGACTTGTGATTGGCTGATAAAAATTACAACATCCAATTCAGTTAAAAATAACAATTCCCGTAATAAACGTTCAAAATCTAGTCGCAATCTCATCTCAGCGACAATCAAATGTCAAAAACTTGTCAAAAATGTAGGGAAATTGTTAGTATTTTTGACTGTGAACGTTCTTCAAACTACGGGCATTGCTCCTCTTGTCTTATCTCTTATAGAAAACTACGGAAAAATAAACCTTAAAGGCTATACAGACAAGCGCTACGCGACTCCGGTAGTACAATTTTAATGAAGTTTTCATAGAAATTGTTCCATCAGAGTCGCGTCGCGCGGTCGCGTCTAGCCTATCTGCGGGAACCTTAAGAAACACTACTAAGTAGGTTGTTATTTTAATTTAATTTTCATGCAGTTTATTTATAAACCTCTTATATAACGAGGGCACAAAGTGTAATGCCTTCCATTCTTTGTAACTGGTAAATATTGTAAAAACTAAGAATACACATGCAAATAAAATCTAAACACAATAAAAAGCACATGTTTATAGCACGCGCGTGTGTCCTGTGATGTAATTCAGCTATTTCTGTCACAGGTAAGCAGGGTGAGCTCATTCAAGCCGGTGGGTGGCGTGCTCATTATGTTGATACTAATCTGTGCACAACTTTTTGTAAGCTTTATATTGTTGTGGCTTGGTATCAACAAACGTGATGCAGCACGCCTCACGCTCCTCACGCTAGGTGGAGTGAACGCCTTCGCAAAGTTTAAAATTCAAATATAAGTATATTTTTTTTATTTTACATAAACATCACATCACCTACATCCACTTATGAAACGTCAGATGACGGTTCCAATTGGTCGTTTCCTATGGAGCAGAACCAGCAAGAAACTGCACGATTACTCTTTAAAAATAATTAGCTTTTACAATGTTTTCAAATTACAGTGCTCATAGGTGTGGGAGGAGAGTGTAGGCCTGTCAACAAGTACCAGGTACTTAACAAATTATTTAGAAAATGGTCATTAAGTCAACAAGGTCTACAGCGTTCTTACATTCACAACATAGAAAATAATCTATACATTATAAGATAATTAAAATAATTATAAAAAAAACCTATTTAAAACAATATATAAAACATGATTGTTATTACAATTATAATAAATTGGAATTCATATCATGTCCACAAAAGCGACATAAGTTGCAGATCACAAGCGGATGAAAATGACTGCGGTGCAGGTGTGCAGTTGGCGTCGGCAGCACTGCTACAAAGGCTGGTCACTGATGACGATGATGATTGTCGTGATGACCTGGAGGTTGATGGACAGGATAATCCGTTTCAAGCACAAGATTACAAACTTAACATCTGTACAAATATGTATTTTCAATTTCATGTCAGTATGAGACTTTAGTTAATGATGGTAAGTATAATGAAAGAAAATTTCCTGAGTAAAGCTAGACTCATGGAGCCAAACTACCAATACGTCGTGAACAAGTACAATCGTGGCTAACAATGTCCATAGTCCATAGGCCGTTGTTTCCTTTTCCATGGTTTCTTTTTTAAGAAACAGAGATTGTTAACATAATTCTATTCTCATAAACTTTGTCGGCTAATAGCGCGTCAGGGCGGGAAGTTGTGTGTTAAAAGCAAAAAATTAAAATGTGAAAATCTCTACTATCCACAAAATATTAACATAAATTATTATCTGTGGTTGTTGGTATTAATTCATTTTCCGGGCTGTAATTACCGCTGTTCAGCGTAGTGAAGCGTCCCTCGGTAATTGAGTTACGTCAGCGACACGGTGCCACTAATTATGAACAAGTAACTATTTATTTTAACCAGAAGAAAACAGGATTTAATCCAGGTAGCATTATAATGTGATTTATTATAAAATGTATATTCGAACTTTACAACAAGATATGGAACACAGTGATCCTGAAGTAAGAATGCATTATTACTGTTTTCTTCAGTATTCACCCTACTTCACAAGAGTTATGTTGATAATAGCATAACATTATTTAGATGGTAAGGCTCGACGGTGCTTCCAAAAGATATTTGTTTTTAAAGAAGCGCGTTGTTAGGATTCCGTACGTCCGAATGAAAAAATGGGACCCTTATCTACATATATTCTCGTATAACGTCTGTCCGTCTACTCTACTGATCCGATTAAGTTGACTGCTACAGATCTGAATTTCTGTGACCCAAACACAGACGTGTAACGTAAGTAAATTAATGTTGAACATGGAGCCACTGAACATGGAGCCACTGAACATGGAGCCACTGAACATGGAGCCACTGAACATGGAGCCACTGAACATGGAGCCACTGAACATGGAGCCACTGAACATGGAGCCACTGAACATGGAGCCACTGAACATGGAGCCACTGAACATGGAGCCACTGAACATGGAGCCACTGAACATGGAGCCACTGAACATGGAGCCACTGAACATGGAGCCACTTTAGTGGCGCTCTTCTTCTTCTTTGCCCTCGCCTCTTCCCGTTACGCGCGGTCGGCTTTCTTAATCTTTCGACGCCATTCACTTCGCTGGTAAGCATCGTCATCTGTAAGGCCAAGCTTTTGCATGTCCTTCCGGACATTTGTCAACCCGATAGTTTGCGGACCTCACCCTCTCCTTTTTGTAACCATGGAAAGGCACTTTTCCACGATATGGTCATGGGGTCTACGCATAACATGTCAGTACCACCTTAGCCTGGACTCTGCAATTTTCTCAGTAATAGGCGTTACATTGAAGCTCCCCCTTACATGTTCGTTACGCACTTTATCTTTGAGAGTGACTCCACCCGCCCAACGTAACATGCTCATTTCAGTGGTATGAAGTTTTTGCTCATGGGTTTTCTTCGAAGCCCACGTTTCACTACCATAGAGTAAGACGGGCCTCACAGCTGTTTTGTAGACCTTGCCTTTGGTTCTTTTCGGCATTTTCTGATCGTAGAGACCTCCTGTTAGTGTACGCTACTTAACCCACCCAGACATCGTTCTGTACGTAATGTCGGCTGTTATCGATCCGTCATCCGCGATTACTGATCCCAGGTATTTAAATTTATCTACTCTAGGTAGAACTACGCCAACCAATTTGATTTCCACGCTGGATGGTATACATTCGTCGGGGTTGAAGTTGCATGCCATGTACTTTTGGGGGTAAATTAGAAAATTAAAAAAAAAAGTTTGCAAAGGGCTTGTTGTGAGGGTGTCGAATATTTTTGGCGTTTAATCCTTTTTTTTTTTTTTTTTTTGTGGATGGGAAATCATCAAATGACTTCTCCCGCTCTGGGCGGAGCGGGAGGGCGTGTCAGACTTTTACTGACTAAAACCCACCCGTGTTCCTTCTGTTGCCTGTGCCGGGGCCACGGTAACTCTTTCGAACATCCCGCAAAAGAATCGATTTTCATATAAGGCCCCCCCAATATGGAAATTTTATGAGGAGTGAAATTAATACAATCGTTAACTCTAAAGCGTTACGTTTTTCTGCGCAACGTACCTTGCGCACCTTTCACGGAGTAAACTCCAGTCGTGCGTCGGAGCTGACACACACACACTGATTTTGTGTATAATCTTAAAAAATATTTTTTAAAGTAATTTAAGTTAATAGATGAAAATTTACCATCCTTATCTGCGAAAAACTACTAAGCCCAAGATGTTATCCCAACTACGGATCCCTTCACTATGCGTAGTCCGATACGCACTTGGCCAGTTTTTCTTTTATCTCAATGTTTTAGTCCAAGTATATGTATCTAAGATCGCTTTAGCGATAAGACCGCCCATTGTGTCACCCCTTGTAAAATGTTTTCTTTTATATCTGTAATATTTATGGTGGTGGTGTGCATGGTGGACAGCTGCTCAGGTATAAAGATGTGCTTAAGCGTCACTTTAACAGGTGCGACTTGAAGCCGTCTCGGTGGGAGCAGCAAGCCGCTCAAAGACTAGAGTGGAGGATTTTGGTTAAAACCAAAGTTCGTGATTTTGAATTACAGCGGCGCCTTGAGCTTGATGCCAAGCGTGACCAACTGAAAGCCCGACCACCTGCAGCTGTTAACTATGTGCGAGGATTTTCACAAAGAAGATTGGTTACATAAGCCACATGCGAGCTCACGAACAACAACTACTGCGGAGTTGAAGCTATCGCTTTGGCCGAAATCGGTCGGATCGCATCATCATCCTTTATGATGCACATGGTGCGTATTCTATTTATCTAAGATACAGAAAGTAAAATCATCACTTCACTTATCAATATACTACTGTATCTCCCGACGACACATACTAATCTACTTTGGCCCCAAAAGAAACACCGAGCAAGTACTTACTTGTCCCTCCTGTTGGAACAAGAAAACTTAAACCAGATGATGTAATTATAAAACAAAGAAAGCCTTTATTATCTCTACAACAATCCAATCTTACAGTTACAAAGATTCTTTCACAATAGCTACAATACCTCGTTGGTAATAAAGCTCTTTATATTATGAAACGTCTCTCACAACTCCAGTAAAAGCGGTCGGAGTAGTATCCAATGAATGCGGGATGCATTTCAGTAAGTTATTGCATTTCATTACGGAACCATCGCGCGGAAGCGGACGTGTCTGTCACTGTACCACTGCGCAGTGTTTTGTAGTGTTCCGTGAACTCCGAGGGTCGTTAATATTTCGTTCTTTATTATTTTATTTTTACAAAATATCCTTTTTATGGTCATTAGGGGTTTTTCAGTAACTGATTCTGATTAAGTCAAAATATTTGATGGCTCTTTTTACGAACGAGAGATAAAACTTGGCGAAGCTGACTGCTCTCTGAATCTGTTTGTGAACAAAGTCCTTATGAACTAATTGCATACGTTTATAGGTATGCGATAATTATTTTGTGGTCATCATAACCTTTCGCTTTAGCTTCATGCTTCAGGATAAAGCTTAGTCGATAATACATTATCACACAGTGAAACGAAGTAATACGAAGGGGCTTGACCTACGGAACCATTTCCTAATATTCCACGTACATCACTACTCAGTCTGTCTCCCAGCACTAATGACGGAAGCGACCTAGCTCTCATAATAGAGCGGGTTTAATGATGTCGAGTACAGGGGGGGGGGTCAGGTCTAGAGAGAGGATAGGGGGACTATCAGTAATGTTTTTAATAAAAAAAACCCGGTAAATGGACGCGCTTTCAAATTAAAAGCCCTCAGTGATAGATGCGATGCGATGGTTTTAATAAATGACGCTTTTTTGTACGAAGTAATGGAGTTTATTTTGTTTATTTTGACTCGTCAGTTGCAGTGAACGGGTTGGCTTTTGTGCATAAAACACTATGTATGTTGGATGTTTGTCTGCCTCTCTGTCTTTGTCTTTTTGGTACGTTTTTCTGGTGAATTTCCTGAATTTTAAACAATTTGGAGGCATAATTTTGGGACGTTGGGAATAGCGTATTACCCGGTAGTTAAAACCCTTCTACGACATACAAGATTTGTGTAGCTAGTTATGTGTACTATTCTAATACGCCAACATTTTCTCACTGTTCTCGGGTAGCGCCATTGATGTTAATATGTAAATAATATGCGAATATATGTTTGTTTTCTCCGGTTTTCACGATTCGAGTCTTAACAAGGGTATTGTGTTACCCAGTAGGAACTGGATTGTAGAGGTTAGGTAGGCAGTCGCTCCATGTAAAATACTGGTGTTCAGCTGCATCCGGCTAGACAGGAAGCTAATCCTAAAATAGTTTGGAAAAGGCTAGGCAGATGATGACTGCATTTTCACGATTGAAAGAAAGAAAGAAAATTATTTTATTTGGGACACGCAGGAAATACAATAATAAAAAGAACATTAAAACTAACAATATCTTAAACACTATTATAACAAAAGAAACAAAACACAGAAGAGCTGCGCGAGGCCAGAAGGCTCCTGTCTCAGCAAGAAGAGCTGCGCGAGGCCAGAAGGCTCCTGTCTCAGCAAGAAGAGCTGCGCGAGGCCAGAAGGCTCCTGTCTCAGCAAGAAGAGCTGCGCGAGGCCAGAAGGCTCCTGTCTCAGCAAGAAGAGCTGCGCGAGGCCAGAAGGCTCCTGTCTCAGCAAGAAGAGCTGCGCGAGGCCAGAAGGCTCCTGTCTCAGCAAGAAGAGCTGCGCGAGGCCAGAAGGCTCCTGTCTCAGCAAGAAGAGCTGCGCGAGGCCAGAAGGCTCCTGTCTCAGCAAGAAGAGCTGCGCGAGGCCAGAAGGCTCCTGTCTCAGCAAGAAGAGCTGCGCGAGGCCAGAAGGCTCCTGTCTCAGCATGATGCTGCGATATTTTACTTGAAAATTGTGTAATTTTTATACATATGTTAGAGTTCTATAACAAATCACTCGAGGGTTGACGCAAGCGCTTCACGCGCACGATCGTATTCCAGAGGTATTCGGTACTTAGATATTCACGAGTATTCTATATAAATAAATATGAAATTCTGTTCGTTGGTATCACTTGAGAACGGTCGGATTGATTTAGCTATATTTTGTTTTAAAATGTTCGTAATAGTCTGAATTAATTTTTTAGGGAAAGAAAAATTGGAAAAGTTGCTCGGGAAATTGAAAATTCGGAAAAACTGAAAGTGCTTCTTTCTATGGGATTTTTGTATGAATTATTGAAATTTGGCGACGTCTGTCGGGTCCGCTAGCTCAACATACAAGAGAACTACTTCGTCGAGCGATACAAGACTCAACTTATACATAATGTGTAGATGCTCCTACCAGTATTTCACTAGATACTTCCCACTTTGTACTTTCCCACTACCCAGTAAATATAATATCGGTAATTATATTTTCGAGCCGTTTGGGGTTGAAACCCTCGGGCCGTGCGGTATGTGTGCTCATGGTCTCTTTAAGGAAATCTCGAAACGGCTGGTTGACACTTCCCGTGACCCAAGAGCCGGCTTTTACCTTGGCCAGAGGCTAAGCATTGCCTTACAACGTGGCAATGCCGCCAGTCTCTTGTCGAATGTTTCAACGTCTTATTTTAGTTTGTGAATAGTTTTACTTAAGTTAGGATATATTTTTTTAAATTAATTAATTAGATAGAAGTTGTTATTTACGACATTTTTTTCTAGTAATTAAGTTACTTATTTCTTGTAACACAAACGAATTGATGGCTAGGTACTCGAGGACTGTGTACCTAGGTACAGTGAGCGACAAAAGTCAATCAACACTGCTACTTTTACAATATCATCTAAATTGATACAAAATGATACCATACATCGCTTTTCAGAATTTCATGTAATACCTAGCTAAGAGCTCTATAGATTTTATCAGTTCAGATTTTTTATGAATATTTTGCTCAATAATCAAGGTTATAAAAACTAAAGTGTGAATCAACTTCTGTTGCTGACCGTATCACGCATATATAAGCACCTGCAACACAAGAGGGGTCATAAATACTTTGCTGTCGTAACAAAGCAAGGAAGTCCCAAGTGCCTGTAATTAGCACTAAATTCTTATAAACTGGAACACTGCAATGCTGTCTGGGCACAAGAAGCTGTGGCACCGGCTCCGCAAGGTACAATGTTACAGATAGAATTCCAGTAGAGCTACCTACGTAGATGTGTTTGCCTAGCTTTAACTAAAGGTAAGCTTGCCGCTTGCTACACTATAGTTCGTCGACATGACATGTCTACAGTCACCACGACGGCATTTCCCGAGTATAATTTAATCCCGGATCCTCTCATCTTTCAGCCTGGGATAACGTGTCTTATTTTGAAAAAGCCTTTTTTACCCAAAGAGCGCCAACGGGTCCTTATTACTAAGCCTCCGCGGTCCGTCTGTCCGTCCATTCGTCTGTCACAGGGCTGTATCTCAAGAACCGTAACAAGTAGAAACTTGAAATTTTCTGTTTGTACTACTATGGCCGTTAAGAAAAAGTAATACTAAAAATAAAATTATTAACGCCGAAAATAGCGTTTTTCGGCGTTTTTTGATCGATCTTAATAATGGAAATAATACATAATTAAGTATTGTACAGTGGTACGGAACCGTTCGTGTGTGAGCCCGACTCGCACTTTCCTCCGCTTTTTTGCTTATTTACCAAATTGCTCTCTCCCACTTATAAGTAGCAAAATTACGTCAAAGGTCGTTACTCAGGTTTTTTCAACCAAATAAGTTCTTTTTTCTCACAATATAGGATTTGTGAAACCTGGGACACAAATGAAACAAACTTAGAACCAAAAAGTACCGAGTTAGCAACAATTGTATAACTTTTTTGAATAATCTTTTGACATTGTCTGCAACTAGTGACCGTTATTCGACTTTAAGTATTGAACTTCAAAGGTTGAGCCCAGGGCTTTTACAAAGTCGTTTGCTGAGTAATCGAGACGTATTATGCGAATATTAGATGTGTGACTTTGCAACTGACATTTAGGTTTAAAGGGTAAGAACATAATATTTTTAGCATTTTAGAGCGAAGAATCTTTACAGAGATGACTGTACATTAGTCACCTCGTAACGTGACGGCTCGCCAGCGGCGAACTGCAAGTCACACGTTAAAAATTAATAGGTTACATAAAGTATAAAAGTTATACAGAGTATAAAAGGTTGAAGAAATTGGAAGTAACAGCTGTTGCAGTAGTACCAGGTCAGCAGCTGGGTCTTGCGGTAATTACCAGGAAGCCAGGAAGTCAGCCCGCGACGCTGTGCAGCAGGAACGGGCCACTCGATGTCAAGAACTCAGCATCTCCGTCAGGAATGTGGTGCAACAAGAAACGGGTCGCTTGAAGTCTGGAACGCAGCGTTTTCGTCAGAAACGTGCAGCAGGAGTGTCTTCAGAGGTAGGAGTGCAGCGTCATAACGCCGTGCAGCAGACGGTAGAAGGACAGGAAGGATGCTCCGGAGTCGGGGCTGCAGGGCCTTACGCCAAGCAGGAGGAGTGCTCGGGCCTCGGCGGCATCCCTCCCCAGACGAGGAGGAGTGCTCCGGCGTTGGAGACCTCCATGCCCAGGAGTGGTCGAAGATGAGGGCTGCGGCGTCTTACGACACGCAGTTAGGGGGCCCCAATGTCACAGGCATCCTGCAGATGCAGGTGAAAAGGTCGGAGGCGTTCAGGAGGCTAAGGAAGGAAAAGGACTGGTCCCCGGACTCCACTGGTAACGTCAGAGGGTTAAAAACTGTTGGACTGGTCGCCGGAGTCCACCAGGATATTTAAACATCTTATTTGTTCTTGAAAGCTGTAGTAGACTGAGAGTAGACTCAGAGTAAACTGTAGACCAATATACACTTTAGTTTATGCTGTAGATTGTCTTCATTTGAGGTGCCGCCTCGTATTTATACCAGATCGGATATGTCTTATTTCAAAAATAATTTAATTTATTCATAATTGATTGTCGACCAGAAACAATAAAGCGGCTTAGGTACAATAAAAACCGACCTTATTATTCAAACTTTATTAAGGTCAAAGTATGAAAAATCAATTATGAAAATATCGCTAAAAGAGAAATTTACAACGTAATATATAGTTTTGGATTCAAAATTAAACAAATGCAACTAAAGCCTCCCACATATTACTGTGTCGTGTTGTGTCGTGACGCGGGATACACCAATCAAACGAATCTGTTCAGGAGTTTTGATTGACTAACACTGCGTTAGAGGGTGTCACGACACGACACGACACAGTAATATGAATCCGGCTTAAAGGTATGAGTACACTTTGGGCGAGCCTGTTGGGCGAGCGCGCTCGACTCATTTTAATGACGGTGTTCACACGTTGGCGTGTTTCATTTAGCACGATCGTTGGCAAGCAAGATGGACGTAGAGGCAATCGCAGGCGCTGCAATTTACTTGTACAGCGCTTTTAATTTTTAATTACATCTATACCAAAGACGAGTGATTAAAAAAAGATGGCGCAAAAGTGAAAAATCAGTTATTTCAAATTTCGTTATACCTACTCATAATGACACTACTATCTAGTTCGAAGCGTTTATGTAAACTGAACGCTCGGCAAACGTGTGACCGCTGTTTGCGGCTTGCGCCAAATTCCCTTTGACTCGTGCGCGAACAACCGCCCATCGACGGATAGTTGACAAGCGTTAGGCGCAAACGGCAAATCTACGCAAAAAGGCCCAGTAACGTTGGCCGAACCCGCTCGCCCATCGTTACTGGGAGCTCTACAGAGTTAACAGTGCTCAAAAAAGGTATACAGTACGTATGGCTTAGATGAATGTCACACAATTTCATGACATGAAACTAGGTTTAGGTATAAAAATCTAACCGAATTTTACAGCACACAACAGCTCTCTCTATGCTAAATACATAAAAGATGTGGGTTTTGTGTAGCAAAATACCACAACCTGCCCTATGTATTTTCTTCCATATATCAAGCTACTATCTTTTAAAATATTTCTTTAAAGCGATACCTAAGTAGTACCTTTCCAATTAAAACGCAAGAAAAAATAGATTGGTGAGTACCTACGAAGAAATCAATAAAACATGAAACAAACTTGTAGCTTCAGTGCTTTGGTACTACATTCTTACTCATCCTATCGCATTCCAATGCCATCTATAATTCCTCCCCTTAGAAAGGGGATTGTCCAAAATATTGGCAGCGACCCAACAGTACAGTATGACGACACCCAATTCCGACCAATCCGATAGATTACAACACAAGTTCTATAATCCTTCCAATTCTAGAATGTTCTAATGTTCTACTTCCAGTTTCCGATCTCTACAGACAGACATCGGGAACCGCGTTCAACTGAGAAGGATATTATTATAAGATACAGGAGGTAACACGGCGCGTGAGCAGCCTGCCGATACCTCGGGGTAATGAGACGTGGCCACGCCTGAGATGAATCATCAATGGGAAGGAAACTTTGCCAGATGTTGGAGAAATTTTCTTTGGAAGCCGAGTTGAAGTTAATTTATGGCTCTGTAGGCTTGTTAATGTGATGTGGGTGGTGAAATATATATGCGATATTTTGATGCCGGTTAAAATGGTAAGTTTAAAATAAGTAAAGCATTTTGGAGTCGTGTCTCCTAAATCACGGGATACTGGCGTCCCGTCACGATAATCCCGTGTGATCCCGCACTACGACACGATTACTATCTTGTGATCGCACACATAGGTATCCCTAACAGTTGAAATGTGTAATGTTGTTTACATTATTCCCGTCATTCACAAACGAATCCAAAATTATTGTTTCATTCAATAATTCTGTTAAATAGAATAGTTGGTTGATTATTTCTGTGGAAATAGGAAAGTACCTACCTTATTGTTCATTTGATCATTAGTCACGTAGGAATTTCACTTTAAAATCAGATTCCCGGTAATCAGATTCCCGGTAATCAGGCCGGTCGATAAACAATTTGATTGATATTCCATTCACGTAGGTAGGATGGCTACACAATACACACTGGTAAATGTATGCTGAACGCTGTCATACACATACAATGGAACTTCACAGAAGCAAAAAGTGGAATTTGTAAAAGGGTATGGTTACATAATTTCAATTCATTTATATCACTGCATGAAATAATGAATTCGGCAATGTGTAGACCACTTATTATCAAAAATGTTTTAGTACAAATTAACAGTGACAGTGGGAGCACAATGCGCTTTATTATAATTTGTTTATCCCAACTAAATAATTTTTGTAATAGGGGGAGTAATAGAGTGACTCGAAAATTGAGTGACTGGTAACCCGCTCGCCAACTGAGTGACTGGTAACCCGCTCGCCAATTGAGTGACTGGTAACCTGCTCGCCAATTGAGTGACTGGTAACCTGCTCGCCAATTGAGTGACTGGTAACCTACTCGCCAATTGAGTGACTGGTAACCTGCTCGCCAATTGAGTGACTGGTAACCTGCTCGCCAATTGAGTGACTGGTAACCTGCTCGCCAATTGAGTGACTGGTAACCTGCTCGCCAATTGAGTGACTGGTAACCTGCTCGCCAATTGAGTGACTGGTAACCTGCTCGCCAATTGAGTGACTGGTAACCTGCTCGCCAATTGAGTGACTGGTAACCTGCTCGATAATTGAGTGACCGGTAACCCGCTCGCCAATTGAGTGACTGGTAACCCGCTCGCCAATTCTAATAAATACTCAAATCGGATTTTTAAATATTGTCGTATAAAATAGGCAATGGTTATGAAAATGTACAGGTACCTACTAAAAAACGTAAAGGAAAATGAAATGAAAAAGGCAAAACTAAGTAAAATGAAAGCTGGCAATAATCCAAAAACATTTCAGAATGATGAATGCGGCGACTAAAGGCGAGTATCTTATATAATATTTCAAAGCTTCCAATATTTTATTTTTGTTTGGCAAACAAGTTAGTTGCCTAAATAAAATCAATACGAAACGTCCGGAACAAACATTTTTTATAAACTTTCCTAGCTTACGAGTTTACACGTGATCCGGTTTGGCTCACTAAACATTGAGGTCAACATTTTGTATTTTGAAATATGTGCGCTATAAATCCCGGGATCCCGCGGCCCGGACCCGCGATAATCCCACGTCATTTCATCTTCGCTACTCCAACGGGAGAAGAGACTGACACTACATTTTGGTATGTTGGGAGGAAAGGGATTGAAATATTTCGAAGGAATTTTGTTCAAATACCATTCCAATGGAAAATTATTTTATGACAATTTTTCCAACAGCCCAAACTCAAGATAGCCAACTTCAGGCTTCAGGCACTTCTTCCATCATGTCCTTAGAGCTACACAATAATATCATGTAGGTCAGTTGCAAGCGAGGTTCACTGCCAGTCAGTGCCCAGTGCCCAGTGCCCAGTACCCAGTGCCCAGTACCCACTGCCCACTGCCCACTGCCCACTGCCCACTGCCCACTGCCCACTGCCCACTGCCCACTGCCCACTGCCCACTGCCCACTGCCCACTGCCCACTGCCCACTGCCCACTGCCCACTGCCCAGTGCCCAGTGCCCACTGCCCAGTGCTCACTGCCCAGTGCCCACTGCCCACTGCCCAGTGCCCACTGCCCAGTGCCCAGTGCCCACTGCCCAGTGCCCAGTGCCCAGTGCCCACTACCCAGTGCCTACTGCCCAGTGCCCACTGCCCAGTGCCCACTGCCCAGTGCCCACTCCCCAGTGCCCAGTGCCCACTACCCAGTGCCCACTGCCCACTGCCCACTGCCCACTGCCCACTGCCCACTGCCCACTGCCCACTGCCCACTGCTCACTGCCCACTGCCCACTGCCCACTGCCCACTGCCCACTGCCCACTGCCCAGTGCCCAGTGCCCAGTGCCCAGTGCCCACTGCCCAGTGCCCACTGCCCAGTGCCCACTGCCCAGTGCCCACTGCCCAGTGCACATTGCCCACTGCCCAGTGCCCACTGCCCAGTGCCCAGTGCCCACTGCCCAGTGCCCAGTGCCCAGTGCCCAGTGCCCAGTGCCCACTGCCCAGTGCCCAGTGCCCACTGCCCAGTGCCCAGTGCCCGGTGCCCAGTGCCCAGTACCCAGTGCCCAGTACCCACTGCCCACTGCCCAGTGCCCAGTGCCCAGTGCCCACTGCCCAGTGCCGACTGCCCAGTGCCGACTGCCCAGTGCCCAGTGCCCAGTGCCCAAAGTGTATCAGACGATCGTGCCCGCATTGTGTGAGTGTGAGAACATTGTAGACCTAGGCGGTTTAACAAGACTACCACCGCTAACTAAATATCTTGAAAGTTTTCCAAGAATTTTTACTCGATTTTTCACTGAGAGAAATATAAATCAAGTGATCCAGAACATTAAACCGTCAAAGTGAAAACCCTCCAATACGAGCTTCATACAAAACTCTATCGGCCGCAAAAACTACAGCTAAGACCTGAAACTGCCTCGCAGAAAACATTCGTTATCTTCTGGGAGAAGGAATGTGAAGGAAATTCATCCTTGGAACATCAGCAGAAAGCTTTTATTCAATTAGCAACGAGAACCTAAAGACGTTGCTATGAGTTAATGCGAAGGGGCTTAGGTTAACACGTACCTATTCATTGAAAATTCAACTTTGTTTTAAAGAACCTACAGTTGAAAATTGAATGAATTAACGTCAATAAAAATTCAACGTCTATGGTCTGAGAAAAAAAGGATTACAAGTAGAATTTTAGTTCATTATTCTCGTCAAAAGTTGTTGTTTCTTGCCCGTAATGAGGTTGTTTGTTATGTTTTAAATCTTCTGAGGAAATTATTTTCTCTTTCATTGTTTAATACTGACAATCTCTGATAATAAAAGAAACATTCAGAGTTTATTTTTTGTACCATTTGTAAGACTTAATTAAAAGGAATGGATGACGGTGTCTGACGTGCAGTTTTCTTCAGAAATTCTTTGTCCTGGATAGATACTTTATATTACGTTTTTCTCTTAGAAATCAATCTGCTAGGGATGATAGGAGGGATTTCACGGGTGTTGTACACAGCGTATATTTGTTTTTTTTATAAAAGGATGTTTATGGATTAATATCACGTTGCTTCATACTGGGCTAGATATAATATTTAAAAGGAAGTATATTTATTTACCTATGGATTTTTTTTACTAAAGAAAAACTTAAACGTAATTTCACAATAACTACTAGTAAATTCACATGGACAAACCTGTGAATAATATATGCCTAAGTGCCAGTGGCGAAGCTTGAAATTTCGTAGGAGAGAAGCCAAAGAAGAAATTATTCATTTACAAATAGTCATACAAATACGATTACCACGTTGTGGCGCCGGCTTATTTAGAACAATTTGTATTGTTGTTGGTATTTATATTATTTGACAATCGTGCTATTTTTCAATGGTGGTAGGTGAAGTTACTCTTCCGATCCTCCAAAGGGAAGCTGGTAGGAATGGAGTTGTTAGCGCGCTTCGCCTCTGCTAAGTGCGTATGTCCGGTGAAACAGTGATCAAACGCGAGCCTGTTATTATTGTAAAAAATATTTATACCTACAACAACATTGTGTTCGGGGAGTGGCGCCGTATGCCGAAATACAGGTCCTAACCTAGTTCGACAGCGGATGCTATTATATATATTTGAACCATTGTTATCTACTAGCTAATAAACTTCTGGACACATCTATTGGCCCACCTTGTATTTTCAGTTTCGTTTGGTCCTAGCTAAAATTTTATATTAGGTCGAGCAAAAAGTTTTTATGCAGTTTTGAACCTGGCACATTCACAATTTCATTCAATAGTCTTTTTTTGAATTTCGAACACAGAATTTAAAGAAACAAAAGACAATTTGGAGCCTGTTTGTTGATATCAAACAATGGAATACTAAGAAAACTTGGTTTTATTGGTTTACTTGGATTTAATTCTTGAAAAAGTTATTGATATCTTTGGTTTTGCAACAAACATTACTTATTCTTAACATTAAGGTGAGGTTCTATCAATAATCTATGGATACTTCACCTGAAGTCGCCGCCCAAGCTGTGGCACTTATACAGGCCGGACACAGCCAAAGAAACGTGAGTGCTCAACTTAATTTAAGTCGATCTGCGGTCCGAAATGTTTATCGGAGGTACCTAGAGACTGGCGGCTTTGTTCGTCGCCAAGGAAGGCCACGATCTCGGGTCACAACTGAAAGGCAGGATCGATTCATCGTGACGACCAGCTTGAGAAATCGTCACCTTACCTCCATTGAGATACAAAACCTACTTCGCGACTTCCACGGAGTATCTGTGAGCGCTCGAACTGTTCGGAGAAGGTTAAAAGAACGCGATATGGTACCACACAAGCCAGCTAATGGGCCCAAACTAACGCGAGCCCACCGAACAGCGCGCCTTCATTTCGCACGCAGTCATTTAAATTGGACACAGCAAGATTGGAGCCGTGTACTCTTTTCTGATGAGTCTAAAATTGTGTTACATGGCAATGATGGAAGGAAGAAGGTCTACCGACGTAAGGGAGAGCGTTTCGCACAATGCTGCTTTGAAGAGAGGGTTGCTTATGGCGGTGGCTCATGGACTGTCTGGGGCGGTATATCCGCGAGCGGCAAAACTCAACTTGAGGTTGTTACAGGACCACGGCTGCCAACATTAAATGCTGAAAGGTACATTCGTGAGTGCTTAGAACCTCACGTGATACCATACGCGGACTATGTGGGCCCAAATTTCCTTTTTATGCATGATAATGTAAGAGCCCATGCGGCCGGCATCGTCAGGGAATATCTTCGGGATGTGAACATCACAGTTATGGACTGGCCAGCCAGAAGCCCAGACATGAACCCCATTGAGCACATGTGGGACGAGCTAAAAAGACGTGTTAGGGCTCGTCAGCCAGTTGCCCAGACGATGCAGGAGTTGAAAACTGCCATAGAAGAGGAATGGGAGATGATCCCTCAAAATTTCATAGAGCGGTTGATAAACTCTATGCCTAATCGTATGAGAGCTGTGGTAGATGCCCATAGAGGCAACACGCGTTATTAAATTAAACCTTTATTTGATAAAACATGTTTTTTATTCAAAAATCAATTGCCTTTAACAAGGCGCATATCCGACTTGTTAGGCGTAGCTCCATGTCGTATGGTATTCTGAATTCAAATTTAAAACAATACGATCGAAAAAGATGGTAAAATGTATCAGGTTTAAAACTGCATCAACAGTTTTTGTTCAATCTAGCAATCATATTTCGGTAGGGGCCATCGAAACCTAAACTCTAAGGTGGGCCAATAGATGTGTCCAGAAGTGTAATTTACGACAGTATATTGTTTCTCTTAAAAATGTAAAAAATGTATGTAAAATGTAACCTGTACCTACTTTCTGTTCGAATAAAGAACTATTCTATTCTATTCTATTCTATTCTATTCTATTCTATTCTATTCTATTCTATTCTATTCTATTCTATTCTATTCTATTCTATTCTATTCTATTCTATTCCTTTCTATTCCTTTCTATTCTATTCTATTCTGTTCTATTCTGTTCTGTTCTGTTCTGTTCTGTTCTGTTCTGTTCTGTTCTGTTCTGTTCTGTTCTGTTCTGTTCTGTTCTGTTCTGTTCTTTTCTGGTCTGTTCTGTTCTGTTCTGTTCTGTTCTGTTCTGTTCTGTTCTGTTCTGTTCTGTTCTGTTCTGTTCTGTTCTGTTCTGTTCTGTTCTGTTCTGTTCTGTTCTGTTCTGTTCTGTTCTGTTCTGTTCTGTTCTGTTCTGTTCTGTTCTGTTCTGTTCTGTTCTGTTCTGTTCTGTTCTGTTCTGTTCTGTTCTGTTCTGTTCTGTTCTGTTCTGTTCTGTTCTGTTCTGTTCTGTTCTGTTCTGTTCTGTTCTGTTCTGTTCTGTTCTGTTCTGTTCTGTTCTGTTCTGTTCTGTTCTGTTCTGTTCTGTTCTGTTCTGTTCTGTTCTGTTCTGTTCTGTTCTATTCTATTCTATTCTATTCTATTCTATTCTATTCTATTCTATTCTATTCTATTCTATTCTATTCTATTCTATTCTATTCATGCCAATAATAAATAACAGTACCTACTAACTCGTTCGTGCTACCGTTACTGTACAGGCTACACGCGACAAGTAATACATTAAGTATACCTAATCTTATTAAGTTTTAGCTTAGTCATGGCGTGTGCCCGCTTCCTCTCTCCTAATGTTGCTGCCCGACAGGGTCCACATTGATCTGTTACTTTGTTATACCATATATGTAATACATGTGAAATGCAATAAAGGATTGAGTATTGTAATAAGTGCGTGTACATTGTGCAAATAAATTAATAAACATTCGTTTTCCCTGCGACTGCTCGCGCCGCGACATGCCGCCCGAACTTATGTGTAGCACCCTGAAAAATTAGATTCACCTATTTATAAATCTAGTTAACACCTGACACATACAAAGATAATATTTCAGTACAAAATCTTTTTGTACAAAAAGGAAGAACAATTTATTCATGCCACAAAGGCTTCTGGTTACAAATTCGCACATGCTTAGATAAAACATGAAACAAATGTCTGCACAAAGTATCCGACAGTAATGTGACGCGACGGACTCTTCAAAGGGATTTAGGTGAAAAGGTTTTTTGGGGGTCTAGTGTGTGGGCCTACAAGAGAAAAATGCCAAAAACATGTCGCACCATTTTCCACCCACTTTCTCTACCCGATACCATGTTGTATAGTTTCAATGTTGATGATGTCCCCAAAAGGTGAAGTTAATCGTTATTATACATGAATACAAAAGGTAAAAGGTTCTTTTTATTTTTTATAAATGCCAGAAAAATAACATTTCCATTCATTCATTATCATCATCTGCCAGCATTTTCCCAACTATATTGGGGTCGGCTTCCAGTCAAACCGGATGCAGCTGAATACCATATTTTACATGGAGCGACTGCCTATCTGACCTCCACAACCCAGTAACTGGGTAATACGATACCCCTTGGTAAGACTGGTTGTCAGACTTTCGGGCTTCTGACGACCCGTAACGACTGTCAAAGATCCACAAATAACAGGCGGGACCAACCAACGGCTTAACGTGCTTTCCGAGGCACGGAGGGGTCTGGTATATAAAGATGGTCACCCATCCACGGACCAACCGCGGCAAGCGTAGCTTAACCCGATCGATCGACCCATATGGCTGTTATTACTTAGCCACGAGCCCCTCAATTCCATTCATTCTACAAATATAAATGCGAAAGTAACTCTGTCTGTGTCTCTCTGGCCTTTACGCCTTAACGACGAACGGATCTCAACGAAATTTGACGCACAAGTAGAGGTGTACCTATAGTACACCCACATTTCGCCAGTTATGTTTATGTTTATGTTTAAGTCCCATGTAATAGGGGCCGAGCCTATTGCTAACAACCGGGCACAAATCCTGACTCCGGGCTGCTACTGAGAAATTTCAGATAGAAAAACCCAATATCACTTTGCCCGACCTGGGAATCGAACCCAGGACCTCATGCTCAGCTTGCTCATGCTTGTTATCTTTATTTATGATTTATTACTTATTTATTTTATTTTTTATATTTTTTAATCATATTTATTCATATAATTGGTTGTATAGAACTTGCATTATATTCTAAGTAGGTATTGTTTATTTTATTTTGTTACCTATTTATGTACAAATCACTGAACCTGACTTGATTTCCGTACCTCTTTATCGGGTGACCACTGAAAATCAGCGCTGTGCTGTGGGTTCCCCATAACACAGCATCATGCTGAGTGGAAGCCTTCTTGTCACAGTCACGACGTGCAGCTGCCGACTGTTTTGTTTTGAGCTCGTGATTATAATGTGGATCTATTTTGTTTTATTTTTCTGATAATTCTTATCTTGTAGTATGCACGTGTTTCTGTGACAAATAAACCTATTTTTCGTTCTTTATTTTTTTCTTTCTTTCTTTCTTTCTTCTTCTTCTTATCCCGGTATTACGTTTCCGTGGGATAATTTCCGACCGCTACGCGGGCGAAGCCGCTAGCAAAAGCTAGTATTTAAATATAACATTCTTCAGTTCAAACAATGAATTATTTCCACTGGCAATACAACATTGACACTGTTCTCCATATAATAGGATGTTCATAACGCTGCATCGCATTAGATTCCCCTCAGCGCGTGATGTCTTCATCTAAATTCATCAGATAATTTGCACATGCATGATCCTTTGATCTGCGTATCTTGTTATATTGTTGTCAGTACGCCAGCTCTGTCACAGTTACTAGCTGCATCAGACTAAAAGTTAGTTATACTGCATACACACAGTGATTTTATGTAGTATTGCTGGTCTAAGAAAAGAGGGTTCAAACGAGTGAAGAACTCGAGTTTGGAGACTACCTAAATGCATTTTTTGGAACTGCTCGGGTGTTTGTTTTTGCAAATATGACCCTTAATAATTTTTATTTACTCCGTGAAAATGTTACTGTTGATTGGATTCTTTTTCATCATTATTAAAATCTATGGTCACGCCATCGATAGCAAACGAACCTTCCACAGACAGCACAGGGTATAATGAACGAACACAAAACAGTAAATTTATATAAGTTTCATGGGAAAATGAACAAATGGTACTTTTTATGGCACCAGCACAATTAGACAACGGCTCCGCAGAGTACCATTCTACAGATATCAATTCGTTTCGCTTGCTTCAACAAAGCACAGGGGTAAATATATTATGGGGAAGAGAGAAACAACCATATACAATAGCTCTATCTCTTTCCTTCTACACGTTTTAGTTCCCAAAGGTGTAATTATAATATCAGATATTCGGCCCCGTATTATAAGGCCTATCAGCCCGAGGGTGCATTGAAACAGAGGTATTAAACCATGCGGTTGGAGTAGCAAGATAACCTTAGGCGCTGGCATCAGCAATAGGGTAGCGAAGGTCAGGAGAGCAACCGACACGTGTCAAATAATTATGTTATTGTATTGGCAGCCGAACTTACAACAGAATAGAGTAAAGTGATTGATTAATGTTGGTCGCAACAAACAAGATAGTAAATCCTAATGCATGCACCTGCTTGCATTAGGATAGAAGAGTAGTTAATAAAACAAACGATAATGGTTAAAATGCCGCGGCAAAAATAATTACTAATAACCAAGTTGGTAGCAAGACTCGCCCAGGAGTCGTTCATACTCGAGTCACTTCCGCAAGCCCTTACACTGTACAGATAAGATAATCTAACTAATCTATGTTCAATAACATGACAATAGTGGCTTGTATGTAGATAGTAACACCGTCCAATCAATACTCGTCCCGCGGGAACCATCCGGTAATGACGTCACGCGGCGCCCGCGCGCGGGACGCAGCCAGGTGTTCCTTGTGCCGCTTCCTATACGTGTGGCAGCGTAAGACAATGTAGCTACTTATAAATTAGTTGGAGTATCTGTGGAGTTTCTTGCCCTTCTTCTAAACAGGAACCTACTACGTTTTGGTTAGTGTTTCAACCTAAACATATAGTTCCCAAAAAGGTTTTTGCGCCGTTTGGGGTTGGTTAAATTGAAATAAATGCTTTTGAGTTTGAGTTTGATTCATGTTACATGTTGAGTTACTGTCAAGCATGTCGTGAGATGTACCGACTTCTAGATTCGACGAAATGCAGTCCATTTTATATATGTGAGAATTTTGCAACGCATGCCTAGAGCATGTTTTTGGTAGACGAACGTATTGCAGAGTTCCGCAACGCCTTAAAGTTGCGCGTTTATGTGCTTGCGTTTGTGTGCTTGCGTTTGCGTATACAGCATATTCTATCTATCTGTCTATTCGGGAGTCAGAATTACTCTTTTTATTTTTTAATTTTCTATTTGTAACGACGGTGGCACATAACTAAGTGGTATTCCTGCTAACCCGAACTAAAATGTATTTTAGTTCAACTGAAATTAATTGCACGTCAAACAAAAGTGCTATGTTTAGGGTTCAAACTCAAAATTTGTTAGTCTCCAGCTCAATTAAGCTTGTATATATGTTTTTTTTTCTGCTATCACCACCGTGCCAGTCTGCGACCAACAAGCGACTGCCATGAATATGTAAAGATCGTCTGCGACCGACAATAGTCCTCATTTAGCGGGAAAAGCGCTCGCTCTTTACTTCCATTTTGTTCTGTAAATAAAGAAGCATGGCGGATCGTATAGGGAAGTTTTTGAGTGCTGCTGTGAATTAAGCAGGAAAATGGCGAACTGTCATAGGATAGCAGTTTTAGGAACTCTGTAAATAAAGTGTTCTGGATGATGTAAATCCTTATAGAGGAGGTGGTCAAAGCTAACTGTTCTTGGATGAGTACTTGAACGCCATAAGAGTCATTTTTGTTTACATGTATGTAGTTAGTTATTTAATTTAATGCCTAGTGTAAGTGTGGGGTTTGTGGCTAAGTAATAACAGACGCACGGGTCGATCGCTTGTCGGGATGGTTTCGTGGATGGGTCATCTTTTCATACGTAGACCCCTCCGTGCCTCAGAATGCACGTTAAGCTGTTGGTACCGGCTATCATTCGTGGATCTTTGACAGTTGTTACAGGTCGTCAGAAGCCCGAAAGTCTGACAACCAGTCTTACCAAGGGGTATCGTATTACCTAGTAACTAGGTTGTGGAGGTCGGATAGACAGGGAAAGTTTTGAGTATGAATGTGGATAAGGATGGCTATACGAGTAGAGGAAGACTAATGAAACGTTGGATGGACTGTTTGACAGATGATATGGCTAGAAAGGGGGTGACTACCGAGATGACGACTGATAGAGAAGTTTGGGACAAAAAGACATGTCGCGCCGACACCAACTAAATTAGGAGAAGGGCAGGAGAGTGAGCCAGGACAGGCAAATAGTTAGTTGTACAATAATATAGTTTGCGTAACGTATATGTATACTTTTGAAAACAGTTTCTTTTCTCATGCCTACTCAACCACGAAAGCTAGAAACACGAATTGTGAAAAATGACATTCATAAAATACGTTCCTTCGAGCACGAAGGAAGAACTAATGTACCAAAAGCTTGCAGTTGAAATTTGTATGAGGACTAAGGCAGGGTCAAAAGCTGTAAAAAACTAATGAAAAAATCCTTTGATGATTAATTACGAAATTCTCGAAGCTGTACGTCTCATGATACCGGCCACCGTACCGTTTCCTATAGATTCAATTAGTCCCACATAGTGTCACGAAATATTAAAATGTTCGAGTGATTTATTGTCACATAGTATGTAGGTACATTCGTACATAGTACAACGCATGATGAATGAGTTCGGCGGTTCGTTCTGCGCATGCGTGAGTACATCGACCGCCATATTTATAGTCCCACACGAAATGCTGCACCGCCTCTGAGGATAGATCATCATATAGTCCAACCACAGAGTAACAGATTACATATAGTTTTTAATAACAGAATTGAGTCGAACAGTGAAGAAAATTTCGTAAGGAAAGTTTTGAGTATGAATGTGGATGGCTATAAGAGTAGGGGAAGACCAAAGAAACGATGGAGTAACGATGATATGACTAGGAAAGGGGTGACTACTGAGGTGGTTACTAAAGAGAAACACGGAACAAGAGAAGAAGACATGCTGAGCCGACCTCAAATAAATTGGGATATGGAAGATCAGGATGTTTGATGAATTGAGTCTACCACCTAATTGGGATAAAGATACCATGACTCTTGTAAGCTGAACTTGACTGTGACTTTAGATTGGGGCAAGTATGGCCTTTTCCAACTAATCAAAGTCAGAAAAAGCCGTACCGTATGTAAAAAAGTCTAATTAACTAAACAAAAATCATTTACCTACAGTTTTGTTCTAATATATAAAAGTGGTTTCAATTTTCATGTCCAACCAACCAAACAATAAAACAAACTTGCACGGGATTGAAACAAATATCGCGATAGGATGAAACTAAGTATTTATATTTTTGTTCCGAAAAATCAAACAAAAAACAACATTTGTTCGACAACAATTTCGGCTGTAGGCTGTAGGTAAATCGAAAATGTAATTGGTGTATAAATTCGAGGTATATCCGAACGGTATCCGAATATCCGATATTGCTGCCTCTACGTGTCGGATTTAGTGCTGATGTGGTCGGTACATCTGCATAATTATATTGAATAGTTTCGGGATATCGTAAATATTGAATTTATATCTATTGCTGTGGTTTATTTTTTGATCGATATGTATGTATGTATGTATGGATACTGCCAAATACTCGTTATCTTACCTGGCGTTTGGTACGGTCAGCAACAAAAGTCGATTAACACTTCAGTTTTTTTAACACAATTTATGTTCAAAACAATTAAAAAAATGGACAGTAATTGTTAAATTCCGATGATAAGAACTCTTAGCTATTACATGAAATACTGAAAAGTAGTTTACTAATAATTTAGGGTCTATTGGTTTCACATGTAAAAGTAACAGTGTTAATCTACTTCTGTTGCTGACCGTACGCATTATTTAGGAATTGCCTTCGGGATGTCTAAGTTTCATCAAATGTCTTATCTAAAATACCAAACCGACAAGTAAATCGATTCGTTGTGTAACAACCGAGTATCATGAACATTACTTATTTAATAACTCTGAATAATTATTGTCTAAATAATAATTAATACTTGTCCATTTTAACTTGCAATTGTTGGCAGCTCTCATGCTACATGCACTCACACCAAATATTGTTAAAAGGTCAGTTTGTTGATTATTCTATAAGCTTATAAAATAAATCCTCTTGAAGCATGATCAGTATTGTTTATTTTGCAAAGTATTAATATAACATCACTTACGAGCAGCTCGAAACTTGGTAAAAATATTCAAACTAAAAATATAAGCCCAATATAAAAGTTGTGAGCGCCTCCTCCAAGTTATTTACATTATTCATAGCGAGATAACCGGATGACGCAGGTCCAGCTTATACATTCACGACCGTTTTATCTCAAGAGAAAATAAAACATCTCAGAATTTTAACAGAATTATTTCGGAAAATATCGTTTAACAAGTTTAATAGAGAACCCTGTAGATGGGTATCTCTGAAGAAGTAATGCTGTCGAACCTATCTCTACCGCCCGGCACGAGCATCGGCTCAACTAAGTTTTGACTGTCTTACGGCCGAACCCAATTACCTATTTTCAGTGAAAAGACAGATTGCTATTGATGGTAGACAGTATAATTCTATCTGGCCTTATGTCAAGCCGGTAAGATTCCATAATCTCTTATAGATTATTGGGACGTTAAAACCATAGATAGATAGGATTTTCTATTTCCAGTATGCCAAAACCGGTGATAGATAGGTTATTGGGTTCGGTCGTTAATAAATTAAATATAGCAGATAGATTAGTGAGACTAAAGCAATACAAGCAATGGAAAAGTCAGACCCGCTGGCCGCTTGGATACATGATATTTATTTCTGTAAATTGTTTGAAAAATTGACACAATATTGTACCGTCCCCATCGCCACGCTCGGCCGCCGCTGGTTTCGTGCCCGGGGCCTTATACATATCAAAAAATTATTATGTTTTAAAACTACACGAGTTCAAATTCAGAGAATAATGAATTCAAATTAATAAATTAATGACAAAAACCGGCCAACTGCGTGTCGGTCTCGCGCATCCAGGGTTCCGTACATCAGATTTTTTAGTTCAGATAAATGAAAATACTAAACGATCCAAAAATAACTTTGTATTTCATAATTATAAATAAATAAATAATAAATAAATAACTTTATTTCCAATTTTACAATTTGCGGCAATAAGTTAATATGAGATTATACTTGCATAAATCACTGATTACTCAACTGGCACCCAAGCTAAGATTAAACTTGTGTTATGGGTGCCAAGACTCTCTCTGTTAATACATTTCTCAATTTATACAAAACTAGTGCGGTTACATTGTGTAAGTAGCTATGGATTGAGTACAAAAAACAAAGTTATAAAACAAAGAAACAAACGATAGAAAAGATAAAATATAAAAGATAAATAAAAATGTATAGCCTCTCTCTAGTGTGAATTAGCTGAGATTTGTGGTGTAAAGTGTAAGTGTATGACTGTGTCATGTGTGTGTGTCGTGTGTATGTGTCGTGTGTGTGTGTCGTGTGTATGTGTCGTGTGTGTGTGTCGTGTGTGTGTATGATGTATGCGTTTGTAGTATAGTAGAGTTGTTTGAAAAAGCAGAAACTTTTTAAAAAAGCTTTCCAAGTAACTTTTCAGTCTCCTCATAGGTAAGAGTTATGAGCCATTGACTCACTTTCTTTTTACATTCGAATTTATTTAAGTCATAAATATTGCATTGCTTGTTAACTGTATTATAAATTCTACTACCTACTACTCGAAAGTGTCTTTCGGCCAATTTAGCTTTGTAACGTTCTATAGGACAGACATATTTTGATCTCATATTTGCCAGACGACCAGTACTGTATTTCAGAGAACCGTGCCTGCGCAAGATGGTATTGAGCACAAAGAGCTGTCTAACAGTCATAACTTTACAGTCTTTATACAATTTTGTGGTAATATACCGGAAATGTTTAAAAGTCATGACCTTGAGTACAGCTCGTTGCGCTCTTTCCAGTTTAAGGAAACAAGTTTTTGGAGCACCTCCCCAAGTTGTTATCCCAAATGCGAGTACTGACTGACAGAGTGAGAAGTAGACCATCCGAAGTGTACTTAAGTCTGCACTTTGGCGCAGACTCTTGAAAATCGCTATGAGTTTCCTCACTCTGCCGGACGCTCCATCAATTTGCACTTTCCAGGACATCAGGTTGTCTATCATGATACCGAGGTACCTGACTTGTGTTGTTCTGACTAGGGGAGGACAGAGGCATTGGTCTAACTGTTCATTACAAGTGTGGGCTCTGACAACAAACGAGTCTTCCGGCTGCGTACAAGATCTAATTGAGAACGGGATATATTTAGTTTTATCGATGTTTAATGTAAGCATATTAGCTCCCAGCCACGACATCACGATGCCCAGCGCAAACTCCGCTCGCATCCGAACTTGTCTCCAGTCCAGACCCTGCACGAGCAAAGCCGTATCGTTCGCGTAAGTATATATGCTACAGTATGGGATGGATAAGTTACAGAGGCTGTAACATATATCAAGAAGAGGGTAATTATGCTGTGAATCACAAAGTTATTTTTTGCACTTGCAGAAAATCACCCATAATTAAACAAAATACCTTATGAATCGGCGTTTTTAGTAATTGTTGATTAAATACAGTATACTGTACATGTTAAACAGAAGTTTCAAATTCATAACTTATTTAGTTGTTGCGATAGAGCTTGTACAAAAATGGTCTAAAACTGACAACTTTTGTGACCCCTATTTCTTTATTTTTGAAGATAAAAAATCCATACTATAATATTATAAATTCGAAAGTAGCTCTGTCTGTCTGTTTGTTACCTTTTCACGCCTAAACCACTGAACGGATTTCAACAAAATTTGGCAAGGAGATAGATGGTATCCTGAGGAAGGACATAGGCTACTTTTTGTCTCAAAAATAATCCTACAGGGGGTGATATAGGGGATGAATGTTTGTATGGGAAACCCAACATTTCTTAAATTAGGTATACGGAAGTTCAAATTTATGATTTTGGTAGAAAATAAAGAATTATGTGGTTCAGCGTTTTTGAAAAATCATCCCCTAAGGGGGTAAAATAGGGTTTGATTTTAAAAATCATAAATATTATTATAAAGTTTGTGTACCTCTTTTTAAGAGATTTAAGGGATTGGAAATGTAGTCATAGTTCGTATCTTGACTTCTTGAGGTAGGTAACATTTTAGTCTTTATTTTTAACCGATTTCAAAAAAGGAGGAGGTTCTCAATTCGGTTGTATGTATTTTTTTAATGTTTGTTACCTCAGTACTTCGTCATTTAAAAACCAATTTGGCAAATTCTTGATTTAATTTGAAATGATATACCTCCAGATTGGTCCCATTTTTATCAAAATGCAGTTACGATGAGATCCATGAGGAATTGAAGGATCTCTTCAAATATTATAGGCATATACCTGCATAATATTATATACGTTTTTTCATCAACAAGTCAAGCAACTGCATTCAGAAAGTATCATTTAGTAAAGTGGAACTGATACAGAAGACTACAGATGGCCACGGGAACTCCTCAATGATAAGTATTTCACGGGTGGTGATAAGATATCTCGACTACAATAGTTAAGCGACCATGACGAAGCAAATTTAAATAAATGGTTCTGATGAAAATTGTACCATCGAACTGATCTGATGATGAAGCTAGAAGGTAGGCACCGGACCTCCGTAACAAACTAATGTATCCTAGCCGTGATTGGCTTATTGGAATTGTCAGGAGATGCCCGCTGGCTATAAATGATTTTAATGGTAATATGCTTCACATTGCGCTTATACTCTTATGTGGTCGCATATAAATTTGGTCAAGTTCTGATGAGTGGTTTTTGAGTTAGCTACAATAATACGTATTTTTTCCACTTAGTGTATGTTGATGATGTTATAATAACTTCCTGTCACTGTTATTTACTTAACAAGTATACGAATTTGGATGGGGTAGGTACCACAACTAAAAAGTGGAAAATAAAAACTTATCTATAAAAAAAAACAACCGACTTCCAAAAAAAAAACACTACAAAGTGAAAAATAACTTTTATTTCGGAAGTCGGCGGCAACAAACGGAAATACTAAACCAAAGAAACCGACTTTCGAAATTAAAATTATTTTTCGATTTGTAATGTTTTTTTTTTGGAAGTCGGTTGTTTTTTTTATAAATAAGTTTTTGTTAAAATCAGTACACTGGGTCCAAGTTATATCTTATTTGTTATTGAGGGGCATAATTTGAACTAAACAAAGTCCTCCCGCCGCGTCTGTCTGTCTGAACGCGATATTCGCGATCATCTGGTTTTCACCAATGGACGAAGTGATTCATGGGGAAGGTTTAGGTGTATAATTCATTAAAGGTTTTGTATAAATTGGCTGAAATAAGATAATATGATGATTGTTGAAGATGTTGGAAAAAATCATGCCGACTGGGATGTTTTTGGCGTGCGCCGCGTAAACCAATAGAGTATTACGGAACATAGGGTACTTTTAATCCCAGTACGTTCCCCTGGGATATTATCCAACATCCACGCGGGCGAAGCCGCGGGCAAAAGCTAGTATATATATTTGTACTCTACTCGATGAGTTCTAGACAATGACACACCACATGCTAGAGTAAGAAATTTTTTTTATCAAAATCAAAAGCTGGCGCCCCCCTTTAATTTAATTTTTAATTTTATTATGTTTACTATTTGTAGTTATACATGCAATAGAAATACACAATCTGTGAAAATGTCAACTGACTACTCATTACGGTTCATGAGATACAGCCCGCTGACAGACAAACGGACGGACAGCGGAGGCTTAGTAATAGGGTACCTTTCGGGTACGGAACCCTACAAAGCCTGTTGAAAATATTATATTTCAAAAAGTGTAACGAAACGAGATTCTTGTCGAAATAATAACATTAAAAGCCAAGCAATGCCTTATTTATTTTTCATAAAATGTTTTCTTTATTATTCATGCCTACTTGGAGAAACTCTAGAGCCTGAGGGTAGAGTAATAATGATATAATAATATCCGTGTAATTACTAAGCTTTTAGGTAATATATCTATTATTAAAGCTCTGGCATAAACAGAGATAATACATAAAAAAGAGAAGTTAGCCTTTTTTACATAAACAAATCATGCTGCCTTTAGTTTATCACTCGATCTCGAAACAAAAAATAATTGCCTACATTTACATAAACTCGAATCGTACATGAAGTAATGCCTCTCCTAATCAGACGAACGTTTGATAACGGCGGTTGCGCCCCATCGACCGACACAACCTATTTTTAGTCATCGACCGGTCTATACCTACGTGAAATTTTCAGAAGGCTGCCATTGGCTAGGCCGATGTGACGTCACTTTTCACCCCCGGCCAATAGGAGCGCCACGATTCGCGCATGGCCCGAAAGCCTTTTCAGATCACTGTCGAGGCTCGCCAGTTCGGGCGAGGTGTTCCCAGGTGTGCAAGTACCCGCCAACACAAACAAAGGTCAATATATTTTATTTTTTTTAGACCGCCATATTGATTTCCGTTCGGTTTTTGAAATTGGCAATTAATTCGCGCGGATTTTGTTTTTTTGTAGAGATTTTTTGTAGTGTGTGTGGAATTTATAAATAGTTGGAGTTTATTTCTTAAAGCTTCGGCTATATTGATTTTTTATATTTCAAAAATTAATCCAGTGTTATATTGATATTGTGTGCTATTGTGATTATTTTGGTGCATTATGGTGGTAAAATAGAGGGTTTGTCAATGTGTGGGTTACATAATGGTATATTGTGTTGTGTGTGGTTGTGTGACGTATGTACGCGTATGTGTGAGGGGTTGTGTGTAATGTACTGGCATTGCGTGTATTTTATAAAAATAAGGCAAAAATTAACCGCCTTAAAAATGTATATATTGGGGAGGATAAAATCTGTTTAAGGTCATAAAGAAATGAAGAAGAACCGCGATATTTAATGTTTTAGCCAAGCTATTCTTTCTGTGTCAATTCTAAAATAAATTAAGCCCTAAAGTAAGATAAATTTGTACTCTCTACATGTTTCAAGCCCATTGCTTAACTTGGAGATATTATAACTCTCTTGAGACGAGTATAAAAAAGATTAATGAATTAATAATTAATGTAATTCTTCAAATATTGTTCTAGTCCGCATTCTTAATAAAAAGTAAAAGTTTAAAAATATCCATATTCAATCATCGCAGATTAGGAGTTTTCAATATTGTATGCAATGTTTATGGACAAACTAAGAATACACTAATTACAAAATTTTTTTGCGTAAAAATCCATTTTCAATTTTATTATCCGTAGGCGCGTAGCACCACCCGCTACGAAAGCGTAGCGCGCCGTAGCCGTCGGCTACGAGATGTAGGCGCTTTTCAATACAAGGGAAAATGAAGTAATACATATTTAATTGAATATAAATTAGATTATTCATTTATTTATTATAATATTACACCCTGGTAGAATGTGTTGATATGCAATTATGCACCATATTAATGCATTAATACTTTCATTCTATGTGATATGGATGTTAACAACATAGCATTCATTTCTCTTATAAAAGAAAAATTGTTACATGCAATTGAATGTATACCATTGCAATAACTATACCTTATTTATGTTTTTTTAAGATAAGAAGGGTGTTTGAAGTAATCGTTTATGACTTTCTTAGTCAAACTAGGAAGCCAGTTTAATATAATTAATTAGTTTGGTTTTCCTTTTCAGTCGGTAAAAGAATTTAATAAAATAACGTCCAAAACAATAAAATAGTACATGTTATCACTTTAATAATAGACTCATTAAAGAAACGCGTAAAATCGTGTCCAAATGAGATTATAATTATTCATTTACTACATTCAGGGCAGTAGTCCTGGTCCTGCTCCACAAGGGAGCAGAAATTAATTGATTAGCATTCGAAAATATTGTTGGAGCTGCTGAAGATTGTAAAAACTATCTTAGCGTTGTATAAATTCAACCTCTTAGTATTGTATAATTACATAGCACATGTGTGAGCACTATGTACCTACCTACTATAAAGCTACCATTTACTGGGGACCTCTTTCATTGACTTGACTGTGCCGTGGCGGCTGAGAGTATGTCATGCTCACTCAAATGTCTCGCTGGTGGTGGCGTGTGTGTTGGATCATTAAGTTCCCTTCAAAATGGTTGAGTTGAATGTGCTGATCCATGCGTCATGTTCGTAAACGGGCGCCGCCGTCAGTACGGACTGATCATCTCTTAGCTGCCACGGCTTATTTAATTTTTTTTTTAATCGTTTTTGTTTTTTATCACGGACGCTTTTAACATGCACGTCTTTCTACATTGTTCTCACATACTTATATAATTACAACACGAATGATGTAACCAAAACTTTATAAAATATTTTGATTTAAAAGAGTGTCCGTGGAGTTTCTCGCCTGTTCTTCTCCATAGGAACCTACTACGCTTTGGAATGGGCAACTAGCTTCATCTTTCTGATTGACTGACCCGTTGACAATTGAAAAGTGCCTGTAATTGGTTTATTTGCAATAAATGCTTTGAGTTTGAGTAATTATACAGTCGTTAGGCTTTATTATACCAACTTTATTTTCAACCATACTCAGTCAAAGCCTTCTCGAGAACTTTAAACTAAAATTAATGCAATTCTCCAACAAAAGCAAAATATATATGTAATTCACAAAAGTTACATTTTGGTCTCACAAAGGGAGCGGAAGTCGTAAACCGCGTCTGTTTCCGGTCGCAAGATGGCGGCCGGAAGTGGCTCGAGTGGTGGCTTCCGGTGGTACACATCCGGTGCGGAGGCTCTCGACTTTAGATGAGGGAAATGTGATTTTTTTGCCGAGGAACTTTATGCTTTACTAAAAATCCACACATTCGTATGTTATTCAAAACGAAAAGACGAAAAGTCTCTAAAGCTTTTACTGCATTGTAGATTACCGCAACATGAATTGGTAAAAATGAACAGACACTTTACTTTATCGGACCTTTATCTATCATCGTCACACCTGCCCCGGGAGCAATACTCCCAGTACGCTCTTCAATTGGTACGTAGACACTAATATAAACCATTGTTGAAAATAGGTCTTCTTAGTAAGCCTTGAAGTGACAGTAGCCCATCTTGGCAAACTTTAGCACACACTGTAGCATCTTTAAGATACGTCGACATTCTAGGCTTTTATTGTAATATTTATAACGAGTTATTTAGTACACCTACATCTTGGCAAATCTTAGGATTCACTGAAATATAGGGTGCACTCGCGTTCTCGGATTATGTAATGACATTTATAACGAGTAGTTCAGTATACTGCCATTTTATCAAAAAGCGAGGCCACACAGCCCTACATAGTGTATCGGGGCCAATGCTGAGTTCTACATTTAGTAGGGGGTAGCTACTGTTGAAGATCTGCGATAGGCTGGCACTCTGCCAATTACAGAGCTGTGGTTTAACACTATTGGTCAATATGGTCGCCGCCGGCTATTACAGTAACGAATATTTAGGAATCATAGCGTGGTTAAGTTTATCCAAAGTATGGATGCTTACATAAAGAAACAGGTTTCTGGTACAGACAAACCCGTGCGGGTCGGTACCGGCAAGTTTAAACCTGTTTCTTTATAAGTGAGCACATAAAATGACATGGGAATATTATACCTGCACCGATCGGTACCGACCCACACTCGCCTGTACCGGAAACCTGTTTATTTATGTAAGCACCCTATGAATAGGAGGAGGGGGCGAACTGTTGTGGCTAGTGTTCTTTATAGTTATTGACTTATAGGCCAGTAGTGCTATTCTGTACAAATCTCAACGTAAAATCTTAGGCGAAGTGAACTGTCATCCCATCAGGATGATACTGACGCTGGGGCAGCGACAGCTCACTTCACTTCAGTTTTCACCGTATTTTTGTACAGCATAGCACTACAAAAATCATGAACTGGATGTTTGATGAGCGAATGAACTTCAGAAGAAGTGAAATGGAATAAAAATGTATTTTCCAGGCAGTCGTGCAATTGGTTTTCAACTGTGCCTTGTTAAAGTAGACGTCTACTCACACAAATTACTTTGGATTCTGATGCAATCATGAAAACTATTTTCAGCAGTTAATTAAGTTATTATAATTTCTGTTGTTACAGAAGCACGCGGACGCACCATGGTGAACAGGCCCACAACAAATACATATCAAATACTGCACTGATTACTTATAAACCTAACGTTTACACTCTAAATATAAACTATATACTCACGCGATGTTAGCAAGCTATTTTACAAAATTAAGTGTCTTTTGAAGACTTTGGCTTTTGGAACTTTTGGGGGTGGTATAGTTCGGTGGGGGGTGTTTGAAGTGTCGACCGTGGAGGCGGAAAGCAGTGCGCTGTTAGGGCGGCTGGGGGGCGCGCTGCGTGTGGGCGCTGCCGCCGCGTCGCCCGCGCGGGTCGCCAGCTCGCTCCGGGGCTACCTGTCGCACAAGGTCGGGTCGCTGCAGCTCAGGGATACAGGTACGATACGATCTACTTTACTGATGGAAGAGTGTGTGGGTGCCTGATGCAGGCCACCAAGATTAACTTAGAGCGTGCGTGAAACTTTTAGCATCTTTGTATACGGGGGAAACATATTCTGCTACAATTCCTTGAATTATGATGCAACTATTTTAATGAACTGTTTCTTTATAAATCAATGCACTTTATAACATTAAATAGATAGATAGAATACTCGATAAATCTCGTGATTCAAACGACCGTAACAACAACTTATAATTATAATACCACTTTCAACACCAAACGCGTACTAAATCGTTCCGTTTTCCCGTTCGTCAATCTGATACGGAACCCCAATAATAATTCCTTACAAGCACTCGGCAAACAAAAGGACAAGCCCCCAAAAGACAAAGGTATTATTATTGACGATGATATTAAGACACAACACAGAATCGCGAGAACCCTCCGTGAACAAACATTGTGCCAACCGCCACCAACAATCTCATACGCACCCAACGACTAAATATAAACCTTATTACGACGTTGTAGAGATTATGTGGGCGGCAAATGTTTGGTGAAGCTAACGATAAGCAAATATTTGTGGAACAACGTTATAAAGTAAATTGGGGGAGGACGTGACGTAATGCAAATAAAGGAGCAGCTGGTTCTGTTGGAGAAGAGAGATTCTGTATTCAATAAAAAAAACACGATCATGATTGGTAATTGGAGTAATTAGTTGTTTGACGATTTTTTTAATAGAAAATTCACGCGGCGCAACACATGCTGTGTTTGATATCCGGCTCGGCACGACACATTTGGTCCTTATGGTCTTATGAAAATACTGAAACAATTTAACCCTCAAATCTTTCTAAAGTTTGCAATGTTTTTTAAGTCATGAAAACTACTCGTCTATTAGGGTACTGAAAAGAGATGGTTATGAAGAATTTGGTATGAAATTGTATGTTATGTGACGAAAAGCTTCATATACATTTACATTAAGGGGGAAGCCCTGAAGCAGCCGCGAAATTCAAATTTTCTTACGATTTTTGCAATTTGCAGCTCAGTGTCTGGTGTATGTTGATTAAAGTATGATTCGCGAGCGTAACAAATATGTATTTACATTTATAATCATTAGAATCAGTAATACCTACAACTCCAGGTAGTATAATCCTGAAATCTCAAGATTTCATGAAATAGTCATTCAATAGGATTTAGAGAGTTGTATTGATGACTTTAACACTCTCACCGCCACGCATATATACAGTTGCTTGCTGCACTAGAATTTACGTAGGCGGCCGGCGTACCACATGGCGGTGAGAGTGTTAATGATTATATAATTCTGTAAACACATATACAATTTGTTACAGTCGCGAATCATATTTTAATCAACAAAAAATCTAATACTGACCCGCAAACTGCAAAAAACTTAAGAAAATTTGAACCTTTCGCCTTAAGTGTCTTATGTGTCTCTTAACCATGGATTAAAACTCCGTACCCTGACCTGCACCCACCTAATCAAGGTTCTTACAGACATTATCCATAGAAAATGATCAAATTCCAATGATAAAGCCGAATTCAATTAGTTCGTCCAATCACGTTCAATTGATTGCGAACGAATCACAAATACTTAGTCTTTGAACTGAACGGAATTAAATGTTAAAGGCTAATTAATTTTGGTCGGTAAAGAGCGAAGGCCTTCGGGGCTTGTAAAGCATTTGATTTGGCAGGTAGGTAAATGTTTTAATTATTAAAATTATTTAGGGAACACAAATGATTGGGCTTGTGTGTTGCGCGTTAAATCATTCTGATCTATTAAAAGTTCACAAAATCCAATGTACCTGTTTGACGTCATACAAAATAAAAGTCCACTACAATCGATATTGTATTCTACCGACATTCAGAAGGATTACATAACATAACATCACGCATTGTTACCTATAGCACACCCACATTTCGCCAGTTAAGTCCCATGTACATATATGTGGCGAGCGTAATGTCATCTACCGGGCACAAATCCAGACTCCTGGCTGCTACTGATAAATAAGAAGAATTATAGATTCCTAATATCTTTAGAAGTATCCACTGCTGAAAATTGTAACATACTAAAAAATCTGCTCCTCTTAAACACTTGCCAAAATATAAGATACGTAGACAAACAAATTTGACAGAACCTACAAAATCCAATTAAAATCTTCCGCCAGGAACCCTTTCCAACAATATCCAGCTAACAGAACAATATCTGCAGCTGGTAACTATTTGTCTGCAACATCAAGTCTGCCCAATATTTGTACCTTTCGCCACAAAACCGACCCTCGTTGTCCAATTCTGCCGACTTTCCCCTCGGGCTCTAATTGCGTCAATTACTGTACCGTGGTGACGCAGGTTCGAGTCCCGGGCTAGGGAGGGTAGGCAGGCTGCGGAATTATCAAAGGTATGACTATAGGTAAGGGTAGGTATCGTTGCAGATATTTTTTGTTGTGAGATAAATGCAATAAGAATTTTTTGTAAACTCGTTGTGAATTAGAACTGCTTTCGTTTGAATCGAATGGAAACAAAAACTGAATAAATTAGTAATAAGACTAACTAATAGATCTAATGCTTAAACACGAAAGCACAATGATCTCATAATACGAAGAAGATATCGTGAAGAATAAAGATATAAAAGACTTAACACACTTTTAACGTCATTTTATAACATGTGTGAAGTGCCCATTTTCATTACACTTTGTCCACATACACTCCTTTTTTTATAGTCATTTGACAGTTTAATTCCCGATCCCACTCAACCGTTTGAACACCGAGCAGTAGGTAAAGCATTTTTCCCAACTTTAATTTTATTCCCCAAATCGAAATGTCCCCTTACCTACCCCTCTGCCGGTCCCCTTCTCATTAGTCGTGCAACCTAACACGGACCTATAATTTTTCTACTAATTCCAATAATGACGACATTGGGGTGCCTAGTTAATAGGCTATGGGTAATAACCGTTTCTCTAATAGACTTGCTCGTAAATATCGCTTAAATTTAATAAATTTAATACGACAATTATTCTTAATTATGGGAAATGGGAAGCTATAGGATGGGATTAAAATGTGGTCCATGAATTACGATAGTTAAAATTTGATTACTGCATTACTGTATTTTATTTTACGGAAAAGAATTTATTAATATTATTCTGCAATGAATTTATTAATATTATTCTGCAATGAATTTATTAATATTATTCTGCAATGAATTTATTAATATTATTCTGCAATGAATTTATTAATATTATTCTGCAATGAATTTATTAATATTATTCTGCAATGAATTTATTAATATTATTCTGCAATGAATTTATTAATATTATTCTGCAATGAATTTATTAATATTATTCTGCAATGAATTTATTAATATTATTCTGCAATGAATTTATTAATATTATTCTGCAATGAATTTATTAATATTATTCTGCAATGGCTGAATTTATTAATATTATTCTGCAATGAATTTATTAATATTATTCTGCAATGGCTGAATTTATTAATATTATTCTGCAATGAATTTATTAATATTATTCTGCAATGGCTGAATTTATTAATATTATTCTGCAATGAATTTATTAATATTATTCTGCAATGGCTGAATTTATTAATATTATTCTGCAATGAATTTATTAATATTATTCTGCAATGGCTGAATTTATTAATATTATTCTGCAATGAATTTATTAATATTATTCTGCAATGGCTGAATTTATTAATATTATTCTGCAATGAATTTATTAATATTATTCTGCAATGAATTTATTAATATTATTCTGCAATGGCTGAATTTATTAATATTATTCTGCAATGAATTTATTAATATTATTCTGCAATTAATTTATTAATATTATTCTGCAATGGCTGAATTTATTAATATTATTCTGCAATGAATTTATTAATATTATTCTGCAATGGCTGAATTTATTAATATTATTCTGCAATGAATTTATTAATATTATTCTGCAATGGCTGAATTTATTAATATTATTCTGCAATGAATTTATTAATATTATTCTGCAATGAATTTATTAATATTATTCTGCAATGGCTGAATTTATTAATATTATTCTGCAATGAATTTATTAATATTATTCTGCAATGAATTTATTAATATTATTCTGCAATGAATTTATTAATATTATTCTGCAATGAAGTTATTAATATTATTCTGCAATGAAGTTATTAATATTATTCTGCAATGAAGTTATTAATATTATTCTGCAATGGCTGAATTTATTAAGAAATAGTTTTCTTTATTTCGTTTTTGTTCTTTTGATTTAGGACTGTCTCAGAAACAGTTACTATACAAAAAGAGTACATTAGCATTTTTGTTTAATATTGAGATTATACATTTCTCTTCTTTCCGTAATAACTACAATTGCTAATCAGATTGGTGACTATAGCTTCAGTCTGCAGATATAACGCGATCCATTTTTACCTCCTAACATAATCACCCCAGTGAATCGGGATTGGCAACCAAAACTATACAATTCTGACATAACTCCCTTTACAAACCAGAATTCTGTATTAAAAGCCGATTCCGCAAATCGAAATGCGAAAACGCGGCGGGATCGACTGCTACCAAGACACTTTTACTTTACAAAAACAAATGAAGAATTAGGTCATGTCACGTTCGATTGCGGTTTACGTTCGCAAATCACTTGCGTGCCCTCAATGCGAGCTGGCAATGTAAGCTGGCATTTAATTTTTACGGTGACTTTACCGCACGGAACGGAATTGGATTTTCTTTTTGAATGTTTAACCGTCACTGTCAAGGACTTGTTTGTATGGAGATGTGTATTGTGAGGTTTGTTACGGCGAGGGGGTGAGTAGACATGCAGGTAGGTAGGTATTTTTTCTAGTCTTATTATGCATTAGGGTAGCGTGAGATATAGACAGGTGGATGCAAATTTCATTAGGCTGTTAGTAAACACCGCGCGTAGGTAGGCGCCATGAGTACTGGTCGGCGTCACTACGCATTAACTATTATGCTCTGCTTATCCTCAATCTCGAGTTCAGTATAGTATTGCCTCACTCGTCTTTTGGTACAGTCAAGGTCACTTTAATACCAGTTTAGATTTATTTGCAAAATTGAGTGAGTAAATACATAGATTGCCTACAAGTCGATCCACGTACCAACCTGTTTAAACAAATTAAAAAAAAAATCAACTCTGGCAGTACTATTCGTGCCTAGTCATTAAATATTAAAAGTAAACCCGTACTTAATTTCGACTGCAGCATAACCGACACACTTGCATTCAATACAAAGCTAACAACACACTACCTCTGCCGAGGGGAGAGCGGGGAGAACAACACACTACCTCTGCCGAGGGGAGAGCGGGGAGAACAGGCCCACTCCCTGTTTATGAATATTTGATATCGCTCGCCGCCGGCAGAAGTCGAAACTCGTGTACAATGCTAATATCGCCAACAGACATGACATGATTATATTTCGGGAAGATGCTACCTTCCAGCATTGATGGGTAGCGTGAAAATTGGAAAAAAGCTACAGAGTTTTGCAGTTTTTGTAGGTAGAAAATATAAGCAACAAAAGCGCGGGAGAAAACGACCGAAAAGCGAGGTTTGGATTATGCAACGGCAATTTTCTTTGATACACATGCGCAAAAAATTATAAATGTAGGTAAGTGAGAAACTGGAAACAATGCTGGGGGCTATCGTGATGGTTCAAAAACAAAACTATAATTTATTCTTAAAAAGTACGCTTATAATGTCTCTCCAAGAATCTGTCGCAACTTTAGTCTAGAAATAAAACTCCTGAGAACCGAATACGTAAAGCTTTACAAAGAAAACAATTTTCTCGATAGAATCGAATCGATTCGCGATTATTAACTATTTATATTCGCCGCTTGTGGCTAAGAAATAACAGCCGCACGGGTCGATCGGTCAGGTTAAGCTACGCTTGCCGCGGTTGGTCCGTGGATGGGTGACCATCTTTACATATCAAGACCCCTCCGTGCCTCGGAAAGCACGTTAAGCCGTTGGTCCCGGCTGTCATTCGTGTAACTTTGACAGTCGTTACGGGTCGTCAGAAGCCCGAAAGTCTGACAACCAGTCTTACCAAGGGGTATCGTATTACCCAGTAACTGGGTCGTGGAGGTCAGATAGGCAGTCGCTCCATGTAAAATACTGGTATTCAGCTGCATCCGGTTAGACTGGAAGCCGACCCCAACATAGTTGGGAAAAGGCTAGGCAGATGATGATATTCGCCGAGCACACGCCAGCCCGCTAGCCCGCCAGCCCGCCAGCTCACCAGCCACAGGGTAGTGGAAAATATCGATTTCACGGCTTTTCTTTTAGAATATTTTATTCGTAACGTTGTCAAGGGAATTTGCTGCAGTGCAAGGAATTGTTTTAGGTTATATTTTGGTTTGTATTTCTATGAATATTGGATAAGCATACACTGATGGAAATCCGAAAGATATTAGGCTCCTGTTGACGTCTGGCTGTCAGTTCCCCTTACTTCACTCTGCTATAATTTGTAATGTTAAATTATCTTATGCCATATTTATAGAACGAAGTTTTCGCAAGAGTGTAAGAACTGTTTGAGGTTAATTAAGAATACCTACTACGTAATTTGCTACCGGTTTCTTTTCGTCTATCTCCATAATTAACTAATAACCTACTATAAAGGTCGAGGTCAAAGCTGTTATGAACTCCCCCTGAAATATAATAATTATTTGAACGATTATAATCGTAAGTACTATCGTACATTGTAAATTGTAACACTAGAAGTACCACTTGTGTGACAATCAAACGTAAGTACGTTTGATTGTCACACAAGTGGTACTTCTAGTGTTCAAGTATTGAAATAAGTATTTCAATACTTCGTATTTATTTATGTACATACAGTAAAATATATAGAGATCCTACTTACAGAGTACAAGGGTACTAAGAGGTACTAAAATTACGATGTTGGTCCCGTGGAGAAAGTTGTTTAGTTTAATGGTCTGTACGGCATACTTAAATATGAGCACACCTTTCTGATACACCCTGTATACATGTATATAAATACTCAAAGTTGAGAGGAAAGGTAATGCTCTTTTACTCGATATTTAAATAGAGAAACAGTTTTTTTAAATCTCGAATGCTAGGTGGAAGTGAGTTCCACATTCTTACAGCATTCACAGAAAAGGAGTAAGAATAGAATAGAATATATTTTTATTGTAAAAACATGAGTATACATCATAATATGTGCAAGGTCTTATAATAATGGTTAGATCTGCATGTTTTGCCATTAATGGCGTACAAAAACAACATATTTGGTTTAAAATAACCACATAAGATCTGAGTCTAAACAACCAAACAAATTTTTTTTTCCATCGTAATACTACTTAAAAAAGAAGAAAATGTACAGATTAGGTTTTATAGATTTGAGATTCAAATTGTAAAATGTCGTAATTGCAGAAAATACAGTTAATTAATTGCGTTCATTTAAGAAATCCGATATGGTATAATACCATTTATTTACAAGATATTTTTTTAAATGTATTTTAAATAGAGCAGTAGGCATTTGTCTAATACCCTTAAAATACTTTTTCGCATCAATGCCGTGGTTGACCTTGGTACACGTAATTTATTATTATCCCGTCGATTACGAATAGATACGTCTGATAGTTTCCTGAATAGGTTAGGATTGGTTCGCACATTTGCTACTTCATAAATAAATAAGGACGGCAGATTTAAAATTTTATACTTTATAAAATACTGTTTGCAACTATCAATTATTTTCAAACCAAACATAGCTCTAATACATCTCTTTTGTGACCTAAAAATAATTTCTCTATTTGTACAGTTTCCCCAAAATAAAACTCCAAACCTCAATATCGAGCCGACTATACCATGGTAGGCAGTTATAAGGGCATTGGTACTTATGATAGGTTTTAGTTTATAGAGAGCATAGGCAGAAGAACATATTTTTTTATTTAATTCCTCTGTGTGTGCTCTCCAGTTCAGACGATTGTCAATGATTAGGCCCAAAAATTTAGCTGTATCCACCTTTTTAATAACGGTTGATTTGTATTGAACATTAACATCTGGTGCTTCTAAACGTTGACTGAAGAACATAATTTTTGTTTTCTCTAGGTTGATCTTTAAATTATTGTTATCTAACCAGTTAATTATTGAACTGATTGTATTATTAATTTCCGGTTCATACGTATCTTTATTTATACAATCAATGGTGACTGTACTGTCATCAGCGAAAAGTGATACTGGATATTTAGTTACTAGTGGCAAGTCATTTATATAGATTATGAATAATAAAGGACCCAATACGCTCCCTTGTAGGACTCCATATTTAACTACACGTTTTTTAGATGAATAAGTTTCTTCTTTTTTGGTATTAATGTTCACTTTAGATATTTTTGTATACTGTTTACGATCTTTTAGATATGATTCTATGAGATTTAATATAGTGCCTCTAATGCTATAGGCTTCTAGTTTACGAAGGAGAATGTCATGATTAACATAATCGAAAGCCTGGGTCATGTCACAGTAAATGGTACATACGGCGTCCTTTTATCCACCTTACCCATCACGTTATTTATAAAATCAAAAACCGCCATGTTTATCGTTTTATTTTTGCGGAAACCTTTCTGCTTTTCCGATAGAATATTAAATTTTTCCAGATATTCATAAATTTGATTATATATGTTTTTTTCAAAAGTTTTCGAAATTATAAGAATAAGTGCAATTGGTCGAAAAAAACGAAAAAAAAAACGGTCGAAAAAAAAAACGAAAATAGTACCTAGTTTGTAATAACAAATATCATAAAATCTACAAAACGTTAATCCACAGACAATACACAACAAATCCATAACAAGGAAACATTGTTCTGTTCACTGACACTTCATAATTTCATCCATTTCCATATCACCACTCGCATCTCAAACATAATAAAACGTCAGCATGTCCTGCCATCCATTTGATCCATTACACCAATACGCCACGCGCCGCCCTCGTGCTGTGACAGCCGGTGACGAATGGATCCGAGCGGTGGCTGACTTGTGACGTAAGTGGGCCAGGCTATGATACAATATGTTGGCTATGAAATATGAACTAGTGTGGATGTGGAACTATATTTTGTAGTATAACAGTTATAAATCTAGCTGGTGCCTTCGGTTTCGTTGCGTGTTGGGGGAAATTCTTCGTAATCTTGGATAAAAACTATCTTAGCTGAGTTAGTTGTCGTGATATTTTTAATTATTTATTTAATACTTTAAGCACACAAATGTACTGACGTGGACTTAATGCCATAGGCATGTTCTAATTAGGATACAGAATTGCAGAAGTGCCATTATTACTATTTGCCGTACTAACCTAGATTGTAGTCCTAATTATAAAGTCTTGTTATTTCATTAATGATTGTCGGTCGAACTTAGAAAAAGGATTTATTGAGAACAATAAAAGACACCGATGAACGAAAATTATTAGGACTGATAAATTATTGCACAATTCGTTTTCAAACTCAAAACTCAAAGCATTTATTTCAATTAAAACAATTACAGGCACTCTTGAATTGTCAAAGAGTCGGTCAGTTAGTCAGAAAGTTGAAACTAGTCGCCCATTCCAAAACGTAGATCTCTATGGAGAAGAATGGCTAAGATACTCAAAGGATACTCTTTTAAAACAAGATATTACAAAATACTGGGTACATTATTCTTGTTGCTTCTATATGTGAGAACAATTAAATAAAAACAATTCAAAATAGAATATTAAAAATAAGCCCTGGCAGTTAAGACTGGAGCTGGGCTGGGCTGGACTGGACTGGCTGGGTTGGTTCTGGCTGGAGTCTCAACTGACGGCGCCCGTTCACAAACATGACGCGTCCAGCTCAACCATTTTGTAGGGAACCGAATGATCCAACACACGCGCCACCATCAGCGAGACATTTAAGAGATCATAACGTACTCTCACTCACCTGCCAACTCTTTCAAGTCAACATACATCAGAACGTAATAAACGGCTCCATGGTACTCACATTTACAAAATTGACAAAATGTGTCTAAATTATACAAGACTATAGTTTGCAATGATTGTATTTGGAAGATTAATAAAATTTTACTACCAAAAGGAAAGAAAAATATTTGTACCTATTGAAGTTATTCTACAGCTGAAACCTGATTAAATAAAATAAAAATGAACATTAAGATAGTAATGTCAAAAAAAGTGACGCATCTCTTCCACATATTAAAATTTTAACAAGTGAGGTTAAGTAGTTGTGGAGCAGGACGAGCATTTAGACAAGCATTTTTTTCTACGATGATTATAATCATCCAACTGGTAATATGCTTGTCTACGTAGTGTGCGTTTAATGTACATATGTTTTAAATTTCTTCTCATTTAGTTGAAGAATATCGAGTGGTATTTAATAATTATATTTTTATAGAATAGTTATATAAAATCATGCATCCAATATTATCAACCATTACCAGTTGCTTGATGTTTCAACAATTCATAATTTCACATAGTGATAACAAAATATTTGTTTTACAATACCCTTAACTAACTTCAAATATATGATACTTACCTAGGTACTTACAAATAAAAAAACGTCTTCCACAATTTGATCAGTATTCGGTTCTCGTTTGAGGCAATCACGTATTGTATTTATCTGCCTCGTAAGTATTCGTTCCCGACGTGGTCCGCTGTGCCCCGACCTCCCCTCGCGAGTGAACGTGTCTCAATCAACGACACGGGATGCATTTATCGAGATTTTCTGTGCTGGCAAAATCGGGTGAGTGTGTTTCTCAATAGCAAAGGACTTTTTATCAAACAGTAGTACAAGACTTAAGCCATTAATAAATAGAAATAAAATATTTTAAAAATCATTTTTTTTAAAGAGTAACTATTGAGTTTCTTGTTAATTCTTCTCCATACGAAACTTCCTTTTTAATCTTGTAATTTGCGTCTTATAATGGTCAAATTTGAAATATACGATTTGGTTTTGACTTTGAGTTCGCCAGTTTGAATTAAGACCATTGTAAACATTTTGTGACAGCAAAAATCAACACAGCTAGTAAGTTTATAAAATTATTTATTTTACTGATTCAAATCCTATTGATATAAGAATTGCAACACAATTCACGTAATATATGCACGATTTTATATATTTTATACAAGTATGTAGGTAATCCGGCTTTCCCTATGCATTTCTATGGCACCCATGATTTCACACAGCTAGTTCACAAATCTACGGTGAACCTTTATTCTTAATTTAATTATATTCTAACGAGTTTTTTAAATACTAGCACAATTCGCAACTCTATTCACCCCGCGTCAACAAACGTTAAGCACAACAGCAAATTATCTAAACAATTAATTAACCGCACAAAATTATCACATAATCGGAAACCAAAAAAATCACACTTGCAATTTAACACGACCCTTATCGCCCCTTCTTTCCCTAACAATATCCGAATATCTGCCGTATCCGCAGTATCCGCGTATCCGCACATTGTTGCGGGTACAACGGCAATAAATGTAAGCTGGGGAGAGGCGGACAATATTTATACGTAGAGGGGAACCGCAATCATTAAACCCGGGATTAAGTTTGTTTGCGATGGCATTGTTCACTGCTTCACACCGGGACCCGGGATGTAGAGGTGTTCTTATGAAAGCCGTTTTGTTTTAGTCGACAGAATGAAACGGGGAATGATGGGAGGAAAGGGGTTGCTGTTTTTGTGAAAACTGGCGTTTTTATGGCTTTTAAAATGGTCTCAAACTCTTAATACAGCCATTTCGTTGCGTTTTGGTAGGAAATCACACTCATAACATGAAAAATTATTTAGCTTTACCTACATGGGATAGAAATTTAAATGGAGAAGAATAGATGTGGAAATTATGTGAATTATGTGTGTGTCGACGCGAAATTTTTAAAAAGGTATGATTTTGAGAAACGTAATTTCGCATGAAAGTACCTACTAGTCTTACAGCACAAGCTCACAGAGAAACTTCTCTCTTCTCCTAACGCTGCTGTCCCGAAACAGTGGAGTTTCACAATTTGACCAAAGTCCATACTACTTTTATAAATGCTAAAGTAAATCTGTCTCTTTTCACGCCTAAACGGATGAACGGATTTCCATGAAATTTGGCACACACTTGACTTAGGCTGCATGACTGTATGACCGAGTTAGGACTTAGGATACATTTTATCTCTGTAGAGCATTCCCGTGGGATAATTTCTGACCTCCACGCGAGCGAAGTCGCGGGCAAAAGCTAGTCATGAATATAACCGTATTACTCCTCACACAAGCATATTGCCGCAGCAATAACTACGATATATCAAAAGAGATACACCGTGGGACATAACCGTTCTGCTGAACGTTGAGCCATTATGCTGCAATAATATTTGCAAGATGGCTGCCTCCCCTTACAACGAGTTGGCATTACAAAGGGGCTTAGATAATGTGCGATTATGTCGTGCGACAGCTTTGTCGTAGACGTGTTACTAGATTCTTGGTTAAAATTGTTATACAATTTACGAAGTGAAAACTTCTACTTTTAGATGTAAAGGCGTCCGTTTTGTCGATAGTACCTACACATAAACCTTCTGAAATAAATTCTCTAAATTATGGCGAAAACCGCATCAAAATCCAGCGCACTTCGCGCTCTTTATAACAGTGAACTAAACTGAACCGTCACGCTCGGGATGAATCGGGTATACTCGGCCCCAGTCGGTCGGTGACGCTGAATCGCGTATAAGTACTCGGCGCTGAATCGGGTATACTCGGCCCCAGTCGGTCGGTGACGCTGAATCGCGTATAAGTACTCGGGTATACTCGGCCCCAGTCGGTCGGTGACGCTGAATCGCGTATAAGTACTCGGCGCTGAATCGGGTATACTCGACCCCAGTCGGTCGGTGACGCTGAATCGCGTATAAGTACTCGGGTATACTCGGCCCCAGTCGGTCGGTGACGCTGAATCGCGTATAAGTACTCGGCGCTGAATCGGGTATACTCGGCCCCAGTCGGTCGGTGACGCAGAATCGCGTATAAGTACTCGGCGCTGAATCGGGTATACTCGGCCCCAGTCGGTCGGTGACGCTGAATCGCGTATAAGTACTCGGCGCTGAATCGGGTATACTCGGCCCCAGTCGGTCGGTGACGCTGAATCGCGTATAAGTACTCGGCGCTGAATCGGGTATACTCGGCCCCAGTCGATCGGTGACGCTGAACCGGGTATAAGTACTCGGCGCTGAACCGGGTATACTCGGCCCCAGTCGGTCGGTGACGTTGAATCGCGTATAAGTACTCGGCGCTGAATCGGGTATACTCGGCCCCAGTCGATCGGTGACGCTGAACCGGGTATAAGTACTCGGCGCTGAACCGGGTATACTCGGCTCCAGTCGATCGGTGACGCTGAACCGGGTATAAGTACTCGGCGCTGAACCGGGTATACTCGGCTCCAGTCGGTCGGTGACGCTGAACCGGGTATAAGTACTCGGCGCTGAACCGGGTATACTCGGCTCCAGTCGGTCGGTGACGCTGACCCGGGTATAAGTACTCGGCGCTGAACCGGGTATACTCGGCTCCAGTCGATCGGTGACGCTGAATCGCGTATACTCGGCTCCAGTCAAGTTTTCATATCTATTGTGTGGTCACAAGCACACACCCTCTTTTGTCTTTACTTCTCCGCACCCATCTTTTATTTGTGAGCTCCAAAAATGGCAGTGTCCACTGGAGGAATAGTCTCTTAATTCTCGTAGTTCTCTGCAAGTCACCATTTTCACGCAAAAATATAAATCAATCATGACTGAGTTAAATTCTGATCGCTTAACATTATTCTTGTATGACGCCGGGTGCCGTGCCGGGCTCGCACTATCGTCACCCGTTTGTTTAGCACCTACTTATTGGTACTGTGAAACAAGTTCCACAACCATCTTCTGCCTTTCAAATTGGCAAACCTATTCGAAATCCTACGAAAAAAGTCGCACATGTCCAGCAAGCCTTACGGATTCCGCGACCCTCCCTTGTCAAATTAGCCGTCAGTAATGTGTCGGTGGCGGGATGATTTGTGGCGATCGCTGCCGATAACCACGCTGCTAATACCGCCTTGTAAGGAGGGGACATTATACGGGTGCTACTACTTTTAAATGGTTGGAAAAAGCGGAGAAAATTGGCAAGAGTGGCACTTTTCCAACGTGTCAAGTGCGGTAATAGTGCTGACGTGTGGGATTGGATTTCATCCCCTTACCAATTTTCCTGTCTGTTTAATTTGGAGAATAGTTACTAGTTGGAAAAAAAAAATATTGCCGTAGAATATGAAGAAGAGTGAAAAATATTTTCATATTGCAAATGGCTACGTTTACACTTTAGACTATTTAGTAGGTACTTAGCTGTAAAATAATTAAACCTAAGTGCTCGCAGTAATCGAAAACAATCTTGTTTTTCTTTTTAGTCGAGACAATTATTTTGTAAACGAAACAAAAAAAGTGCCGGCGAAATAATGAAACAAGCACTTGAACACAACAAAGCTCTAGACGGCTACTCGACAGTAAAATATGAGAGCTCCTAACGACAAAATCCTAATAAAATCTAACTGATCCAATCACGCCTACACTTGACATTTCAATTCAAATTGCGAAATAAAATGGCGGCCGTTTTACGAAAATAGCCGAGCGCGATCGGGTGATTTCGGCACGGTTGGGTAACAGCTTTATTGCCCGCGGGTCGCTGGCCGTGCCCGGGCAGGGTCCGCGATGGGCACTACTACAGATTTACGGGTGCGAGTCCAATTCGCATTTTTCTAGACGTAAAACATGTCTGCTTTTAGTTTTTGCGGTAGGCCTTCGAATATACAATGTTATTTTTACTGGATGTGCCAATATTTGGATAGCTTGCTTAGCTCCTTTTTGTTTTGTTCGACGGATTGTACGTATATGTATGTTATACAAAACTATTTTGTGTTTCAGTCTTTATGAAATGTTATTTAAAAAAAAAAATGTTGAAGGTCACCATAGGGTACGGGTAATTAAAGGCTAATAGCCTGCCGACAGAGCTTAACCTAATAACGTACTACTGCTAAATTATAGGACAACTAAGGAAGGCGCGGAAGCTTGTCACGACATTTATTATTTAACACAACATAGCATGTTGTAGGAAGTAATTAGTAATAAATTAACACCCGTTGAAAGTCTAATTCATAGCCGGATATAACGAAATCAAAAGATAAAATGGTTTTCAAAATGGATAACTTCTAAGTTTACGCGGAATTTACGTCACCCCTCGTTAAGTTTTCCACGTAACTAAACCCAATATCCATACATTTGCCCCGCACAGGGAAATAATTTCCTTCGGCATCAACTTACACCACAACAATCATTATTTACACCAAACTAGACATCACTCGAAACTCGAAACCTTACGCCATGGTACAGCATCCCATTTATCTGTTTACACTAACACATGCCTGTATCACAACTGAACAGAGTCTAATTTCTTATGAACTTAACAGTACCAATAACTTTGCCCAGTCTTATCCCTTTTACTAACACCTATAATTCAATGTCATAGAGTCTTGTTTCCTCTGATTTAACAGTGGGAATATCTTTGCCCAGTTTTTTCCCTAAGAGCAATGGTTTCATTTGCCCGGGTCTCCCTCAGTGTTGTACACGAGTACAGTGTCGAGCAATTACTGCGGTGTCTTATTACACGGCCGTGCAAATTTAATGACTACGCTAGTGTACGGGTATGTCTGGGAATGTTATGGTGGAATGGTTTTTATCTAGGTTTTTATAGTGGTCTATGAACCTAGTTTATTGCTCATTAAAACTCTGGTTTTGGGAATATTAATCAATTAAAAGCTACTGCCAAAACTCATGTATACCTACTTAGATATCATTTTTTTTTTATGAACATTTAAGACACAACAAATGAGCCTCTATTTATTTATTTTTAAGTTCAGTTTCAGTTCATTTAAATTGATTGTATATTCAAACCCGTTCGAAGCGAAATACTTACAATGAATTCCTTAAGAATTCAGTCCGAGAAACCTCGACTTTCACAGAATCTAGACCATTTAACTTCATCCCCAGAGTCTTCTTCAAAGTAACTACAAAATATATCACTCGGTTGTAAGTTGTAACCTTTAAACATTCGCTTGTAAGCTCTTGCTACCACAGAGGAACCGAATAAATAGTGAACGAAGTCTTTCAAAGAGAACGGTAAATATTCCCGAAGCACCGGGAGTTGGGGGGGGGACCTGTCGTCATAAACTAACAGAAATACGTTTCTACCCTCACAACTATTGAACACGAAAACGACTTGGGTACATTTTTCAATACTTGCTCACATACAAAGGAAAGGAAAGAAAAATTACTTGTATAGTCAGCAACATACCTAAAGCTGAGATGTTGTGTAGACTTGAACAGCTGTGACGTTCAATAAGTTAAGGAAGATGGCAAAGTACAAAATAATCTTGTCACAAGCCCTAACTTAGAAACTTTGGTTAGTTGCCAAATCGTTACAAAGTTAGGTATAGTTTTGGTAAAGTGGCAAATATTATATTAATATTCCAGCAGTAGGTATGGCGTAAGTTATTCTAAAAACATAAATAAATAATTACTTCGTCGATTCATAACGAAAACGTCAAACGGTTGGTAGGAAATATAAAGGTACTAGAGCATTTGATAAACTGTACTTTATCTATTTGTCGGGGTCAGATTTAAAAATGATTAAATTAGTACTTAATTGAAAAAGAAGCATCGTGCCCGAACGTGTGGCCGAACTTATGACCGAACGTGTTCCCGAACGAGTGCCCGAACGTGTTCCTGACCGTGTGCCCGAACGTGTGCCAGAACATGTGCCCGAAAGTGTGCCCGAACGTGTTCCCGAACGTGTGGCCGAACGTGTTCCCGAACGTGTGGCCGAACGTGTTCCCGAACGTGTGCCCGAACGTGTGCCCGAACGTGTTCCCGAACGTGTGCCCGAACGACGAACTGCAAACAAACTTTCATCCCCTATTTAACCCCGATGGAATTGAATGATGTAGATGCACAAAGTAAGTGCGGTGTTTCTCAAAAGTCGTTAAAACGACTTCCATTCCCATCCGTACACCAGTGGCGGTACCTTCATAGAAGCCAAAAAGCCGGGCTTGCCCTAATAAAATCATAAATTACAACAACAAACGTAAGCCTATCAATAAAAAAAATATTCCAAAAAACACCAAGTCAATGAATTCGAACTCAAACATTCATGTCTTAATAATAAAATTTCGAATTCCACGTAATTTGCCGCGCGCACTAGCACTTATTGGAACTCGATCATTCATAGGTAATCATAACTCAGTTGCCGAACTACGCGTTCAAATGCGCCTTCTCGCTCACACTCGTCTCGGCTTGGCATCGGGCTTTTTATACCTGTCTTTGTCTCGCAGTTTTCGCCTACAAATTGCTATAGAAACGTTTACATTTGTTGACATATTGGTAAGTACCATGTAAGTACTTATACGCAGATTTCTATGAAATCAAAAGCCAGCTTGAGAGGCATTAAGTTCGCGCAAATGCACTATCCGCGTTGACCCGCGTAAAGTGAGTAACGAGAGGGATTCCACGCGAAGACAGTTTGATATACCTACTGAGTTTGTTATTTGTTTTGATAGGTATTTTACGAATAATATTTTTCAGGTGCTGAGGTTATGAATTAGTTTTATTATTTAAAATGATGTGATAGTTAGTGCGGTGCTGTGATTTTGTGATTATATATTTAGTATTTTTATCAAAATGTGAATTCGGAAACTGTCGTCGAAAAGGTATGTAAATACATTAGGTTTTCTGATAATAAGTAACTCTTTACTTCACCGTAACCAACCTCTAATTACTGAATGTATTTCTCCGAAATAAAAACAAGTATTTTTGTTACTCGAAGAACAGATTAAAATAGGTACCTACCTACTCATTCGATTGTTTACTAGGCATGAATATGTTGCACATGAAATGACATGAATGGTGTTTTTATGGCATTTGTAGTTTTTGTATACCACTGAAAAACTAAATTCTTATCGAGACAAAACACATTAATTTTCGTATCGAAGAGGTTCTTCATAGGTGTTTTGAAATTAAGTATAAATGTTTTAGGGGAACATTTTCAATGCATACGGAAATAGAACAACAAATCGATAATTTGGAGGCCATCTAGTGGCATTTGATTGAAAAATATTGCATGTGACAAGCGAATTGTGAATTAAGGTGAAAAGGTGCGGGTAAGCAATGTAGTTATGCGTATCCAATAATATAGATGGCGCTTATGTTAATTATGTACCAATTAACATAAGCGCCATCTGATGCTTGAAATATACGTAGTACTCTTCGTATTGTAAAGGTTATGTAACCGACATTTTAATAATGGTTTTAGTATGAACAACGTAAGAAAATCCTTTTTTTTTTTTTTTTTAATCGTTGGCTTGCCCTAATTTTCACCCTTAGGCACGCCACTGCCGTACACGTGCAGTAGAGAACTACGTATTCTGTATAAGGAGGTCGGGGAGTGCCCAGCCTCCTCTGCGCGGCGAGAGGGGTGAAGTGGTCGCCCAGGCTGAGTAGGGTCTAGCGATCAAGTGCTTCGAGTTTCAATTGGGTTCGAGAGTGACAATTTCCTTTGTTGATTCACGAATTATGTGTGGGAAGCGTCGTGTACCTTTGTTATTCGAGATTCCTATCCTCCTAGGTCGGTTAGGTGTAGATACAATTTAGTGATTGTTTTATTTAAAATCTCAACGGAAATTACTGAAAATTTGTGACTTTAACAGTTTGTTGCCATCGCGGGTAGCACCTGCGTGAGGCTGGAACAAAATTTGTAACTTTAACAGTTTGTTGCCATCGCGGGTAGCACCTGCGTGAGGCTGGAACAAAATTTGTAACTTTAACAGTTTGTTGCCATCGCGGGTAGCACCTGGGTGAGGCTGGCACAAAATTTGTAACTTTAACAGTTTGTTGCCATCGCGGGTAGCACCTGGGTGAGGCTGGCACAAAATTTGTAACTTTAACAGTTTGTTGCCATCGCGGGTAGCACCTGGGTGAGGCTGGCACAAAATTTGTAACTTTAACAGTTTGTTGCCATCGCGGGTAGCACCTGGGTGAGGCTGGCACAAAATTTGTAACTTTAACAGTTTGTTGCCATCGCGGGTAGCACCTGCGTGAGGCTGGCACAAAATTTGTAACTTTAACAGTTTGTTGCCATCGCGGGTAGCACCTGGGTGAGGCTGGCACAAAATTTGTAACTTTAACAGTTTGTTGCCATCGCGGGTAGCACCTGGGTGAGGCTGGCACAAAATTTGTAACTTTAACAGTTTGTTGCCATCGCGGGTAGCACCTGGGTGAGGCTGGCACAAAATCAAAAATAAAAATGCAAAAGTCATTTAATCAAAACTAGGCTGAGAATCAGCACTTTTCCAACCTCAAAATTACATAAGACAGTCCCCCGGCACGCCCGCCCTTCACCACTTCCTAGTGCTTTAGCTGGGGAGAAGAAGTGGCGCAACAAACTGTCCAGCAGCACAGCACAGCAACAGTTCAGTTAGAAGAACTGATTCTATACAATAGTATGGAAACTACATTACGAAACACAAAACATTTAATGAAATTATAATATGTGTCATATTACAATTATGTCAGCTCAGCCAACACACAACACCAACACGCCAACACGCCAATATACCAAGGAGCACAGGAGCGTGAGGATTCAAACAAGAACAGAGGGACCTTTGCTCAGCAGTGGGTGAAGTCAGGCGTAGACACAGATATGGCGTGGATGATGATGTGTAAGCTTAATAGACTGTAGATTTGTAGACCATTTTTTTTTGAACTGTTCATTACTTATTTAATTTCATAATAGTCACACTCATAAAACTTACCAAATTGTGTATTCTTTTTGTATTTAATATGGGTCAAGGACCTGAAATAAATCAATTTTAATTTTAATTTAATTTTCTATTTTGTTAAGTACCTGGTACTTGTTGAGAGGCGTACACTGTCCATACATACACATACTTAATAACACTCTAATTTCAAAACATTGTAAAAGCCAATTATTTTTAAAAGAGTGGAGTTTGGCGTGGAGTTTCTTTCCGGTTCTTCTCCATAGGAAACGACCAATTGGAACCGTGCACCTAGCTTCTGACGTTTCATAAGTGCCCATGTAGGCTTATGTGGAATAAAATATTTTGACGATGATGAGCAGCTTGTAAACGTCCACCGCAGAGCAAGGGCTTTCCGATCCCATCAATGTATCATGTAATAAACGGTGAAATAATATTATGGTCTGGCATGTTATATAAAATAAATATTCCCATATTTTAGGCGGTTTTTCGTACGCCGTGAATGTCTCAAGTGCTCCAAAGGTCGATTAAAAATAAAATTTGGTACCAAAATGTATTCTTCAAAGGCAGAACTCCGAGCCACCCTCGTACAAATAAAAGAGATTTTCGAAGAGGCTCGACATGAAATGGTGAACCTACCATTACAACGTCCCATAACATTATAGCCCTCATCGTATCCACCGTATGGTTACCGAAAATACGTAATATATGTGCTCCAATTTAATATTAATTACCGTCGCTGTACGAACGCTTCCTGTGAAGAACATACGAATAAAATCTAAAAGTATTATCTGTAGTCATACCTATATACGTAGCTATTAGGAATTCTGTGTGAGGAGGTCGGGGCTCTTTGAGCACAAAGTGGGGAGAGTCGGGCGCAGTGGAAGCCCTCGGGGCTCAAGTGATCAAGTGCTTTCAGTTAGGTAATCGTGTTTCGCGACTTTAAGTGTGACAAAAATAAAATATAACTCGCTTTTATACCAACAAGTAATGTAAAGTCGTCTCGAAAATGTTTAATTAGAATTTATTGTTATAATTGTGAACCTACCTTATGTGTAGTTTCTCCTGAATTTTGAAAGAAAGTTGTATTTATAATACCTATAATCTAGGCACGTAACAACGATTTAAAGTTTGATGGAATAGTTAGGCATACTAATAGTTAGGCATACTAATAGTTAGGCATACTAATAGTTAGGCATACTAATAGTTACGCATACTAATAGTTAGGCATACTAATAGTTAGGCATACTAATAGTTAGGCATACTAATTCAACTTTATTATGCCCTTCTACAATAGATTCTGGAAGTAACCAAACCATCGGGTTCAATACACAACAAATATCACAGAAACTAAATCACTTCGATGAACAGTTACCACCAGTACGCAGTGCACCACAAACTATTGGCCTGGCCTGGGCCACAACTTGCGGATAACATCACGAATGCATGGCCTCCAGCTTAAATAAATAAGGCCTAGAACCCTTCAACCCAAACAAGATTATAGATGACTTACGTAAACTTTTCCCACTGTGCCCCACTTCCCCGCCTCCCCTGGGACCCGCGATATAATCCAGTTTGCCCCGTTCTCCTCGCAAAATGAAACGCTAAGAAAAATACCAAGTTGCTTAATGACGTAGCTACAATTTTATTGAACTCTTACTCTGTAGAAACAAGGTCGAGATTCGATTATCTGAACAGCAAATATAGGGTAGTTTACTTATTTTTTTAACATGTCAAGTGACGCTGAAAGTTGTTGGTATTATTTCGCGAAAATAATGGATTCTTTTGTATTGGATCGAGTTAAGAAGGTTGCATCGCCTCGTCTCGCGTTTCCAGTTATTTTATTCGAGCAACAAAATGTTGCAGTCAATATCAATCTTCGTATAGATTGTTAATGACTGCAACATTGCAGATGCTTTTGTACAAGGAATTTCAGTCTAAGGCCCACCGTCCACGGCGCTACTCAAAAGTATCGTGTTATAAACTCAAATCACCAATGAGTAACATAATGTCACAACACTTATTATTGTTATTTATTTTTAGCCTGCGCTGTCCCACTGCAGGGCAAAGGCCTCCCTTTCTCCTTTCCACTCCTCTCTGTCTTTAGATAGTGTGGACCAATCCTGTCTGTAAGCGTAAAACTCATCTCGCCATCTTCTCCTGGGTCTGCCTCGATGTTGACGGACATTTTTTGGGACCCACATCGTGGTACATTTGTCCCATGACTCGTTCGACATATCTACAGCAAACGTGTCCGGCCCAGTTCCACTTAAGCTTGGTTGCTTTTTGGATGACGTCAGCGGTTTGTGTTTTGGAGCGCAGCACTGTGTGCACTACACTGTGAACAGTCACAACACTTGAACTCTAGTATTTCAATGGCAGCGCGTACGCGGTGTGGCGCAGGCACTAGCGCGTTATTATCAAGTCTGTGATTGGTTGCGTCGTGTAAGGACCGCCACGGCATTGAAGTACTAGGGCAGTAATAAATCAGCAGTGGCTAAAACTGCGGATTTTGAGGTTGTTAATTTAGGGTTGATTAAGTGAGGTTGGGGTTTTTGTAAGTAGCGTGGATCCACTGCTAGGAATCTACCATCTCTATTATTCAAAAGAAAGACAATATAATCTTTACAAATATCTATTACAAGCCTATGAGAAAAACTTACAACATTTAGAAGAATAGCTGACAGACTCGTACCCTGGCTGAAGTGCAGGGGACGGCTGCGATACGGCACGGCTCGAGAGCCCTCGACCTTTTGCTGCAGGGGAGACGTGTTGTCGGATTTTTTTAATTGATTTCATGGCGGCATGGGGTGTAGCGTGTTATGGTAAGTTGTAAGTTGGATTGGGTTGTCGTGGGGTGGAGTGGCGACAGAGTGGCTGATTTGAAACAAAATACAACTAAGTATTCTAATTTTGCTATAATAAAATATTTTTCCGCAATGGAGATAGACAACTGTCTAAACTATTCATGTGAACCATTTTACAAGTAATTTGTAAACCTCACAAATTATATCAAACAATTGCGTTACGAAGCACGTCTTATAGAAAATTAAGATTATGTGACGTCAACCCGAGATGCCGAAATGTCAGGAAAAAATCGTATCTTTAAATTCTAGCAAAACATACCCAACAGGCAAAAGCAGATGAGAAAGTTCATTCCTCATTAATACCAACATATTTATTCCAGAAGGATTTACCTTTTAACTCCTAACTTTGCAAACAAACCTAAGCTAGCTATTCCAGTACAATTTACTTTAAAATATATTTGCCTAGTCCTGTACAAATACAAAGGTCTTTCGCCTGCTTTCGACCCAAGGCCCAGCGGGACTGGCTTTTGTTCCCTCACAGCTGCGAGCCTTGCTGCCTATGACAGCCACCAAATTGTGTCCGTAGGATACTGTGACAAGAGAATAAACAAATAACGATACGTTTGAAACAGACGAAACGACAAAAATGTATGAATGCGTCATTGGGCTACTGTACTCGGAGATAACATAAAAATGTATGAATGCGTCATTGGGCTACTGTACTCGGAGATAACATAAAAATGTATGAATGCGTCATTGGGCTACTGTACTCGGAGATAACATAAAAATGTATGAATGCGTCATTGGGCTACTGTACTCGGAGATAACATAAAAATGTATGAATGCGTCATTGGGCTACTGTACTCGGAGATAACACAAAAATGTATGAATGCGTCATTGGGCTACTGTACTCGGAGATAACATAAAAATGTATGAATGCGTCATTGGGCTACTGTACTCGGAGATAACATAAAAATGTATGAATGCGTCATTGGGCTACTGTACTCGGAGATAACATAAAAATGTATGAATGCGTCATTGGGCTACTGTACTCGTAGATAACATAAAAATGTATGAATGCGTCATTGGGCTACTGTACTCGTAGATAACATAAAAATGTATGAATGCGTCATTGGGCTACTGTACTCGGAGATAACATAAAAATGTATGAATGCGTCATTGGGCTACTGTACTCGTAGATAACATAAAAATGTATGAATGCGTCATTGGGCTACTGTACTCGTAGATAACATAAAAATGTATGAATGCGTCATTGGGCTACTGTACTCGTAGATAACATAAAAATGTATGAATGCGTCATTGGGCTACTGTACTCGTAGATAACATAAAAATGTATGAATGCGTCATTGGGCTACTGTACTCGTAGATAACATAAAAATGTATGAATGCGTCATTGGGCTACTGTACTCGTAGATAACATAAAAATGTATGAATGCGTCATTGGGCTACTGTACTCGTAGATAACATAAAAATGTATGAATGCGTCATTGGGCTACTGTACTCGTAGATAACATAAAAATGTATGAATGCGTCATTGGGCTACTGTACTCGTAGATAACATAAAAATGTATGAATGCGTCATTGGGCTACTGTACTCGTAGATAACATAAAAATGTATGAATGCGTCATTGGGCTACTGTACTCGTAGATAACATAAAAATGTATGAATGCGTCATTGGGCTACTGTACTCGTAGATAACATAAAAATGTATGAATGCGTCATTGGGCTACTGTACTCGTAGATAACATAAAAATGTATGAATGCGTCATTGGGCTACTGTACTCGTAGATAACATAAAAATGTATGAATGCGTCATTGGGCTACTGTACTCGTAGATAACATAAAAATGTATGAATGCGTCATTGGGCTACTGTACTCGTAGATAACATAAAAATGTATGAATGCGTCATTGGGCTACTGTACTCGTAGATAACATAAAAATGTATGAATGCGTCATTGGGCTACTGTACTCGTAGATAACATAAAAATGTATGAATGCGTCATTGGGCTACTGTACTCGTAGATAACATAAAAATGTATGAATGCGTCATTGGGCTACTTTACTCGTAGATAACATAAAAATGTATGAATGCGTCATTGGGCTACTGTACTCGTAGATAACATAAAAATGTATGAATGCGTCATTGGGCTACTGTACTCGTAGATAACATAAAAATGTATGAATGCGTCATTGGGCTACTGTACTCGTAGATAACATAAAAATTTGATCCAAAAGACAGTTGATTTTCTTTCGTGACACTGTGGGTGAAACTAGTTTCATCCTACTATTGTGTCTGACATTGACACGATAAATAACTAAGGGGTCCCCGAAACGATCAATTGCGATTGATAAATTTCTTTTGTAGTAATATTGAAAATCGGTTCAATTGCACTTGGTAGACGGTCAATTTACGCATCGATGTTTATCAATCGCCTAAAAATTGACAATTTGCGATTGACCATTTCGGGGAACCTTAAGACACTGAAGTGGGAGGTAGCACGGACCTACCTGTTGTCATGCTAAGAAATAAAAAAAAAATATGTGACTAGTAGATTTTGAATTGGGAAGTGTTCATTATTAACTTATCGAATCAAATTCACACAAGTATCATAATACAGTTAAGAGCGTGTACGACGTGCGGCACTTCATGCAAACTTTCGAGTCCTTGTTCTTCGAAATGTATGAACCGATTTTAATGAAACTTCATACGCATAAACAGGATACATTGGTCTAAAAAGTTAGTTAAGAACATTTTCGAAAAATAGTGTTACAGCTAAATTCAACCGATTTTAAATTTTCCATAGAAACAGATATTTCTAATTATCTTTTTTTTAAATAAGACATTTCTAAAATGTCGGTTCGGAAAAATCGGTTCATTCATTTCGAAAAACAAGGGCTGGACTTGTGGGTGTACTATAAGTACACCTCTGCCTAACCCTTCGGGGAAACAAGGCGTGATGTTATGTTATGTTAAGGACTTGAAAGTTTGTATGAAATGCCGAACGTAGTAAACGCTCTTAAAAATACATTCCAACTATAGCGTAATAAACTCAAATTCCTCAAATTGAGTTTTTGTAAGCGTCTATTAAACATTCAATAAGTTTTCCTATTTTTCCCGCCATTTCGTTTGTCATTGTCTTTCTCGTCTATAGTTTATTCTATGACCCCTTCAAAGCACACCTACCTCCATACCGAACACCCCCGGGGCACCGATCAAAGCGCGCAGCAGGGTAGGTCTCGCCCTTTGTGACGTCACAGCGGTGCATCGCACTGCCCCCGACAGACACCACCTTTGTGATACCACGTCACTTTGTACCCTGGACAAGCATAGACGGAAATATTCATGTATGTCATGTTTTCATGAAGAAAGAATGAAAGATACGAATCGATAACATAATTACGTTTAACAGCTGGTATTGAATAACGTCGAGCTCCTTAAGTTCTGAGTAGAGCTACATGATTACTGACAAATGCGTGCATTGACTTGACAGGTCCACTCAATCTGTGTGGTTCTTTCCTCAAAAGACTATTTCAGACACCAATTTACATGGTCTTCACATGATCTGATCAGGATTATGTCTGGACTTTAAAGAGACTGTGACCTCTGAGTTTGTTTCGGCCTTTCTTCTCAGAGTAGTCAGATAGGAAACGTCGGCCTCGTCTAGTTCTTAAAATATGATTGAAGTGTAAAAGTGTTTGTATAAACTTATTTACACAAATAAAATCATTTATCATAGAATGTTCTGTGGTCAATAATTCGAGTTTCAACTTGTAAAGACGCGAAATTAGAAAAGCCACGTGTAACTTGTTCATGAAAAAAGAAATACATCACCATTGCATTGAAACCTTAAATAAAACAGTATCTCCAGCATACTGTATAATTACTTCATTCAGTACAACGGAAGCTTCCAAATACATTCCGAATTCACAACCGAAATCCTAAATTTATTTCATACCAACAAAAATAAGGCACGACTGGAAAATATTCGCAAAGTGCTCACCAAAAAGAAGTATAAAAAATTCAAAGGTACTCCCCTCAACTAGACTGGGACAGGTCACTCTTCCCCTGCTCCCCCTCCCCTGGGAGAGGGTGCCTCCCCTGCGAAATTAACTCGCCCTAACTCACCTGCCCTTTGAAGAGCCGCCTGCACACCTAAACGACATATTGGCGTTTGATAGTTTTATGATTATTTTATAAAGAGTTTCGTACTACTTTTCAAGTGTTAGTATCTTTAGGTTTGTCATAATTTTATTTATTTACAGTGGGGCACAAGAGTTATTAATTATATGCACATAACCTACTAAATATAATGTACTAATTAACGAACAGAAATAACATAAAACTCTAATCAGCAACTTTCTAGACACAGCTAGACCCATGTTGGCTCTGTGAAACAAAGGTGATACGGGAACAAAGTATGAATTGCCTGGGGCAATCCAACCAAGTCAAAGGCAGAAATGCAAGTAGCTGAATAGTTTTTCACAAGTATTCAGGACAAAAAGAGGAGAAAGGTTTTTTGGCCGACCTATAAAGTTGTAATAATAATATTATTAACTAATCAACGGTGATATCGCCCATGTGGGATAAGTTTTGTGACTACTTAAAACTTGTTATGAATATGACATTAAATGTTTGAACGTCAAATAAATCATTATTTGAAAAGTTTATCCACTGAAACTAAACAATAAGTCGTTCAAGATCAGCATACACTACCTTCCTATTACTGAGTTTTTTATTCAAAACCCAAAATATTGTAAAACTTAGAATGGGATGATGGTTCTTAAAATACTTGGAATACTACCATTTTCAAGATTTGCGTCCAATCCACACTAAAAAACGCTATCATATCGCTGTCGTAGAATCCTTTTTTTCTTATAAAATATTCCTAGACTCTTAGCCCGAGCTTTTGTGTGATATAAAAGGATGGAAAGAATCCCCGAAGGCTTTTATGTCAGAAAAAAAAACTGCTATTTCACAGTCTTTTTAAGAAAGGTTTTTAAGATGAAGTTTTTCTATCGAAGTGGTCGACTTTCCTTAGACCATTTTTTGTTACAGCTGTAATACCCTTATTTTTTAAAGACGCAAGGCTTAAGGCTTGCTGACAACACGAAAGTAAAGGGAACGACAGAATTGCTTTCCTAAGAATATTGTCCAACTGTCGCACTATAGCTGCAATAGTGATCGTTTTTATGGCTTGATCCTGGCATAGTTTCTAGGAACCTGTAATGTTTTAACGTGGTAGATCTACTTTATATGTTGTTAATTTTGTTGTTTCTGATGTTTCACTCATGTAAGTACCAACCCTTCTTTGTGGTTGCCTCTACGTTTCAATGTGTTCACCTACACGAAATACCTTAAAAGCTAGGCTCTGCTCCACAGTCACTTGGGCTCACTAGTTAAAATTTTCATATTTGGAAGAGTTGTTTACCGTTTTTTTTTTCTGACATTACTAACTTAATGTTTATTTTTATTTAATCAAGTTTTAATTGTTGTATACTTCAATAAATAATAATGATTTTCTTTCCTTTTGGTAGTAAAATTTTATTCGTCTCTCAAATACATTGCAAAGTATAGTTTCGTATAATATAGAAGCATATTTTCAATTTTGTAACCATGGAGTCGTTTATTATGTAATTATGATGTATATTGACTTGAAAGAGCATGGCCGTTGAGTGAGAGTATGTCATGGTCACTTAAATGTCTCACATAATGGCGCGTGTGGTGGATCATTCAGTTTCCTACAAAATTGTTGAGTTGGATTGTGCAGATCCACGCGTCATGTTCAAGAACGGGCGCCATCGGTTGAGACTGGTCATCTCTGAACTGTCAGGGCTTATTTTTTATCTTATACTTTGATTTTTTTTTACATTATTCTTCTTACAAACAGAAGCAACAAGAATAATGTACCCAGGGTGTTGTAATATCTTGATTTAAAAGAATGTTCTTGGAGTTTCTTGCCCGTTTTCTCCATACAAATCTAGGTTTGGGAATGGGCAACTAGATTCAATGTTCTGACTACCTGACCGACTCTTTGACAATTCAAAAGCTCCTGTAAATGGCAGTAGCGCAGATACAATCATCATTAGAGGGAAGCCGAGGAAAAATTTGTTTAGTCCTCGTGAACTCAGACATAAAACTGTAGGTTTTTAATCTTATGATGTATTAAACTGGTATTAAATATAATTATGCAATGTGATAGGTGTGTGGGGTAGATGGCAATAGGCTCGCCCCCTATTACATGGGACTTAAACATAACTGGCGAAATGTGGGTGTATTATAGGTACACCTCTGCCTAACCCTTCGGGGAAACAAGGCGTGATGTTATGTGATGTTATGTAATGTGATGTCATACACAGTTACACACACAGGTGAACCATATTATTTGGCAATAGTAGACATTCAGAAGAGTGGTTGTTCCAAAGGGAAGCCGATAGAAATCGGGTTGTATGAAGGCTTCGCCCCTGGTAAATGGTTTAATTGAAATAAATGCTTCGAGTTTGAGTTATCCTCAAAATGATAATAGGCCACCTTATAGTTCGAGTACGGATTTGAAACGGTTAGTCCAAATACCAGTAAAGATCCAAATACAAAATACTTAATTTCGTAACAAAAGGCCACGTCACATAGCGTGTTTATACAATCAATTTACATTGCTTATTAAATTATACGGGTGTGAAATAAATGAATCATTAACACAACACGGTTTATTCAACACAAAAAAACAAACAATTATTATAACCAACCAGACACTTTTCATGCAACAATGCCGTGCGCCTGTACACTCCACGGGGAGTCCGTCTCCCATAGAAATTGCAATTTCATTTCATTTTAATGCGACTGTTTACCTTCAATATAATCCAGTTAGGGGGTGAGCAGAGCCCCAGCCATTACGTATTTCTGTCACGGCACTGTTTTTTGTCAGACTAAACAGAGATAATATTTTAAAAACGCTGCGCGAAATAAATTGTATTATTCTTTGTATTGGAGGAGAAAGAGTCTGTCGTGTGACTTATACAGTAGAATGGTTTTCTTTTCGTGAGGTTCGGTGTGCTAGTTTATTTCTCGTGTAGACTAGGTAGTAACGTAACGCAAGGGTGCCTATTCGTGGAATCCCTCTAAGCTGAATATGTTCAATCGTCACAACCCTTACAACATTACCGTCTTAAGATATCTCGATCGCCAGTTTCATGTTTATCTTCTACTTCTCCAGTCACCATGCATGAGCTATCCTGTCACATGAAAACAGCTCATACGTGTGGAGATAGGCCATATATTGGTTTTGATTGGTCCGATGGCTGTGCCACCTAAACTAGTTCCTAGCACACGTGTCACACGCTAGAGCCGTGAAGGATTCAGAAATAGAACCACTATTTTACATAAATCAATAATACTTTTGCGGCTGTAAACGAACGTGGTATTATGATTAATAACCCTTCGCTCGTTACTCGCGTGGCGGCCATTTTGAGGTAGAGGCTACCGTAAATATAGGTACCTGTTGTATAATATACAGGTAGTTCTGCAATGCGCTGAACTTTATGCCGCGTACAAGTGATTGATACAACCTTGAACCTAGGACGTTGTTATTATTTCTAGCTCGAACGTGTCGTGTTTTTATATTCATATTATTGTTGCACATTGACGCTGAGCGTAATTTTAAACGAGTGGTCTTTTGAATATGGTTTAGTTTTTGGGGAGCCTTTTGGGGCTGTAGATTATTATGACTTATAAGCGATATGCGAAATGATGATTACGACAAGTAAAGATAGTCGAATATATGATAAATAAATTATGTCTAAGTTTATGCATAATATAGAACCCTATGTTCAGCTTAAGATAGTAACTTCTAAATGAAGAAATGAACACTTAATGTGTACATGCAGAAAAGGTACAAAATTAAGTTAGCATTCCATCAAAATGAAAAAAAAAAAAAAATATGTTAAGAATAAGGTTTTTTTTTTTTGACAAAAACCCGGAAGATTTTTTCCTCACTCTGTTCTCCATTTGTATAGTAACTGGGTGACGCCTGCGACCTGTCTATTCTCCAACCCAGCCCACTGTCCACTATAAGAACTTACAGCCCCCATAATGTATATCCGTGACGTAACGGTTAATGAAATCATGGTTATGGGGCTATAGCCATAGCTAATGGGCCGGTGTGGGGTTCGTTTATTCGTTTCGTATTGTTATCGTGAATTATGTCAACTTAGGGGTTTATTTTCGTGAGTAATCTTGATAGTGATTTAGCAGTTTATTTTTTAATCTAGAAATCGGCTCTAAGCGGAAGCCCTCAAGGCTATTTTAGCTTTCTCCGCGGCTTCGATCGCGTGCAGGTCAAAACTTGTGAAAAGTACTACCGGGATAAAAAGTATCCTGTGTCCAAAACCAGGTCATGGTCTACCTGTGTGCCTTTCATCAAAATCCGTTCAGCCATTGAGGCGTGAAGACATAGCAGACAGAGTTACTTTCGCATTAATTATTTTAGTTTGGATGTTTTTCGTTTTTATATTAATCATTTCCATACTTACCTGCTATTATTATTAACTTGCAATTTTTAAACTATCCTTAAAGTCTGCAGGCACTCTTTAGTGTTTATATAGTCACGAGTATTTATAAGAGCAAAATCACCAGCAACTTTTTGTTATTACAGAACGAGACAGAATGCCGCTTATTTCTTTATTATTAGATAGTTATTACACTACACCTTACCTAACACATCTGACGACATATTATGCGCTACATAGTACTGCCATATTGCTGAATTCATGGCAACAGTTTGCGATGTCACCGTGTAAATAAGCTTTGCATACCCTCAAGTCGATATTAAAATCCGAAAGCCATCATACTACAAACTCTCAACCGGCCACATAACCGCCGATCGCACGACCTTAACAACCAATACTTAACAAAATACTTCACGATTAAGTACAAGCGTCAAGTTCGGGCTCGCGTGTGACTCGGGTAAGTGCGGCCAGGCACGGCACGGATCGATAACTTAACCTGAGCTGAAGTAACTTGGAGGTGCTGGAGTTTCGTACACTGTAGCTCTTACGTAGGCGCTACGTGATTATTATTATTTAAGGCTTTTTTTATGAGCATAAAGTGTGTTTTTATGGTTCAGTTACATTACCTTTGTCGGTTGGGTGACTACTTAGCTAAGTAAGGCAACATTAAGTTTGTCGAAAGTGCCAGTCAATACTCGAACCAAACAAGGTACAGAAGTTATGCGAGCGTAAAGTTCTAAATCAAAGAAGACCATTTATCATTAACATTAATTAACTTTCATATCTGAGGTAGAGATATAAAAACGCTACTGTCGTTCTATATTTTTATTGATCGTAGCACTGTGCTACGCCGTAGCGGAAGCGCTACGAGCGACGACGGGAGTAAAAGACACAGAGATTATATTTTGTTATCTTACTCTTCCTAAATTCATTCCCGGACTGACAGACAACGCGCAGCCAAACTATGCACTGGAGAAGCGTAAAACTTTGGGCAAGTGTTCCTTATATTATGAAAGTAAGCACTCAGGACGGATTTTTGAAAATTCATCTCCTCAAGCGGTTTAATACAGGATGAGAGTCTGTATGGAAGTCATTTTTAGCCATAGGAAATCTCATCGGCCAGACAGATTGTAATCAAATAATATCTTATGTACTCCTCAGGCGCTATGTTTTTATTATTTCTAGTAGAACAGTGGTAGTAACGGCCGTGACTTACAAGTTGTAGGTCTGGGTTCGATCCCAGGCAGGCATTTTACTTTGTGTAAATTATTTCATCACCACTGCACTCAAAACGGTGCAGGAAAACATCGTGAGGAAACCAGCATGTCCTAGAAGCAACCATTCGAAGACATGTGACATCTACCAACCCGCACAAGGCCCGCGTGGTGGATATCAGCCCACTCCCTCTCACAGAGAGGAGCCCTGTGTCTCAGCAGTGGGAACATTATAGGCTGATTACGCTATTCAGTTGTTTCCGTTCCAATTACAGTAAGGTTCCAGCAGACGCCTGCACGTATCTATCTCTGTATCACGTATCTGAAGCAAACATTCTCCTCTTCACCTGCTCCCTCCCCGCTCGCATGTGAGCCTGTATACTATTTATATCAGTCGGTTTGTTCATGTGTCCGATCTGAAGAGTGCTCGGACCGAGAGGGGCTCACAGGAGCCTCTTGTGAACTAATTGATTATGTAAACATCGAGGTTTATTAATAGATCGCCGAGGAAATAGGAATGAAGAGGAATATTGCTTTTTATCTCTTTTATTTTACCTTCTGATTGAGCTCGTTCATTTGCTTTTATATTTTCTTTCAACTGAAGACTCCTGACATTTAAGTAATAGGTTACAGTAGGTAATGGGAACCTTTTGCATGCTTTCTTATGCCACTATTATGAACCTATCGCGACGTCCTTTATACGCATACATCTATAAGGGAAGTATGAAATAACGTAAAGAACATTTTGTCAAAAACTCATATTATGGGTAACCCAACAGTTTTTATATGTATTACATAACAATTCAGAACTCGGCTACATTCTATCTTATCTTAACTACGTTTGTAACTGAACTAAATAGGCACTTAGTAATACAAAAATAGTAACTCAATTGGGGCGCTGTGCTGTACAAGTAAGAAAAACAAAACACTATTGTTTACCATAATGGCCCGTGGCCCGTGGCCCGTGGCCCGTGGCCCGTGGCCCGTGGCCCGTGGCCCGTGGCCCGTGGCCCGTGGCCCGTGGCCTTAGGTACAGTCAGCCTCCAAAAGATGTATACATCGGCAAGAGTTAATTTGATTGACAAATTGTAGAGCATCAAATTAACTCTTGTCAATGTACCTATACATCTTTTTAAGGCTGACTGTTGTATCTAAGCGAACTGAACAAAACGAAGTAAACCTATATAATAAGTTATACTACACATTGGTAGAATAAAAATAGGATAAATCCCTGGATTCTTTGGTCCTTGTAATGTTTAACTATAGCTACCACATCCTACACAGTTCGAGGTAGCGGCGACACGCGACACGCGACACGCGACGCTTCCTGCCTGTAACTGTTTGCTTGATTACTTACACTGAACTGCTTATAAGTTGTGGTGCAAGTTGTAACATGTCGGCAGTACCGCGGAGCGGTGGGTAATGGTTTGTATCTCAGTGTTCAAAATGATTGTGGTGGGCAAAGCAGCTATCAACTGTTCACACACTCAAATCATTTACATGAATGCTTAAACGGAATTCCCGAAAACGCTTCTTTATAAGAAGTATTGCCGTTTCTTGCTCAGAGGCGCGCAATAGGAAAAGCCCATATCCAGCACTATACTGTGACAGTCTGAAGAAGTTAAAAGAATTGGATCCAAACCACATTCTCCAAATCAGTCAAGAGTCTACTAACCTTGGTTGATTTGGCTTAAATTCGCTCGTCACATAATCTAACCCCCGCCGCCTCCCTTCGCAACTTGTACCCCATGGAACACTTACAAATACCATATCGTCGCCATGACCTGCATCCACACAGCCTTGGCCTGAAGTTTCATTATAATATTGTGCTTTTTCAAAGCTTTGCTTTATTTATTATTTTTTAATACTTAATAACTGACTGCATCGCTGGTCTAGTGGTCGCAAGCGCTACTGCTGAGCACAAGGTCCTGGGTTTTCCCAGGTCGGGTAAAGTGTTATTGGGTTTTTCTATCTAGAATTTCTCAGTAGCAGCCCGGAGTCTGGATCTGTGCCCGATTGATGGCAATAGGCTCGCCCCCTATTACATGGGACTTAAACATAACTGGCGAAATATGGGTGTACACCTCTGCCCAACCCTTAGGGGAAACAATGCGTGATGTTATAATATATTATAATATGGGCTAGTGCACCTACTTTTATGTGGTCTTGATTCAAGAAGGACATGTTCTATTCTCTATGGATGGATAGAGCACCTTGTTCATTGAGTTCTATTCTCTATGGATGGATAGAGCACCTTGTTCATTGAGTTCTATTCTCTATGGATGGATAGAGCACCTTGTTCATTGAGTTCTATTCTCTATGGATGGATAGAGCACCTTGTTCATTGAGTTCTATTCTCTATGGATGGATAGAGCACCTTGTTCATTGAGTTCTACGGACAGTCTGTGAGTTTGTTACCATACTTATCATCTATATCTATCGATACAAAAACAACAACAAATAGATATATTTATACACATATTATAAATTAAAGTAGCTTTTCTTGTCCGTCTGTGTGACCGCGATTTTTTTATCTACACAACGGATTCTGTTTTCACCATCACTTAGAAAATTTATTCCGCAATATAATTATGTGAATAATACATTAATAATAAACTTATAATAAAGATATCTGTCTAAATCTATTTATAAATCGATTTTTGGTAAATCTCGTTTGAATACACCTGTATCCTCTCTACAGATCTTATTTGCTCCGGCACAGCTGTATGAAATCGATTTCCGAAACGGAGCTATCAGCTTATCAACATCGAGACAAGTATTGTATACGTATGTAAGTAGACAAGAACTGAGCAGCAACAACAAATGTGGCACCTCGTCACTCTTTTTCTTTTTCTTCCGCATTTTTACCTTTTCTCATTGAAATTCTCTTCTCGTGCGCAGTCTTAGGCGGGAGATTTTCCGCCCTTTGCGTTCCTAACGAGGCTGTATACAAAGGAGGGTAAGCAGAGTATTGAACGGCTTCAGTTGATTACTTCCTGCAAAGTATAGGAGGATTAGATTTTGTGTTGTTCGTGACTAGCAATGGTAATCTTGGAAGTCGTTTTTTTTTGTCTAAAAGAAGGGTTTAAGGCAAATATAGTGTTCGATTTATTCTGTTCTTCTCCATATTCTTATTTCCTTCAGTTTTTTTAAATTTTTAGGAACTACGAAGCACTTTTAGGATGGTTGAGTACCATCAACAACTGGGAAACGAACCAAGTACATGAATAAACATTGCCCACTTATCGACAACATTTCATAAGTAAAGATCACATTAAATATGCGAGCACACATTGCATAGCTATTCTTACTATACAATGCTGTCCTAGGAATTATGGGCAAAATTATTCTATTCCTGTGTCTTATACTTTTTGGTTATATTTCATAAGTTTCTTTTCTGTGTTTTCTTTCTGTGTTAATCCGCCTCCAGGTTTCGCTCGTCATAATGAAGTTTATACATAATGCCAACTTGTGATATTACGGAAAATTCTTGCAAAATATACTCAATAAGCTGTCAAAGCTAATAGGAAAACATCTCTGACTGAGCGCGCCATTTTGTGAGAAAAAAACGAAAATGCGACGTAAGCTCCCTTCGCTGTAATGACATTGGCAACGGGGGACCTCGCAGATTGGATTTTGGTTAAACAAGTTGTTACAATTACTGTCTTTGCAAAGAGGGAAGGAAACGTCAATCATTCGGACCTAAGAATGACGTACTGTTTTGAATTTTAAATGAATATCCTTAACAATTGATACTGGTAGGTGTACATACGTCTTTATGTTTGCTATTGACTCTACGAGTATTGAGTGTAAGCTGTCGATCGGGTTCGTAACTACGAAATTAATAGCAATTTGTAGTATTTCAACCTAACGAAGTTGAAATACTACAAATTGCAATTAATTTAACCGAGGTTCAAAATAAGCGATTGTACTATTTGTAAGGACAGTAAAGGAAATACAATTCATTTCGTTTTAATTAGTAGATATGTTCATGAACAAATACATGTGCTAATTAACAGAGAATAATTAAAATATTTTGATCGAACGGTTTTATAAACATTAATTAACGTTTGCTCTTTGTTTAATTTGTGCGAATGTTATAATGTGTGACGTATTACTAATACATCAGTAATTTGTGTTTGTGTTCAAAAGGACTCTGAATCGTCTTTGGAAATCGAAGCTCTCGTTAATAAGACCACTCGGGACAGAGGAACGACAACTAACAGAAACAAAGATCGACTCACAATCCTTTTGAAACATTGCAGCCTCCCCCTTTCTCATGAAATGATAATACAATGATCATTTCTGTTTGTTGTCAGGTTCCGAACTCCCAATCGAGGTCCCGCCGAAGGACGACGCGTAAATGTGTGGGCAACACGCAAATAACACCACGAGGGCAGTCCTAGCCCTCCCCTGAAGATGAACACAGGACCTCACGACAGATAGATTCTTAAAATAAAAGTTATACAAATAATCCAAGATGGCGGAGGGACCACAGACGATATGGCAGAAGATCGACAACGCGGCCATCCCGATGGTGAACCTCGAGGTGCGAGAAGTGCGGGAGATACTATGGGAGAAGATCAAGGAGCCGACGTCGCAGAGAAAGATCATCCTAGTCATCGTGTCCATAGCGTTGTTGCTCGACAACATGTTGTACATGGTGATCGTGCCCATCATACCGGACTACCTGCGGTACATAGGCGCGTGGGGCGAGGCGGGCTACGACCATGTGGTCACCATGACGCCCTACATGGTAGGTAACAAGACCATCACACCGACCAAAATCATCCCAGCATCGCATGAGGGCCAGGAGTCGGCGACAGGCATGTTGTTCGCCTCGAAAGCTATCGTGCAACTCATGATCAACCCATTCTCTGGTGCCTTAATCGACCGCATCGGGTACGACGTGCCCATGATGATCGGACTCATCATTATGTTCCTCTCTACATCGATTTTCGCCTGCGGTCGGAGCTACAGTATGCTATTCTTCGCGAGGAGTCTACAGGGCGTGGGCTCTGCCTTCGCTGATACATCAGGACTGGCAATGATAGCTGATAGGTTTACTGAAGAAAATGAGAGATCCAAAGCTCTCGGTATCGCCCTGGCCTTCATCAGCTTTGGTTGCTTGGTGGCTCCACCTTTCGGCGGCGCTTTATACCAGTTCGCAGGAAAGGAAGTCCCGTTCTTGATCCTCGCCTTAATATCGTTGTTGGACGGATTCATGCTGCTGCTTGTGATGAAACCTTTGAAGACGCAGCTGAAGGAAGCTAGGGAGCCTAAACCACCCAGTACTCCCATCTGGAAGCTTCTGATGGATCCCTACATCGCTGTCTGCGCGGGTGCTTTAATGATGTCCAACGTAGCGTTAGCTTTCCTAGAACCAACCATTTCACTCTGGATGGAAGACAATCTGACCAAAGACAACTGGAAGATCGGAATGATTTGGTTGCCAGCCTTCTTCCCCCACGTTCTCGGAGTGATAATAACTGTGAAGATGGCAAGGAAGTTTCCACAGCATCAGTGGCTGATGGCGGCAGGTGGTCTTGCCCTGGAAGGTCTGTGCTGTTTCATCATACCTTTCGCGAATTCGTACAAGATGCTGATGATCCCTATCTGCGGCATCTGCTTTGGCATCGCGCTCATCGACACCGCCTTGCTGCCAACCCTGGGCTACTTAGTGGACGTGCGATACTCATCTGTGTACGGGAGCATCTACGCGATTGCCGACATATCATACTCTTTCGCGTACGCCGTCGGCCCGATCATCGCTGGAGAAGTAGTCGAAGCTATAGGGTTCACTGCCTTGAACCTGTTCATTGCCTTCAGCAATCTATTGTACGCCCCTGTGCTCATGTACCTTCGGCACATCTACGACTTTAAGCCGTTTGAGAACGAAGCTAACATCCTGATGGCTGACCCACCAGATAAGGAGTACCAAACCTACAGTTTGCAAGACCAAAGGCCTGTGAATGGGGAGTTTAAGAACCATCTTGAGTACTCCAACGTGTCTGGTCAGGTGGCTGGGACTGAAGAGTCAAATGTAGATACGAATCCTGGTACGTACAGCTATGACCAGTCGTACCAGGGAGGGTATCAGAACTACAGCCAAGGCTACGATCAGCAGCAACAGCAGCCGCAGCAGGGTTACCAGCAGGAGTACCAGGACCAGTACAGTCAGCCGCGACAGTTGCCTGCGCAGCCGCAGCCGACGGCCAGCAACCCCTTCAGGGCGGGTGCGGCCGCGCCGGCCCCCGCCCCCGCTCCGCAGGCCCCCGCGCCTCAGCCCACCATCAAGAACCCCTTCAGGCAAGGCTTCTAATTCACTCCAAAATCAGTGTTGTTGTCGATATTTTTGAATTTACTTGTTGTGTAATTATAAATGTCCTATTCGGGTAGACGTCGACTGTTACGTAGATTTGCTTGCGTTGTAGCCTTCGAAGCAATGTTAAACTATTTGAGAAATTCTTAAATAATTATTACAGCGTAGTATAAAAAAAGTTTTTTAATAGACTAACTAACGTAATCATGAAAGTAAAAAAAAGTCTTGAAGAGTAGCTTCGTAAGCAAATGTAACATAACAGTGGACACTAGAACTTCGATCACTGACGCCATCTAGCGGCGAGTTATTTAATGTCTGATAGTGTCTATTAACTAGCTGTGCTTGTCGTGTAGACTATTTATCGGGTGAACTAGCAATGGCGCGTTTAGATAAATGAGAGAAAAAAAAGTGTAAAGTGCGATAGAAAAAAATACTTATTACACCATTTGATATGGACGAGTTGAATACGAAAAATGAAAGCAATAATTGAGCTTCAAATAGTCAAATATCTTGACAACATATCATATATACAAAAGCTACTTTTGGTGTAGTGTAAATCAAAAAATGAATATTGATTGGAACTTTGAGATTAAAATTAAAGCTATCAAAAATCTAAAATAAAGTATGTTAAAGGTTACGAGGTTTTACGATGATGACAAGTAAAATACAAAATTTTATACCAGGAGTATACAAATGAGAGAAGGCGAGCGCATTATCTACTCTGTAGAGCGGCGTCTCGTTCTCGCAATGAAAGCTCTAAATTATGACGTAAAAGTAAAATGGTTGTCAGCTAAGAGCGCTATTGCTCTCACCCGTTGTTTTCTTGTTGATATTGTTCTGATATAAATACAACTGTTATGCCTTCTAATAGTATATAGAATTATATCTGATGTGAGAATTATATGAACTACATAATTATGTATGTGTAAGAATCAAAGTATAGAGACATAGCAAAGGCGGAGAGTGACAAAATGTACTCTGCGTACTAAAATCATGTTGAATATGTAACCTTATTTCAAAGACCTAAGGTTCAAAATTAGCTATGAAATTCGTACTTAATCGAGTTCTCTCAGCTTTTGGCGTGTTTCTGTACCATATGTTTAATCGTAAGCTCGGGAAAAATGAACCATATTTAATGGGAAACATACAAATTCTTACTATTATAGCATTTCCCGCAACTTGTATCGCTAAGTAACTAGTGGAGTATGTTTAAGGTAGATATTTTAAAAGTTCCGCACGATTCGATGACACGCACTCATAACGTAAGGCCTAAAATGTTTATTTGTAACTTTCGGCACTTACTGCGACATTTTGATGCATTGTTAAGATATGGCTATACTACCATTGAATGGCAATCTTTTAACAAATTACTTAAATGGATACAATCGTAAGTTTTACATAAAATGTTACGATGACTGTACATAATCATAAACATATCGCAGATTATTAATGAACATCTGTACTAATTCAATTTAATCACACGATGCGATGTTACTTAAAATATATATTTTTAGAAAGTATAAAATGTAATTCTCGTATGCTAAACCAGCAATACTAGCGTAAGTATCACCGTATCTCGCTTCTATATCAATTAATTCGATTTATATCAATTATTATATCAATTAGTTGTAACTAGGAAGTTAGTCAACGTGATAAGTTGCAACCAAGGTAACGAAACATATCAGAATCTTTTGATTCAATTAGATTAAGTAAGCTTAACTTATACATTAATATTATATAATATAATTATAATTTATGAGGTATATTTTCTCTAAGTGTACAGGAGTAGGTAGTATGTGTTTCTGTCGTTGACTTTACTGAGGTAGGTTCGTACCACCAGCACACAGCATGGCGCTGTCGACAGATCGGGGGGAGGGAACGGGGAGAAGGTAATTGTAAACAAGGGAGGGAATAACAAAACCGGCGTAATAATCTCAAATATTCGAAAAAGAATTTTTAACGGAGAATTAAAATTGAACGGAAATTCAAATATTTTTAAACATTTTTGTAATTAAAATTGGTAGTGAATGTATGAAGGCAAGATTTCAGAACTCTTGATAGGATGATGAAGTTAGATTGAAATCGGCAAAATAATCAAGATGCACTTTGACAGTGCCTCGTCATTTGTATGGGACAGACAGTGCCTCGTCATTTGTATGGGACAGACAGTGCCTCGTCATTTGTATGGGACATTATAAATTGGTCGTCACCCACTTTGATAGTGTCTTCGAGACACTTCATTTTTACAATTTATAGTAGACTATAAACCATGTGTATTAGAATATAATTAGTATAAATGGCTAGAAACGTTTCGGTACAATAAAATTTGCAGCAGCCATAAAAACAATTGAAAAATGAATATAATAATGATCTCAAACTCTCTTTGGCTCCTCCCGATCGTACGACGCGAGAAACATTTCGCAGACGACGCGACAAGAGTCAAAATTAAAAGATAACTAAAATAATTGTACAAGAAAACGTGACGCGCCCGATATGTCAATTGAGAGTGTATAAAGTAAAAAGTGATTATTGTGAATAATATTCGTTAAAGTTATTGCTGTCGTAAACATTGCTAAGGTTAATCAGTTGCCGTTCCCAAGAAAAAAGGCCAGAATCATTTTCGAATTTCGAATTATTCAAAAATGGTACTTTCATGGAATAATTGTTTGTGAACTAGTACCTAGCCTGCAAAGTACAATAGTGTTCGTAGTGGTGCTCAGGAGCACAAAACTTAATTATTTCGCACAAAACATGATTATACTTTCGACTGTTAGATAGAGAGAGAGGAACTATTTTTTTAGATCGAAATGTGGCTTGAGAAGTACACGTCAAAATAATTTATTCATAAATAATGTTCATGTGTACTAGGTCTGTTTAATTAATTCTGAATGTACGTCTTGTGCTGATATCAAGTTTGTAACAGAGTGGAGATCAAAGGACCTCTCTCGAGCATGTATTCGTAAGTTTAGAGTCAATTTTCGTGTCAAATTCTCCCGAAATTCAATTAATTGGTAGATTGTGAGCACAAAGAAGTAATATTTATTGTATATTTAAGTACGTAACTTGCTCAGTGAGTTCTGATCACTTTTGTATTTTACATATTAAATTACAAAAGAACCTCGAAAGTGTGTTAAAAAATGTAAAGATAGCAAAAATAAATGAAAAAATACGATTCCGGAATAACATCAATTTACATTATCAATTATTATATTTACTTACTAAATTCAACTCGAATTAATATTTCAGATGCCCGATGTATCTTATTTTCAGTAAATTGTTACATGTTTGAATAATATAAAAAAATATTCAAACTCGGTACCTACGATCAGAACTGACGAGCGATTATTAATAGCAATGTGTTAAGTTGTGTATTGTGGAACGTATCTGTGTGCAATTATTAATAATTGTGTACATTACTATTATACTATATCAGCAATAACCGCCAGTATCGCAGACATATCATTAGATTTAGGATATACAATCTTGACATTTTATACTTATACGTATATTTTTTGATAATAAGATTGATCATTAATAATATTGTGTACAATTAATATTAATATCTTTCGCCATTTACACGTGCACATATTTTAGACTATTGTATTATTATTTATTGAATTTATAAAATATATAATTACATATTTATAAAGTATATTATACAAATATGTAGGTATCTATTGACTTTAAAATATGTATAAAACTTCATTTATATATTTATATAATAATCATCAGTTTATCTCCCGTTTCATTTATCTGTTTAGTATAATTTTGAAATATTTGTCTCTATTACTATATGTATCTAAATACTAAAATATCCTTTCTAAAATTTGAATTATAAAATTGCACCAGAACTGCGTAATTTTAAAATCCTCCGTGAAGTTTTTATTTTAATATTTACGTTCCTCTTATGGAAGCCAAGCTGGTGCTGCATTTAACTATGTTCTTGAATTTTCATTTAATATTTTAAAGTCGCATCTTCCCTATGCCATTTTATAAATCTTGATGATATTTTTTTGCTAAATATCTTCTTTCCAATCTAGTCTTTTTCTATTAGAATATCTGTAGTATATATTCCTTCTATTTAACCAAAGTCAGATATCTTTCATCCGCGGAATAAAATTGGCTTCTGACAGTTTTTGTATGGAAAATCTATCAAAAATTAAAAATTTATTCGCTGGATTAGACTTATTATAGGTATAAAAGTTTAGTCGAATTCGCCCTTAGTAACCTAAGTCCTAAGTTATAACTTGTGCTATCTCTTTGATCTTCATCCTCTGAGGAATATCATTAAATTAACTATTTAGGTACCAACTGTAAGTAAGTAAAAACCTAATTATATCTGGAAAGTTATTTCCTAAAAAGGTAACAATATCAAACAGAGCGAAAGATATTATATACACAAAGTAAAAGAGTTAAAACAAAACAATATTATTGATATTCCTCACAGGATATTTTCCATCTTTGCTAAGAAAACGCACAATTGTTAGCATAATCATTTTCTTGGCTTCGGCTTGAGAATATTATTATTGTAGGAAAAGATATCGTGTATTAAATCCTATTCTTATCTCGATGTTTCATGAGAAATGTGGCTGCAAACATTACGAATTCTTATTTCACCAACCCAACTGGATACACGTGCGATAAAGGGAATGAATTATCACATTAATCTAGCCCTAGTATGTGATGACAATATATATACATATGATAATAATAATATATCATCACATAAATTATAATAATATGTAATCCCACGATAAACAGTACGTTCTCATAAGTCATTTACTAAAATTTGGTTCGGACATGTAGGTACAAATATATTTTAAAGCACAGAACACCATAGAACATAGCTGAAATGTGTAGTTTAATACAATAAGCTTACAAACTCTAATAAATGCAGCACTAAAGAATAACGAGAGAGGCTTCAGAGGATAAAAGGTATAAGAATTGTATTATAATGTAATGTAATGTAATATTGTATTATAATGCCTGCAGCCACACTTTCAGTTTAGGTCAGTTCCCGTCCGTTAGATCTACAACTATCTATAAAGTACTCTTAGGAGCTCGTTTCACTAAACCATCTAGTTCTAAACTCATTTCGTGAATTCCTATTTCAACTTGTAATAAAAATTCTTCATTAGTTAAACTGAAATATGAACTAAACTTTCATTTGCTACATACATTTTTTTAAATAACTATTTAAGTTATCTAAACATGTCGTTTTAAAATGAAGAATAGTATGGTTTTACTGTTTTGGTTATTAGATTTGCTTGTACATTAATACTTATTAAAGTAGATTATAGAGCATTTTATTGAATAAAATTAATGCATCATAGAGTAGTCAGTGTTACTAGGTATATTATAAAAATGCTAATTAAATATAAAACTGTACATATAGCGGTTTGACACCCACACAAGTACGAGTGATAAGTACAGTAACATATAGAATAGTACCTACTATCAACTATTATTATATATTTCAGTATCATTATACTTATATTATGATATTTCTCTAAAATAATGAGCAGAGGTACGCCAGATTTTGTATTGTTATGTACCATAACGAACAATATTTTAAATATAATTATACAAATACAAGAGTAATATTTTAAATGACAGATAAACAACATACGCGTCAGTCATAAACATATTCAAATAAATACATTTAACTAACATTCATTAATCGTCATGATTTAATCAAAACATGTCATGCCGAATACTTTAACTTGTACAATTACAGCAAACAGCATCACTGAACATTCACAAGTTATATCTACTTATTTTGGAAAGGCGTACGTTTTTGGAAGATAATTACGTAATCCATATATTATACATACTTAGATGTATCCTAATAATGAATCAGCTAATCAGACAGCTAATTCGAATAAATGTAATCAATTTAAGGTAAATTTAATTATAACCTAAGTACTATAGACGCTTTTTAGGTTAAGTTGATCATGATACCTCATGATACTTGAATACCTCAGATGTTCTTCTTTCAATATAGTTTTACGTATTACGTAGACATGAACATCAAACTGTATTGATTGTCTTCAAAACTGGTATCTATACCAAATTATTATTGAATTTAAATGATCTGTAAATTTATAAATGTATTTTGTTTAAAAAATCATAAATGTTTTGATTTTTCTAATAAAATGTTTTCTTTTGTTTGGTATAAAGCTGTGAATCTTATCGTGCAGCATAGGTCACAGTTGGCAATTTTAGCATAATATCTTATATTAAATGTAATATTATTTTAGATAACGTAAATATTAACGTCGCTCTTAATTGAGCTACTGATGTATGTATATCGAGTATTAAAATATCATCTAATCTAGGATATACAAATATATACAAATATATAATTTGATATGTATTGTATTGTTATATTTATATTTTATGGTATTGTTGATGAAAACTTGTTTCATTTTTGTAAAATAATTTCTAAGTATATATTAGAATAAATGAATAATTACATCTATATGTTTGTTAGTAGTATAAAATGCTTAACGTACTTACTTCTAAGAATTAAAAAGCTAGATTTAACTATATCATCTTAAATAATTAAAATGAATCTGTAGTTGTATCTAACACTATACATATTCATGCATACATTATAGGAACATATAGACTTAGTTACTAGAAACATGTATGGACACTTTAAAATGTAAAAAACGTAGTTTTAAAACTAATTGTTATTTTAAAGTTCGTGATTATTTTATGTTGTTTAAAATTGTATATGTTATGGCTTTTTGAATAGCTATGTAATCTGGTCGCTCGTTTAGAAAATGTTTGTGTACTGAAAAATATGGCATGGTTTTTAAAACGGAGACAAAGTCTTTCGAGCAACTCAGCAGTTCAATTTAAAAGCATTTAATTAATTTCGAGCTGCGTATTTAAAAAATACATTTTTTGAAAAGTATATCATATTATTCAGTATATATTTCATGGTATCATGTATCTTACTAGTGAGTGGTAACGAAATTATCAAATTATTAGATAATTATGACAAAATAACTTATAACCGTACATATTCTATTCTAGTTGTATGTAAAGTGGTCAAAATCAAAATCAGTGATCGAATAAAGTTGTTACGACAAAAAATAAAAATTGTTTTTATTTGAACCACCATTAATTATTTCTAATCCCTAAAGCTCAATTTACACGGTGCAAGTTTCTGGAACGTACAAGAGCAATAATCGCATGCATAAAGCACGTTCAATTTGATTGCCGTTCAAGAATTGCATGCAAGTCACACGCGTGCGATTTCCATAAAATGGCATACAATAATTGAATGCAAGTTTTACCATTCAATAAAATTGCATGTGACTTACAGCAAAGCAATAAAATTGCAAGGCGATTATTGCATGCAAGTTTTGGCTCGTCTAAACACAGAGTTGCACGTCCTTGTATACGTTTTGTATTTGCGCTAATATGTCATTAAAATGTTATTGAAAGTCTTCTTAAGACATTTTTTAACTTGATTCATTCATTCGTTCTAGTAGAATTGAATGTGATTTTATTGCATTGAAATTTTATTGCACGTGCTGTTTACACCTAACTTGCTCGTGTCGTGCAACAACGTACGTGTCGATTAGGTGGTGCCAGTCAATTGTCCTTCAATGTTATGATATGCCACAGGCAATAAAATTGCACGTGTAAATGTAGCTTAACAGTTGACCCTGGATTTTTCGGGCAGCGAACCAAACTTACTAAACAACTGAATAAAAGAAAAACGGAAAACAGCGAGCTTTACAGAAGTCATACGGACAAAGCAAGCTCGGAGAGCTCGCAGGCCCCAGCTTCGCCCGCTACGGCGTAGGCTACGTAGCGAACATAGCAAGCTCGGAGAGCTCGCAGGCCCCAGCTTCGCCCGCTACGGCGTAGGCTACGTAGCGAACATAGCAAGCTCGGAGAGCTCGCAGGCCCCAGCTTCGCCCGCTACGGCGTAGGCTACGTAGCGAACATAGCAAGCTCGGAGAGCTCGCAGGCCCCAGCTTCGCCCGCTACGGCGTAGGCTACGTAGCGAACATAGCAAGCTCGGAGAGCTCGCAGGCCCCAGCTTCGCCCGCTACGGCGTAGGCTACGTAGCGAACATAGCAAGCTCGGAGAGCTCGCAGGCCCCAGCTTCGCCCGCTACGGCGTAGGCTACGTAGCGCTCAGTCTCGCTGTACCTCTTTGGTCTAGCTTCCAATAAGAACGTTTTAATACTACCATACATAAGACATTACCCACAAAATCATATCTTCTCATACTTACCAATACAAACCTACTTACCAATACTATAGAAAACTGCGTGACAAAAATAAGCTAGAGCTCGAAACTTTAAATGGTAGAACAGCCTTAATGAACAAAAGCACTTTCTGTATGGCGACAAAAATATTTAACAAGCTGCCTGACACATTAAAATTGTTAAATCTGGACAAATTCAAAAGTGTATTAGGAAAAATTTTAATCAATAAATGTTACTACTCGTTAAAGGACTATTTGGATGACAATTCTATAATTCCTCCTCCTAAACATTAAGTCACCTGGCCTGCTTTGACATTCTTGTACTTTTTGACATTAAACATCGGATCTATGTGCTTTATTAACATTTAAATTATTGTGGACATTCTGGAAAAAAATATCGATTCATTACTCTAGTTCTTTGTATAATTTATAATAATCATTTATTGTTATAGTACTTAATTAATTTGAATTTAAATAATAATTGTTAGTAATAGTTGTACGCCTAATGGCAAAACATAGAGAACCTATGTAATTTTTATAACATCTCACACACTGTGTAACTCTACCTATGTTTACAAATAAAGATTCTGATTCTGATTCAAAACTTCAGTTCTGAACAAGTGCGAGCAAACCACGGATCCCTTTTAACCTACATGACAAACTTATGACGATTTCATCTATATTATTGCTTACTTAACTAAACTTCTAACAAAGTAATCACTTCGAAAACATCATTCGAACAGCCATAGTTACTGAAAATGTTATTCCAAATTCAAATCAAGCAATTAGTCGGAACCATCGATTTTGGTTTAACTCCAGACAAAAATAAACCTTAATCCTCATACATACATTTTCATTTTCAGCAGCAGAAATCATTCCCTTTAAACGAAAAGTTTGCCAAATGTATTTCGTTCGATTTCCAACTTTAATCCTATGAAATTAAAGTTAATTTTGGAAGTAGCATTACTTACAGAGAGATCAATTTTTTTTTATACAGTTTTGAAGCTTACGACGACAGAATTAAGGTTGAAATCGGTTGGATTCGGTTGGTTTGTTCCAACAGGGGTGATACAGGGTGCAGTGAAGTTGTTATCGGGAGTAATTAGTCAAATTAGTCGGGGCTACGTGTCCTGTATAATTGTGGACGGGACGAGTGCGGAGAATACAAACACTCTTTAACGTTATCTTGATACACATTACTCAAAGAGATAGTATTTTGAATAAAATCATCATCTGCCTAGCCTTTTCCCAACTATGTTGGGGTCGGCTTCCAGTCTAACCGGACGCAGCTGGATACCAGTATTTTACATGGAGCGACTGCCTATCGGACCTCCACAACCCAGTTACTGGGTAATACGATACCTCTTGGTAAGACTGGTTGTCAGACTTTCGGGCTTCTGACGACCCGTAACGACTGTCAAAGATCCACGAATGACAGCCGGGACCAACGGCTTAACGTGCTTTCCGAGGCACGGAGGAGTATCGGTATGTAAAGATGTTCACCCATCCACGGACCAACCCCGGCAAGCGTAGCTTAACCTGATGGATCGACCCATGCGGCTGTTATTACTTAGCCACGAGCTCCTCAGTATTTTGAATAAAATGTTATAGATAAATTGTGTAGTGCATTATGTAATGAAAATATTATGTGACTTCAAAAGGAACTAAATGCAGTTGAATTTGGTTTTTAAGCTGTATTTAAAAGCGGTTTGGAGCAAACTCAGAAATATCGTTTTTCAGATTAGAAGGCCGTTTACCCTAATAATTAAATCGTGAAAAATCTACTCGCAATACCGTAGCGACAATCAATTTCAAAAACTTTTCAAAAATGGTAAATCAGAGGTATTTCTTAAAGATTGAGGCTAAAGGCATGAGATTAGAATGCAAACGTTCTTAAAAACACGGGACTTGCCTCTCGGATATGTATATTATTATGTTTGTGGGTACGCCGGGACACACACGCGGGATTTTTATAAGACGTGAATAAACGCGCGCACACAATCGAGAGATTTATTTTCACCAAGGTTCCTACACGAGACAGCCACGGGTCCATCATATTCATACTCGTATAACAACAAAAAACAATTATCCTGTAACAATCGTATAAATACAACCTTGTTTTGTTTCCCAACTCCCCTTCAGACAGGAAAATACAGGCAGTAAAAAAACAATATTAATTAGTAAAAAAGTTGAACAAACAACACGAGAGGAGGATCGATGACTCTCAAGTGATCCGCTTGTTAGGTCGAGAGCAGGGGAAGCTGGCGGGAGGAGCGTTCAAATAGAATGCACCAGTAGTGAGAGGATTAAAAAGGGGTTATTTTTGTCGTGGTGTGGTGTGGACACTGAACAAGCTTTCTAATAAAAACGTTTTTGCAAAAAAAAAAAAAACATTACAAAGTGAAAAATAACTTTAATTTCGGAAGTCGGTATCTTTGGATCTGTATTTTAATTTTTTGCTACCGACTTTCGAAATTAAAGTTATTTTTCACTTTGTAGTGTTTTTTTTTTTGTAAGTCGGTTGTATTTTTTTGCAAAAAAGTTTTAATTTTTCACTTTTCAGTTGTGGTACCTACCCCATACAAAGTCGTATTCCACTACGTACAATGTAAATAACAGTGATAGAAAGTTGTTATACATAACATCATCAACATACACTCAGCGGAAAAAATACGTATTATTGAAGCTAACTCAAAAACCACTCGTCAGAACTTGACCAAATTTATATGGCACCAATCTGTAAGTTGAAGTCGCTTAACTATCTTAATCGAGATATCTTATCGCCACTCGTGAAATATTTATCATTGAGGAGTTCCCATGGCCTTCTGTGGTCTTCTTCGTCAGTTCCACTTCACCAAATGATACATTCTGATTGCTTGACTTGTTGATGAAAACACCAAAATCGCTATGTGATTGCCTATAATATTTGAGGAGTTCCCTCAATTCCTCATGGATCCTATCATCAGAAAATTTTAACAAAAAATGGGACCAATCTTCATGTCCTTTCAAATAAAAAAAGAATTTTCAAAATCGGTTTATAAATGATGGAGTACTGAGGTAACAAATATTTTAAAAAAACATACAACCGAATTGATAAACTCCTCCTTTTTTTGAAGTCGGTTAAAAATAAAATGATCAGTACAGTCCTTTCCTGTGAAAGGTCTGCAAATTGCAAAAGCAGAGGTAATATAACTGTTTATTTTACCTCTGCTTTTGCAATTCGCATCACTGTTAAAATCATTGTGATCTTTAGTCTTACAATAAGCTTGTTGTTGGGTTGCTGCTGTCAAAGGTAAAATAGCTGTGAAAGGAATGTAGCAAGCATTTTGAAGTGAGAAAGTAGGCTAGTTCGCCTACTTATTTACAACTGCTGCAATGTTTTGTTAAGTGATCTTACTCGGACATGCCAGATCACAGATTTTGCCTGTACCTTTGCTTGTTGTTTACCCTTTGTACTTAAGCACATCAATGCTGCTCAGCAGTCATCGTATTATTCATGACTAAGGCTCACTTGCACCACGAACCACTAAATACGTTTATTTTATGCGTTTAGCCCTAAACTAATTTAAAACATCTTTGTCAGTTGTTTGAAGTTGACAGGGATAGATGATGTTTTAAATGTAATAAGTGATTTGTGGTTCAAGTGAGCCGTAGCACATAAAGTACTCGTTATAAAGATTGGTTTCTTGTCTAGGATGACAATTACACTTGTAGGTTTTGAAAACAAACGATGAAAATGTCAAAAAAGGGATTTAATTTATTTAACTAAGCAGATTGCTCTGGCAGATAAGTATCTACACACACAAAAAACAAACAACATCGTTGTATTTCCCAAAAGACGTTTACTCCTACTATCCGGCAAGAAATAGAAAATAATTGGTATTAATATATTTTAATTATGTACCCCTTAAAACGCGAAAACTCTTTTTCAATTCTGAATTCAGTCAATAAATCATTCCCTCGTTATTTTATTTGGACAAAAAACGTTGGTAATTGAGGATAGGGGAGGCAGGGGGTGAAAGCACCCGTGAAAATTTAACAAGGAGCAGCCCTGGCACCCTGTAGCCAGTGGGGTATTAACATCTCAAGTTCATGTACGTTGTGTATCGTGTGAGCTGCGTCGTGTAAAGGTATGCGGTTCAGTTAACAGAATGGGTATTGTTTCGTGTTGTTTGGGACTGTTTAAATTAAGCCTACAGAGTTTTTGTTTATTGGAAGGTTGGCAGGAACTAAAATAGGTATGAATTTTCTATTTTGTTAGTAATCATAAATGAATACTTCCTTTCTAGTGAGAGTTTTACAGTACCTAGGTATTAAAAACTTGCGTAAGCTGAATATGTAAGTGGGTCGCGTCTGGGGGCCTACTCTCTAAGTCGGTCAACGAAGATACGGGCTCGTCCGAAAGTAGGAGGCCTGCTCTCTAAGTCCGTCAATGAAGATACGGGCTCGCCCGAAAGTAATGGGAGACAAACGAATGTACACATTTGCAATCAGACCTCAGAAGGCCAATTCCCGTAATTACAAACGTTCAATATCTAGTCACAATCTTATCTCAGCGACAACCAAATGTCAAAAACAGACAGATTGTGACTGAGTTCAGAATGAGAACGTTCCTAAAATGACCGGAATTGCCGCTCTGAACCAAACCTTGTATCATGAATACACAGACACTAGACATTCATTTCCACTGTTATTTAAGTATTAACCATAGGTTACCGGATGAAGTAACGTATTATACTACATTACATCCGGGATTAAGGATGTTGTTCAAAACTTGCTCGAACTCGAGTTAACGACTTGTAAGGATGATTAGGTCACGTTTCTCATTATGTTTTATGATTAATAAATATGTTAATGAATACTAAATTCTGTACAAAGTTTGGAATAAAGGTTCTGAAGAATTCACTGAGCTAAAATCTAATGTGAGAAATAAATCCACTTAGCTTCTTCGAAAAACACAAACAAAATCAGCCATTAGTGTGTTTCTTCAAGTCATTAGAACAGTATTCTTTCGTAGCACTTCGTAGTACCGTAGCGCTACGTTAGTAATCTTCGTAGCGTCGTAGCCGATTGCGTGACGTAGCCACTTTGACCACCCACGAAAAAATAAAACACCGAAGGGCAGCTGTTTTATTACTTTTAATTTTTCAGTCGACTTTCCACAAGCTATATGGCACGAGCTATATGGGTAGAACTCAAACCGTGGTGAAAAGATAGAACAGTTGCAGTAGAACTACAACTACGTAAAGATTTTATCAGCAATATTACTTTTCTCCATGTACAACTTTAGTTGCGTAGAGAATGATTGAAATAAATAATCGTGAGAGTGGTGCGAAAACGTGACCTTACTATCACTAGTGATATCGGGCGTTTTTATAATTTCTAACGTGACAATATTATCGTGGACGTCCGCGGCACGTCACGTCCGCGGCACGTCACGTCCGCGGCACGTCACGTCCAACGTGACGAACGTTAAAATTATAAAAGCGTACATTAGTAATAGTGGACCTTTTCTTACATTTAAACTTATAAAAGCACTAAAGTAAAAATACATACAAATATATTTGACTTCAGTAAGCTCTGACCTTTCCGCGCGACCTTCAGCATTCAGGTGTCACGTGTTCTATGTAAAGTGTGCTTTTATAAAATGTTACAACAATGTTCAGCTTTCTAAAAGGTCGAGCGGTGCTAGGTCGCGGAGTAATTAACTTTGTAACAAGTTGCGCACATCGCGCGCTGGTGCAGTGGTTGCAAGCGCGACTGTTTCGTGTGACCGCAGCTGTGATTCCCAGAGCTGGCAAACTGATACTTTAGTTTATCCAAAATCAGGAATTTCTCAGTAATTGCCCAGATTTTTGGCGAAATGTCGGTGTACTATATTAGGTACACCTCTGCCTAACCCTTCGGGGAATACAGGCGTGATGTGTTATATTGTTTCCCGGATTTTGGATTTACACATAACATAGCATAACATAACATAACATAACGTAGCATAGCATAGCATAGCATAGCATAGCATTACATAACATAACATAGCATTACATAACATAACATAACATAACATAACATAACATAACATAACATAACATAACATAACATAACATAACATAACATAACATAACATAACATAACATAACATAACATAACATAACATAACATAACATAACATAACATAACATAACATAACATAACATAACATAACATAACATAACATAACATAACATAACATAACATGACATGACATGACATGACATGACATGACATGACATGACATGACATGACATGACATGACATGACATGACATGACATGACATGACATGACATGACATGACATGACATGACATGACATGACATGACATGACATGACATGACATGACATGACATGACATGACATGACATGACATGACATGACGTGACGTGACGTGACGTGACGTGACGTGACGTGACGTGACGTGACGTGACGTGACATGACATGACATGACATGACATGACATGACGTGACGTGACGTGACGTGACGTGACATGACATGACATGACATGACATGACATGACATGACATGACATGACATGACATGACATGACATGACATGACATGACATGACATGACATGACATGACATGACATGACATGACATGACATGACATGACATGACATGACATGACATGACATGACATGACATGACATGACATGACATGACATGACATGACATGACATGACAAGGAAATCAAATGAAAGTCAATGTCACATAAAAAATTAACCTGAAATTAAATTAATAATATATATATAATACAAATCCAAATAAGGGCACAGGGTTATTGGCAACAGACCCGACTCTTATAACATGGGATTATGGGACTAAAACAAAACTTGCGAAATGTAGATGTTCACCACCTCTGCCTCATGTATATAAAATCTTTTCAAAGGTACCTAAGCTTTGCAAGATGGAGGAATTATGTACTTTGTAACATTTTACTAGCTTTAGTAACTAACGAAAGGTAGTGAAATGTTTTAAAGTCAGTTTAATTGAAAAGTTCCCTCTAGTGTACCCGAGAGGGCTCCTGGCGAGAAACTACTTAGTCTTAACTTGGTAGCGAGCGTAAAACTAGCTCATTAATTTAATTTCAGGTTAATTTTTTTTTATGTGACATTGACTTTCATTTGATTTCCTTGACATTGTAGTTCTGATTTGTTGACATTGTTTGTATTATTATTTTTACATTTTCATGTTAAATTGAGATTTGTATGTATCTTGTTGTCGTAAAGGTGTAATTTTTAATATGGGAGAACCTGAAATAAATGTTTTTTTTTTATTAGTTTTAAAGATAAGTTAAGCACGATACGCATGTTATAATTTCTTAGATATTTAAGCACTAAGTACGTAAAGTCGGGGAAATTAATTATTTAGCAAACTGACTGCCAACTGAGATGTTTCACTGTGAGTGAAGCGTCTGATATCAGCATTAATACAGACCGCGTAACGGTCGAGGGATGTTAGCATTTGTAGACATTAATGAAACAGCGCAATAAAGAGGACTTTGGAAGGAAAGTGTGGATGCATAGAGACGATAATTATCTTGTGAATAACTTTTTTAAGAACTTCCGTTCATAATAAATAGAGAGGGAAGGGAAGTTCATGAATAAACACCAGTTCAGTTAACGACTAGCGTCTGTTTTTTTTTTATTTCAAGCCAAGTTTTGCAAGTACTGACAAACGCGTGCACTGACTGGAAAGGTCCAATCAAATCTGTTTGCAACTCTTTCCTCAAAAGACCACCTGAGTCACTAACCCGCATGATCGTCATTTGATCTGACCAAGATTAATTGTTTCTGGACTTTAAAAGAGACTGTGACTTTTGATTTTGTTTCGGTGTTATTTTTCAGAGTAGTTGAACAGGAAATACCGACCTCATCTTTTTTAACGTGTAGAACGTGTTTTTTAAAACCAATTTATAAACAAAAAATTGTTGAACAATTACTGTCTCTACAGATATAGCTATCGGAAACGAGTTTCACTAAAATTTATTTTCGGGAGTTACGACAACATCTCAGCCAATATTGTGGAATTAATTAATTACTGAACCGATCCAACGATTTTGAATTTCAGCGTTCAGCATGTTTCACTTGCGCTCAGAATGATCGAAAAATGAAATGACGTTTCAATGTAATTTGTAACCGTCTTCAAAAAAGGAGGAGGTTCTCAATTCGGCTGTATTTTTTTTAATGTTATTTACCTCAGAACTCCATCATTTATAAACCGATTTGAAAAATTATTTTTTTTTTTGAAAGGTCCCATATAAATTTGGTTAAGTTCCGATGAGTGGTTTTTGAGTTAGCTTCAGTAATACGTATTTTTTCTACTTAGTGTATATTGATGGTCTTATATTAATTTCCTGTCATTGTTATTTACATTGCAAGTAGTGGAATACGACTTAGTGTGGGGTAGGTACATAGTAAAACTAAAAAGTGAAAAATAAAAACGTTTTTGCAAAAAGTAAATCAACCGACTTCTAAAAAAAAACACTACAATCTGAAAAATAACTTTAATCTCGGCAGTCGGTGGCAAAAAACTAAAATACCAAAGACATCGACTTCCGAAATTAAAGTTATTTTTCACTTTGTAGTGTTTTATTTTTTTGGAAGTCGGTTGTTTTTTTTTGCAAAAAAGTTTTGTAGGTGTCGTGTGAGCGTAGAATGAAACAAAAATGAACCTGTGTGTGTGGTGAGTGAATGGTTCACTCGAGTGAAGCGTCAGATATCAGCACAAATAAATAAATGAACACATTGTATATTTATTCCCACGCACAATCTAAGCTTGTAATGTCATTAAAAAGTATACCTCTTTTATGTTAGTAACAACTAATGAAATGTAAATACTTAAATCCTTTTAGTCTCCGAGTTACTAGTTCTGTGTTCCACAGACTCATTATAACAATTATGGAATAACTCGGTTGGGCTTGAGGCGGATGCTGTGTCTGTAGTCGGCATGAGAGTACATGGAGGTAATTACTTTAGATGTAGCCAAAATTGTGGGGTTACATGCAGAGTGAGAGGAATGTAACTATTCTACATTTTGCTTTGAAAATAAGTATATGTGTGTTTTAAACAATTTTTACAAAAATATAGATATAATTTATTTTGTGAAACAAGAGAGAACAATACAGATATTATATGTGCCGCAGAATAATTGGAAATATCGTTGTCTTACGAAAATCCTAGGATTATTGGAAACTAAGAAATGTTGTCGTAATACCTAATACGAGCTAATTGAATACTCATCGTCGCTCGTCGCGATTAGCTTAAGATAAGCTGAATATTGGAGCAGACTTAGAGCAGTGGTGGCCCAGTGGTAGCGAGCGCGACTTACGAGTTGTAGGTCGTAGCTTCGAACCCAGACAGGAGCTTTACTTTGTGTAAATTATTTCATCACCGCTGCTCTCAAAACGGTGAATGAAAACATTGTGAGAAAACCGGCATGTCCTAGAACCAAAAGTTCGAAGACATGTGACATCCACCAACCCGCACTGGGCCCGCGTGGTGGATTACAGCCCACTTCCTTTCATAAAGAGGAGGCGTGTGTCCCAGCGGTGGGGACGTTATACGCTGATTACGCTAAGCTGGTTATTGGTACTTAGTTAACATTATAAGTATTTAACAATAAGTTAGTTCAAATTGAATCTAAAGAAATGTAGCAATTATATTACCTAAACATGAAAAAATATTTTTCAGTCATTCCAAAATTCTGATTGGCTGTAATAGCATTTGGCTAAAAGATTTTTTAAATTTGTAATTTAAATAGTCTAAGATCACAATCAGTGGCTATTCTCACTTTGTATCGACACGAGACTGCAGCCGCAAGTACAAGATGCAGCATTCGTCCAGACAGCCTTACATTTGTTGCATTACAGGGAGACTGTTTACAGCAGAGTAAGTAAATGTTGGTATTTTCACGAACATGCAAAACATTGACTGCAGGAGGAACTAGTCTAGAACAAATAAGCTACACAACCGCACAAACACTACAACTTTATGAAACCTCGACACGTACTAACTAGAGTCGCAAAATAACACACTTCCTAAAACCGCACAACAGCTGCACGACAACAAATATTAACACAAACTCTACGAGCTCTACATACAGCGGCTCTACATACAGCGGCTCTACATACAGCGGCTCTACATACAACGGCTCTACATACAGCGGCTCTACATACAGCGGCTCTACATACAGCGGCTCTACATACAGTGGCTCTACATACAGCGGCTCTACATACAGCGGCTCTACATACAGCGGCTCTACATACAGCGGCTCTACATACAGCGGCTCTACATAGAGCTCGTTAACGAACATCGTTAGTGCCAGTTCCTGCGGTTCTTGTACAGTCAACAAAAGAGTCAGAGGCACTAAATACTAATTTGTTTTTGTCTCAGCAGAGCAATGGCTTTTTCCAAAACAGAGAAGGCACGAGCATTGATCACTACAGTTGGCGCAGGCGCATTGGCGATATCAGACTTATGTTTATTTTTAATCCAGGTTTCCTCGTGAGTCACAATGTTTTCCTTTCCAAGTGTTGTCAAGTGTAATGTTGTCCAAGATAAACTTAGAAAGACTTTAACACTTCTAAGATTTTGTTTCAAATTCTTATCTTTCCATTTCCCCGCCAATATTGTTTTTACTAAGCGTTTGCCCGCGGCTTCATTCTCGTAGACGTTGGAAATTATCCCACGGGATACTACTACCGGGATAAAAAGTATCCTATGTCCTAACCCTGGTCATGGTCTTCCGGTGTGCCGAGCATCCGAATGCGTTGAGGCAGACAGACAGAACAAAGTTACATTCGCATTTATAATATTAGTGGATTACGAGTTTCATTACTTTTTAAACTCTATGTAAAAGAGTATATTAACAACGTTGTTAACAAAAAGTAGTCGCGAGCTAGCTGCGTCCGACTGTACAACGTACAGCTCCGGTACAGTCGACGCTATAGAGCTAGCTGCCTGCGCACCAGCTCTGTGCGTCCGACTGTACTACGTACAGCTCCGGTACAGTCGACGCTATAGAGCTAGCTGCCTGCGCACCAGCTCTGTGCGTCCGACTGTACTACGTACAGCTCCGGTACAGTCGACGCTATAGAGCTAGCTGCCTGCGCACCAGCTCTGTGCGTCCGACTGTACTACGTACAGCTCCGGTACAGTCGACGCTATAGAGCTAGCTGCCTGCGCACCAGCTCTGTGCGTCCGACTGTACTACGTACAGCTCCGGTACAGTCGACGCTATAGAGCTAGCTGCCTGCGCACCAGCTCTGTGCGTCCGACTGTACTCCGGTACAGTCGACGCTATAGAGCTAGCTGCCTGCGCACCAGCTCTGTGCGTCCGACTGTACTCCGGTACAGTCGACGCTATAGAGCTAGCTGCCTGCGCTCCAGCTCTGTGCGTCCGACTGTACTCCGGTACAGTCGACGCTATAGAGCTAGCTGCCTGCACACCAGCTCTGTGCGTCCGACTGTACTCCGGTACAGTCGACGCTATAGAGCTAGCTGCCTGCGCACCAGCTCTGTGCGTCCGACTGTACTCCGGTACAGTCGACGCTATAGAGCTAGCTGCCTGCGCACCAGCTCTGTGCGTCCGACTGTACTCCGGTACAGTCGACGCTATAGAGCTAGCTGCCTGCGCACCAGCTCTGTGCGTCCGACTGTACTCCGGTACAGTCGACGCTATAGAGCTAGCTGCCTGCGCACCAGCTCTGTGCGTCCGACTGTACTCCGGTACAGTCGACGCTATAGAGCTAGCTGCCTGCGCACCAGCTCTGTGCGTCCGACTGTACTCCGGTACAGTCGACGCTATAGAGCTAGCTGCCTGCGCACCAGCTCTGTGCGTCCGACTGTACTACGTACAGCTCCGGTACAGTCGACGCTATAGAGCTAGCTGCCTGCGCACCAGCTCTGTGCGTCCGACTGTACTCCGGTACAGTCGACGCTATAGAGCTAGCTGCCTGCGCACCAGCTCTGTGCGTCCGACTGTACTCCGGTACAGTCGACGCTATAGAGCTAGCTGCCTGCACACCAGCTCTGTGCGTCCGACTGTACTACGTACAGCTCCGGTACAGTCGACGCTATAGAGCTAGCTGCCTGCGCACCAGCTCTGTGCGTCCGACTGTACTCCGGTACAGTCGACGCTATAGAGCTAGCTGCCTGCGCACCAGCTCTGTGCGTCCGACTGTACTCCGGTACAGTCGACGCTATAGAGCTAGCTGCCTGCGCACCAGCTCTGTGCGTCCGACTGTACTCCGGTACAGTCGACGCTATAGAGCTAGCTGCCTGCGCACCAGCTCTGTGCGTCCGACTGTACTCCGGTACAGTCGACGCTATAGAGCTAGCTGCCTGCGCACCAGCTCTGTGCGTCCGACTGTACTCCGGTACAGTCGACGCTATAGAGCTAGCTGCCTGCGCACCAGCTCTGTGCGTCCGACTGTACTACGTACAGCTCCGGTACAGTCGACGCTATAGAGCTAGCTGCCTGCGCACCAGCTCTGTGCGTCCGACTGTACTCCGGTACAGTCGACGCTATAGAGCTAGCTGCCTGCACACCAGCTCTGTGCGTCCGACTGTACTACGTACAGCTCCGGTACAGTCGACGCTATAGAGCTAGCTGCCTGCGCACCAGCTCTGTGCGTCCGACTGTACTCCGGTACAGTCGACGCTATAGAGCTAGCTGCCTGCACACCAGCTCTGTGCGTCCGACTGTACTCCGGTACAGTCGACGCTATAGAGCTAGCTGCCTGCGCACCAGCTCTGTGCGTCCGACTGTACTCCGTACAGCTCCGGTACAGTCGACGCTATAGAGCTAGCTGCCTGCGCACCAGCTCTGTGCGTCCGACTGTACTCCGGTACAGTCGACGCTATAGAGCTAGCTGCCTGCACACCAGCTCTGTGCGTCCGACTGTACTCCGGTACAGTCGACGCTATAGAGCTAGCTGCCTGCGCACCAGCTCTGTGCGTCCGACTGTACTCCGGTACAGTCGACGCTATAGAGCTAGCTGCCTGCGCACCAGCTCTGTGCGTCCGACTGTACTCCGGTACAGTCGACGCTATAGAGCTAGCTGCCTGCACACCAGCTCTGTGCGTCCGACTGTACTACGTACAGCTCCGGTACAGTCGACGCTATAGAGCTAGCTGCCTGCGCACCAGCTCTGTGCGTCCGACTGTACTCCGTACAGCTCCGGTACAGTCGACGCTATAGAGCTAGCTGCCTGCGCACCAGCTCTGTGCGTCCGACTGTACTCCGGTACAGTCGACGCTATAGAGCTAGCTGCCTGCACACCAGCTCTGTGCGTCCGACTGTACTACGTACAGCTCCGGTACAGTCGACGCTATAGAGCTAGCTGCCTGCACACCAGCTCTGTGCGTCCGACTGTACTACGTACAGCTCCGGTACAGTCGACGCTATAGAGCTAGCTGCCTGCACACCAGCTCTGTGCGTCCGACTGTACTCCGGTACAGTCGACGCTATAGAGCTAGCTGCCTGCACACCAGCTCTGTGCGTCCGACTGTACTACGTACAGCTCCGGTACAGTCGACGCTATAGAGCTAGCTGCCTGCGCACCAGCTCTGTGCGTCCGACTGTACTCCGGTACAGTCGACGCTATAGAGCTAGCTGCCTGCGCACCAGCTCTGTGCGTCCGACTGTACTCCGGTACAGTCGACGCTATAGAGCTAGCTGCCTGCGCACCAGCTCTGTGCGTCCGACTGTACTCCGGTACAGTCGACGCTATAGAGCTAGCTGCCTGCGCACCAGCTCTGTGCGTCCGACTGTACTCCGGTACAGTCGACGCTATAGAGCTAGCTGCCTGCGCACCAGCTCTGTGCGTCCGACTGTACTCCGGTACAGTCGACGCTATAGCTTTACTTTTTGTATTTCTTTCAGATCTTGTTTTTCTATGGGAATTCATAATTACTAGAACGAAACAGAGCGGAGAATTTTGTGGTTTTTATAATAATATGAGAAAAAATTAGCTTTTTTCTGTTTTGGGGAAAATGTTAATTCATTTTTAACCGACGTTATAAAAAGAGGAGGTTCTTAAGTCGAGACGTATACTTTTTTTTTCTGTACGCACACATAACTTTTTACAGAATAAGTCCGATTTGAACGATTCTTATTTTATTTGGGAGGGTATACCTCGACATTGGCCCCATGTAAAATTTATTAACTTTGCTTGGGTCGTTTTTAAGTTAGCTTCAATAACACCTATTTTTCCTACTTAGTTTATGTGGAAGATGTTCTAAGTTATTAAACTTCCTGTCATTGTAATTTACATAGCAGGTAGTTGTATTCGAATTTGTGTGGGGTAGGTAGCACAACTACAAAGTGAAAAATAAAAACTTTTTTACAACAAATAAAACCAACTTCCAAAACAACATTACAAAGTGAAAAATAACTTTAATTTCGGAAGTCGGTGGCAAAAAAACGAAAATACGAAACTAAAGACACCGACTTCCGAAATCAGTTATTTTTCACTTTGTAATGTTTTTTTGGAAGTCGGTTTTATTTTTTGTAAAAGTTTTTAAAATATAGTGTAATTTGAAAGTAAAATAAAAAAAAATATATATATGAAATTAAAATCATCTAACAGCCGTTAAAAAAGAACGTCAAATCTACATCATCAGCCCTCATTCGTCTGCCGAGCACTAGTCTATCTATCTATCAGGAAAAAAGTAGTTCCCTTCTTCCCATGGGCTATAAGAGGCGTCTACATAATTATATTAGATGGGTGGCCAGCAGTAGGGCAGCATAACTTTTCGTGTAAATTCCCAGAGGATTGCAGACGTCAGATAGCACTCTATCCTCCCCCCCCCCCCCGCCCTCCCCCTGGCTATCTTTGCCTTTGACAGCTAGTCGGTGCCGAGCCTGTAACTTTGAATGTCGACCTTAAAAAACATTACTGAAGGAGGATTAGCTGAAGGAGTAGCCAGAGGCGTACAGTTATGAAGAGCGAGCCTATGGGCACTGATCGGGCACATATCCACCTTGTGGGTAACCTTGTAAATGTCTCTAGTTTTGTTGTACCTACTATAATCATTATCACCTGCCTGCCTCTTTCCAGCTATGTTAGGGTCGGCTTCCAGTCTTTCCAGATGCAGCTGAATACCATACCTACTAAGACCATAATTCAAACTCAAACTCAAAGCATTCAATCAAATAAAGCAATTACAAGCACTTTTGAATTATCAAAGAATCGATCAGTTAGTCAGAAAGTTGAGGCTAGTTATCCATTCCAAAACGTTCTATGGAGAAGAACGGGCAAGAAACTCCAAGGACACTCTTTTAAATCAAGATTTTTACAAAATCCTAGGTACATTGTTCTTGTTGCCTTTATGTGTGAGAAGAATGTAAAAAATAAATAATTAAAAACATTTCAAAATATAAGATTAAAAATAAGCCCTGGCAGCTAAGAGATGACCAGTCTCCACTGACGGCGCCCGTTCACGAACATGACGCGTGGATCAGCACAAGACCTTATTAAGAAGCTTCGATGTCGACTATTGAATTATTGTCGTGTCTTGTCACAACCACGCTAAGATGACAACAATGGACAGGTTCACAAGCACCGAAGTTATTGAAAAAGGGACCCGAACCAGCTTCACGCGGCTCTTACGACTTGACAAAACATCGACATTTTTATCATAATTATGTAAGTTTAAATATTAACGTATGACACACATAAACCTTTCGGAATAAATTATCTAAATTATGGTTAACAACCCAGCAATATGGGTAGCCAAACTTTTTAGCCCAAGGGCCAGACTAACTCCTATACTAAAGCCCCCAAGGGCCAGGACCTAGCTAGCTCATCATAGTAACATACTGTAGTTTTGAATTACGCGCAAATTTTCGTTTTGGGACTAGTCGACAAGTAAGATATCGACGGCGCGGGCCGGACTGTTGGTGCTCGCGGGCCGGACCTGGCCCACGAGCCGTAGTTTGGAGTCCCCTAGTTTAGAAGAACTAAGCGGTCACACGAAGACACGAAAAGCGAATTTATTTTATATTTTATACTATGTATAGATGCAGGTATATATATAGGTATGTATGCTTCTGACATGCTCCTAGCAGCTCAAACAATCACATTCATAATCTGTATGCAAATCCTTTGAGGACAACTTCAGCACCGCAGCTGCGGCAACATCACACAGAACGGTGCGTCGTGCAGTAGCACCTGCGATCGGTCGCACCTGCGTTACCATGGCAACATCACACACAACGGTGCGTCGTGCAGTAGCACCTGCGATCGGTCGCACCTGCGTTACCATGGCAACATCACACACAACGGTGCGTCGTGCAGTAGCACCTGCGATCGGTCGCACCTGCGTTACCATGGCAACATCACACACAACGATGCGTCGTGCAGTAGCACCTGCGATCGGTCGCACCTGCGTTACCATGGCAACATCACACAGAACGGTGCGTCGTGCAGTAGCACCTGCGATCGGTCGCACCTGCGTTACCATGGCAACATCACACACAACGGTGCGTCGTGCAGTAGCACCTGCGATCGGTCGCACCTGCGTTACCATGGCAACATCACACACAACGGTGCGTCGTGCAGTAGCACCTGCGATCGGTCGCACCTGCGTTACCATGGCAACATCACGAAGAACGGTGCGTCGTGCAGTAGCACCTGCGATCGGTCGCACCTGCGTTACCATGGCAACATCACACACAACGGTGCGTCGTGCAGTAGCACCTGCGATCGATCGCACCTGCGTTACCATGGCAACGCCCCTGTACGCGTGGGGTCACAGTGCAAGCGGGAGCGTACATACCAAAGAGATTTAAGATACTATACAAAGGCTATCAGGAGAATTATCATAGAAAAACTGTGATCCCTTGTTGCAATGGCGCCACCTTACGTAATATAGCAAAATTAAATACCTAATAGCCAAGTTTGACACGTTACAATTTTACTGACACCAACCTTTGATTACCAACCTTCAGATAGTTCAACACGCCTAAGGACTGATTTTTCAATCGTCAGATAACTTTTATCTGGGGAATATGTTTGACGTTTTGACAGCTTTTGTATAAAAAATGTGTCAAACCGCCATATTTATTCCTCGGGTAACACTTAGGGATGATTTTTAATCGTTAAATATTTTTTTCTGAGGAATAAATATGGCGGTTTGACATATTTTCTATACAAAAGCTGTCAAAACGTCAAATATCTGACGAATGAAAAACCAACCCTAAGAGTCATCATTTTATTTCGGAACACAATATTTACATAATATATAAGCTAACAGACTTAAAATAATAATTATAATATGTACATATATAAAAAAAAACATATAATCATAGGCACCAAAAAATTCGTCCGCATCGCTGTCAACTGGAAAAGTGCCCAAAAGGCTGGCAGCATTGCCACGTAGTATTGCGATGCTGATTCTTTGGCCTAAGAATAGACCAGCCCTTTGGTCACGTGAAGAGTCGACCAACCGCTTGGCGATGTCTCGGAAAACCAAGTGGGCACTCGGAACCCCATGGCCCTAGTTTTTCAACCCCAAACGGCTCGAACATATAACTCCCAAAAAGATTGGAATACTTTCGCCGTTTGAGGTTTTCCGCACATGCAGCAGCCGCCCCAGCACAGCCCGCCGTGCCAGGAAGATGGGCAGGATGGTGCGAGGGTGTCGACACATGTTGCATCCCACACCAAAGAAACCCTAAGAAAATTATTAATTTTATCTAAATGAGTACAGGTTATGTTAGAAATACCAACGAAAATAAACCGTAGTTACATAAATGTTACCAACTGAATAAACTAATATTGTAACTGTGTTTATCTAATGTCATTTTATCTACTCTCATATCGTAAAGTAAAATTCGAAATATAAACTTAAAAACGAGTTTATATTGACATACTTTATAAAGTCAATACCGGAATTTAAAAATAGAATCTTATAACACTTTTTCTCTAACAAAATAATGTCATACTTTGTTTTTACCAAGAAGTTAATATCACCAAGGAGTTTCCATTTTTTTATCTAATGGAACGCATTTTGTGGGGCCCGCCATTTTATAGCATTACAATCATAATCATAATGATTTATTTGCAATAAGTATTGGTACAGAGCGTTGTTGGTCTTAAATTCAGTGATTAAGTTCCTAATAAATAGTCAGAAATTTGACATGCAAAACAGTACAATGTATTTAATGCTAATAATAGTTATTTGTGCAACAAGAGAACAAAGTCGTTTTTTGCTGCGAGTGCTGATTTTGAATCCTGAGTGTGGCGAGGGATTCAAAGGCACGAGATGCAAAAAACTTTGCTCTCGTGTAACACACATAACTTTTCACTTCAGCAGCGAGAACACTTTAGGAGATAAAATATATTACGTAACATTATTGAAACTAGAAATAAATATTTTCAGGTTAAATATCAGTTTTATTTGCAGTAAATACTTATTTTCGTTTAAATACAACAATAAGTTAAAAATTCAATAAATTACATTAAAAGACATAATTATCTTTTTGCTAAATTTCTTTAGTACGAAATTCCGAACGTGTTTGTCTTTGAGGTCGAATTCAAAATCGGAACTTTGAAAGGGCTAGTCTTTGTCTCTCTCTCTCTTTCTAATGGCGGGAAAGAGATAGAGTGTGAATGTTTTGAATTGTATGATTAACCCAAGGCTGAATAAGATATTCGCGGCTTTCTGAAAAAAAAAAAATTAAAAAGTTACTTGGTCTCACTCAGTGAGCAAAATCGCATTTTGCTCTCTGATTTCTGGCAGCAAAACCTACAAGTTCGAGCTACTGAAGTGAAAAAAATATTATAGTTACTTTAACCTATAATACTTATGTCCAATGGCATGCTTTAAATGCTAGTTTATATTATTATTCATTAATTTTACAATACATTCAATATTAATTATCGTCGCATTCATTTCAAGCTGATTATTTAACATTATTTGTAAATTCATTTATAGAATAAAATCTTTTTTCCAGCGGCCATAATTTTAACTTTATAAAAAAATAATTATTAAATCTTTAAAGTTCTTTGGTATTTTGTTATAGTTATATCCACACATGGTAACAGTTCTTTTTATACAAAGAAGTCCTTGGTGCCCTAGACAGAACTAATCTATCTGGATCTCTTACTTTGCGAGGACAACGGTCCAAATAAGTTTTAATTCCAATTTTTACTTGTCTGTGGTAGCGTCCGCTTTAGCGCATGCGCGGTGATGTGCTGAGTTTTGGCGACATTCATACGTTTTGTTGTACTGAATTCCGTGGAAAAAACCTTATTCTTGGTTGAAAATGTCTGATATCAGTGAATGTGAAGAAAATTTGACTCCCCCGACATTTTAGATGCGGCGACGGAAATTTCTTACAAGCAAAGTCGAGAAAATTATAATATGATTAATGCTATCACGACTTTATGGCACATCAAATGAAAAAAAGGCTATGATCTTTTATTTAATAGGTTCAATCCCAATGTATGAGAGTAGATAAAATAATGTATGAAACTGCACATAACTAGGTATTAGAACACTCGTGTTTTAATACCCCTCGTTATGCAACAGTTTCATAATCAACTATTAACTTAGTTCATTAAAATAAACCAGCGTGGTCGCCAACATTAGACTGTTCTGAATATTGATATGTTTGAAGAGAGATATTGATGATTCTGTAAGTACATATACACAATAAATGCTTGTTTAATCTTAATTTGTTTAAATTATTCATTATAGGTACATACATTTACACATTGTAATATATAAGATTGTTATTTGTGACAATAACAATCTACCCAAAAAATACTATAAGATTAGAACCCTTAACGGGTCTATGTCTGTCTGTTTGTGTCCGCACACGCTCGTCTCGAGCTAGTCATGTATCGCCGGTAACGAAACCATAGCGCGATTCAGGAATCGGCTCTCAACTAACAACGCCATCTAGTGAGGCAGAGACTAAACTTTTTACTGCAGCAATGGCTAAGATTTTCTTCTGTACTACTCGGATTTGCGCTATATACTATGTACTTGATAAATACATAACTTTACTATAAATGGATACGGTAAGACTAGTAATGGTCAACCATGGATTAAATTTTATGATTAAATTGATAATACAAAATACAAACGTCGGTTACCTGATAAAATGCTTATCTCTATTTCCGATTGTATTCATTATTCAAAATGAAATCTGACTATGACCGGATTTATTGAAGTGATGGATCTATTAATGAGGTCCCTGTATCATAGTGAATGTAGTTTCTGCCGCATTTGAAATAGGTGCGAGTTTATTTATGTATGAACTTACAAGTCGTGCGCCTGATGGGATCTCACATCGGCAAGATAACGAACTACCCATGCCCTATTTAACCACTTTAGGGGATGAATTTTCAAAAATCCTTCCTTTGTGCTCACCTTCGTTACAAAAGAAACTTCTGCAAAATTCCACGCTTCGAGACCCAGCGCTCTAGGCGGTGCGTTGTCTGTCACTGAATTAATTAATGAATTTAAGGATTTTATTAAGTAGATTTATTACCTATACCATATTATTACGGGAGTTACGGTATGGTATGTCGAAGTCTGAAAGCGCACCGCTGACCAAGGAGTTTGGAGAAATAGGTTGCATGACGTACCGGCTTATGATGCGGTACCTATGCTTGTAAAGTGACTATAGGGTGACTATAGGAGAAGGGAAATACCAAAGAAACGATGAATGGATTGTGTTAACGAAATAACTTGATTGAGGTGACAGTTAACAGAGATATATGGAGGAAGAAGACACCAAATAATTGAGATAAGGGCAGGGGATGTATATTGTTTTTCACGTGGGTTTGTTTCCTTAGTCTGTTGCGTGTACATAAATTATTAATTCGTAAATCAATGTTTGCTACAGAACATACACACGCTATCTCGCTGTCCGCCACCCGTAGCATCATATCCTGGGACAGACAAGCACGCATCATATCATCTTCATCTCCTAGCCTTAGCCCAACTATGTTAGGGTCGGCTTCCGGTCTAAACGGACGCAGCTGAATACCAGTATTTGACATGGAGCTACTGCCTATTTAACCTCCACAACCCAGTAACTGAGTAATATGATACTCCTTGGTAAGACTGGTTGTCAGACTTTCGGACTTCTGACAACCCGTAACGACTGTCAAAGATCAACACTTTGACAGTCGATACGGGTAGTCAGAAGTCGAGACCAATGGCTTAACGTGCTTTCTGAGGCACGGAGGGATCTCAATATGCAATGGACGCTCAACCCATCCAAGGACTGACCTCGGCAAGTGTAGCTTACCTTCAATGGGCCCATGCGGCTGTTTTTATTTAGTCACGAACCCCTCTCTACACAGGCATGCATCATCTGAGATACATAATAAAGATGCACCTTCCCCCGCCCCCGTCCGTCGGACATTTCTAGGGTTCCATACCTCAAAAGGACAAAACGGAACCCTTATAGGATCACTTCGTTGTCCGCCTGTCTGTCTGTCTATCATTCTTCAAGACCCTTTTTCTCAAGAAGGCGCGGAGGTGTCAAGTTAAAATTAATATCAAATACGTAGGTCTACGGGTCCCTTAGAGCTCTAAAAAAATCAAGCATCTACGTCAACGCAATAAAAAAATACGGCCATTTATGTGACATATTCTGATACTCGCAAATATTTATTTATTGATAAGTATTTTATTGTACACTATATTATACATTACTTATAGATAAATTATAAACCACAAAACATACAATTGGCAAATAAACAAATACGGTACTTCCCATTGACCTATAATCATTAAATTTGGCAAGAAGCAAGGTCTCACAGCACAAGTAAAGGAAAAGGTCCGAAAATCGTTAATTTGTAGTTTTACCACATAACAAAATATTTTTTTACAAACTTACATTTGCAATTGGAGAATTAACTGTGACGTATTCGACGTATGGGAGAACATGTTTTTCAAATATGATAAAATGTTAAGTTTGTTTTTGGGATAAATTCATTCCGATTAGGGAACCCTTCATTATGCGAGGTCCGACACGCACTTGGCCGGGTTTTATTATATTAAAACATTCCACCTCGCGGGGTGGACAGGGTTATTGGTTGCTGCACGGTCGCTTCTAATGCAGTTAGGTGCCGTTTTAAAAGCTTTTTTTACTGTAGGTGTGAAAGCTAGAGTGGGTTCTTTTACGGCGAGTTTTAGTATAGTTGCCGGCACGAGTCGTGAGCACAAACTCCACATTTAAACCTTACGAATCTTATTTCCTATTACGGTAATTCGTGCACGGGCAATGAGATTAATATAAGATTAAGCTTATTTATGTACAAGGAGAAAACAGAATACAGAGCCCGCTGACGACGGCAACAACAGTTCGCGTGGAGTTTGTGCTCACCTTCGTGCCGGCAACTATAACGCTCGGACATTCTGGTTTGCAGGTGCTTAGAATTTAAGAAATATGAAATTATCACATGTAAGCAATTCTGTCAAATGGATTATTTAACAGCTTTTATAGGTTCGATACGTTTTTAAGATTTAAAAAAAAAGAAAAAAGATATACCCACACTGACCTTTACAACTTTATTTTTTTAGAAAGCGTTTTCTATTTTTATGTGTTTTTCTGTAATGTCAATTTAGTACTAAGTAGGCACTTGTCATATCCCTCTATTTAGCTAACGTACGCACGGACATAAAAATATCGCGGCGGAATTTTATTGCGTACTGGATTTTCAACTCTCAGTGTTGAGCCGAGCGTTGAGAATCCAACAGGGTGCATCTCAGTGCGTCGAAAAACACATTCTTGGATTTTCACCTCTCGACGCTAAGCAGAGCGTAGAAAATCCAGTGTGCGAAAAAAAATCAGATTTCAGTACCTTCAGCAAGGCGTTAATATACGTAACATTAATAATTCAGAAGGATGATCACACATATATACATATCAATATTTAATAAAATGTTCATGACTCAGTCACACAGTGCAACTGTGCAAGAAATACTTATCGTCTATCGAATTTAAATCAATGCTGCCACCCACATTACCTGCTACCATATCATGGTCACACACTTGTGTCTCCAAAATAGAAGAATTACAGCTAACATTATAAAAACGGCGTGTTTCCTGATACCATCTAACTAAATGATGGTGGTTGAAATAATGACGAGTGGGTGGTATATGTACAGGGTACCTACTGTGGATGGGAATTGACTAATTTGGATTGGACACTCCGGTGGCACGACCTTTTACATACTATAGGTATAATCAAGAGGGTTCGATAAATCTGTCGTTAGGGACATTAATATAAATGATTATTATCTGTCAATTTGAGCAAGGGTTTGGTAATTATTGATTACAGCCCGATACAAACTTCATGGCGGCTCGGAACATGAGGCGAGGCGCTGCGCAGTAACACATTCACGTGTCAGCGGGGGTGACGGGTGCGGTACTGCGCAGCGAGTAGCGCACTTCACAGCCGCTATAAAGTTTGGCGCGTACTATACTAGAGGTGACCCGACAGATGTCGTCCTGTACAAACAATAATTCATAGAAAATGCACATTCACTTTTCCCGGATTTTCCCATTTTCTTTCCGTAAGAACCTGATTCGAAATTTAAGACCAAAATTAGCCAAATCGGTCCAGCTTTTCTCAGGTTATGCGCTTACCAACGAACAGCATTTTATTTTTATTATACAGGGCGTCCCAAGGATATGCCACATGGAGGGAAAGTACCTTGAATATTGTAGATGGAACATTTTACTGAGAGAAGACATTATTTGAATTTAAAAAAAACAATTGAAACTGCATTCATAGATATTTAAATAATTACATGGTTGAACCGGGAATCTAACCCGTTACATGAGAAAAATAATCACCCTGTAGCTTTATCATACCGATCGAAAGGCTTCATCATAAGGATTATTTGTTGCTAAATAACATAGTATCACAAATAAAAGGAAGACCATTAATTTTAACATTTGATGTGAAATTTGGTCGCAAAAGAGTGCGACTTTGTATTCAACAGGAAGGGACTGATTTTGAGCATTTGATAAATTGATTAATTTTGTATTAAAAATGTTAAAATTCATGGTCTTCCTTTTATTTTTGACACTATGTTATTTAGCAAAAAATAATCCTTATGATGGAGCCTTTCGATCGGTATGATAAAGCTACAGGATGATTATTTTTCTCGTGTAACGAGTTCGATTCCCGGTTCAACCATGTAATTATTTAAATATCTATGAATGCAGTTTAACTTGTTTTTTAAATTCAAATAATGTCTTCTTTCAGTAAAATGTTCCATCTACAATATTCAAGGTACTTTCCCTCCTTGTGGCATATCCGTGGGACGCCCTGTATAGAAGATCAAGCGTTTCCAAAAAAACACAGGCCACTCTGAAAATTAATAATAGTTTTAATAAACTATTATTAATTTTCAGAGTGGCCTGTGTTTTTTTGGAAACGCTTGTTAAGATAATTCTTAACAATTAAAAGTGATTGAAGCCTCCTTTTAAGCAAATAAGCCTTATTATAGGGTGTCGTGTTAGGCAATTAAAAGCGTCAAGGGAATAAGTAGTGTAGGATTATCAATACTTCTGCCAAGTGGGATGATAGCGACACCTTTTCGAACGTTTGTTATGGTGGTCATGAGGTTCCTGCATAGCAGTTCATGGTTGTTCATCGTCGTATACAAGGTGGAGACGACAATACAACAATAAATTAAACTTCGTATATCTAATGACGTACCCATCCTGCATACAAAAATTCAATCAAATATATCCAATAGTTTAGTCTCTTTATCTAGTCAAAGATTGACAATACCTACATTCAGCCCATCAATTGTTGGTTTGAAAAAAATCACTTTTTTCGATGTTAGGATTATTTGATAGTTTCAAAATACTCGTATGCATTAGGACTCCAAGTGTTTTCATTTTTTGTCGTATTGTTGTCACCACATTGTATACGTATATAGCAAGATATCAAAATAATCTGTTTCAATGCATCCTGCTATCCAAGTTCAGCTACTTGGAATAATTGGAGTAAATAAAGCCCATCTGAGTTATCCTGGCCGGCTACCAATAACACAACCCCCTTACTCGACCACCAACATACACAAACTACAACCTAAACCGCCTCCCAACACGAACGAATTCGGCTCACTATTGATTTTTACCAACTCTCTTACACACGGTACAGTTACAAGACGAGTCCCGTGAGAAGGTACACCTGGCGGCTACAGGGGGAGCGGGAGGGGAGATATTACTTATACTCACAGTACAGCCGTCGAGAGAATGCGTGCCTGACACCTGTCAGTTGGACAATTTCTAGTAACTATAAGGATCAAATTCGCAAAACACATATTCGTTAGTATGGAACTGACCGGTATCAGGAACGCATTCTCATTCATTACATTCATTAATTTCATTTATTCAATAACAATTTTTACATCGTGTTTGAATGTTTTACAAAGATAATCGAACTCAAATAAGTAAAATAATATTAATCAAAATCCTACGCAAATAATTAAAATAAGTAATAATAACAAGTTACACAGATTTAAAGTTAGTTCAACACAATCTACTTCATAGTATTTACATTCATAAAAATACAAATTTAAAACAACGTCAACGGAAAAAAATGTAACACCTGTCACTAATACCTACTAGATTCCATATAATGTCTAATAATAATAATAAAAACCCCATCGCCGTATCTCTACGTTGACGTCGTGGTGGGGCTTGCGCGCTTCGAACTCTAGGTCTGTGCCGGTAGAGGTTACTTTGCCGGAACAGGTCTAGGGTGAGGAGCCAGACCAAGAGAGATACAGAAACCCGCAGGGCAGCATGTGGCGAGCTGCTGGGCAGTAGCGACCCCACGTACCCTATCTCCCGGGAGAAGTCATGTTCCTCATCTCTGGCTTGCCTTTATTGGCCGGCTAGAGTGAACACTGACGAGAACTGACCTCCCACCTCATTCTTGCCTTTATTGGCTGGCTTGAGTAGAGATTCGCAAGAGCAAACGTGCTCGGAGGAAGGAAGTAGTCCAGTAAGATGCTGGTAGGGATCTTGACCGTACTTCCGGGATTGTCCTGATAGCCGTGGAATACCTCTCCACTCCTCTTAAGCACCTCAAGACATGTTGCCCCCTTGTCGCTACGACACTATGTGCTAGCGACCGTTTCCGGGGGCCCATTGTTGAGTGTGCAAGTCACCCCCTGCCATTTTATCCGTGTATTGTATTTATCACACATTGGTCAGGCAGGGGCCATAGTCCTTCCATAGTTTTAGATAACCAGTCCACTTTAGCCATCCAAACCCATAGCCCAATTTTTTTTTGTCTCCATATTCTGCAATAGTCCTACACCATCCGGGGGTTGTCCTTGGGTGCATTTGCATAGTACGCACAGGGATAATCGTCGGTTAGTGCCTCATTTCCATTGAAAGCGTCTAACGGGCCTCTGCGAGTTGGCTTCGGCCCCTCATATGCCTTCTAAAGGTCCGGGACCCTGGGGTCCCGAGAAATATCAAAAAAAATAATAAAAAATAATTTAGAATGTCCGAAACTAAATAAAATAACAGTAACTTTTATGTACAAATAACGTAGCTAAAACACGTCAGTGAGAAACTCATCCACAGCGTAATAGCATTTTTCTACCAGGAAAGATTTAACTTACCGCTTAAACTGGTTTAAGTTATGTAAGGACTTTAATTCTATATATAGTTTATTAAACAATTTGATCGACTGGAACCTTGCCGCATGACTAACCGCCTTCATTCTCTGAACGGCCGGACTGTAGTTTACTACAGGGCATCTATTACAACTGTAGGGTAAAAAAAACTTTGCAAAATATGTGTAGTTACTTCGGGATCCATTTTAAATCACTTTTGGGTTCATATTATTTTGATTTTTGGACGAAATGTTTTGGAATTATATACTTATTAATGACAATAATTTGTCAAGTAGTAAAGAAAATTACAAGCAAGAGAATCGTAAAATTCTAGTAGTAGTTGCAAAACTGAGGTACACCATAGCGCATAGATATTAATAAGTGGAGGGTGTAGATACTTCAAGTACAAGGTAAACAAGTAAGTAGAGACATCTGAATACTCGTTTTTTCTTTGGGACTAAATCGTGACAATTATAAAGCCGGAATTGCTGAATGTACCTATAACATCATAGGTTATCAACATACATCAATATACCTACAAATACATTTTAGCCATAAATACGACTAAATAAATAACGCCGATAAGAGACTTGCAATTGTAACATAAATAAACTACTTATTTCTATACAAGTTCACAACATTATAATTAATACTGTATACGTATTAATAGGAGCCCCATGTGAAATGACACCTGGGCCAAGGGAATGTTTATGAAAAATACCCTGCTGGCATCGATGTATCCTGCTGGCATCGATGTATCCTGCTGGCATCGATGTAACCTGCTGGCATCGATGTATCCTGCTGGCGTCGATGTAACTTGCTGGCATCGATGTATCCTGCTGACATCGATGTATCCTGCTGGCATCGATGTATCCTGCTGGCATCGATGTATCCTGCTGGCATCGATGTATCCTGCTGGCATCGATGTAACCTGCTGGCATCGATGTATCCTGCTGGCATCGATGTATCCTGCTGGCATCGATGTATCCTGCTGGCATCGATGTATCCTGCTGGCATCGATGTATCCTGCTGGCACACTCTTAATACTGAAATGTTGAAGCCCATTACTTTTAATATGTATATCTTCTTATGTCAACTAATTTATCCGCTCTAAGATTTTTAAGCGGGTGCTACACGGTCGCCAACCGCGTCCCGACAGAGGTGACCTTGGTGGTATACAACCGTGTAGATGGTGGTTTACGACCAAACATTGAAACAGCTCTGCCGGTCGACAACCAAGGTCACCTCTGTCGGGACACGGTTGGCGACCGTGTAGCAGGCGCTATAACCACGCGCGACTCATCGTAACGTAAATTCAAACGATTTTTGAATCGAAATTAAAAGTATCCTTTATCACTTAGTTTTAATATTTGCCGCAAACACATTAAGTATCACCCATAGGTATACCTATCTAATTATACTCTTAAAACTAAGTAAATATTATGTACATGACTGGTGGTGTTGCCATGGCGTAGCAGTGCGTCAGGGATGTTTGCGGCGGCGCGTGTAGATTGGTTTTATAAAATAATGCGCAAGCGCGCAGCATTGATGGTGGCTCGAGCCATGGCCAGTCCCAACAGGGTTCTGAAAATGATTGCTGACAGAGTGGACTGTCCGTATATAATTCTCTGCTGTCAGATACACGTGTCATCGTATCGTGTTGCTTACTAGCATTTAGTTTTAAGAACCATGTTACTAAACCTGTATGAGTCTTCGCTCGAATTAAAGATTTTGAATTTCGAGTACTTTCAATTTTAAAATCGTTCGAATTACGTTCGTTCACTCCGCGCGTTCGCGCCAGGCCCACAGCAGACAATACTAACAGCATTTACTGCTGACTGTACACCAGACTGAATACGTCATGCAGTACCCACTCCGATACCTACAATGTTTGTATCCTGCCCACCATAAGTCGTTTGACCCCATGGTCGACCAAACCGGGACACAAATGACGGTGACAGCCAATTTATCACCTACCAAATGTATCCGAACCTTATTGATGGCCTGACCTATGGAACCCTATAGGTAACACTTTTGGTAACTTTCGTTAACAACTTTTATAGAGTCTAATAAAAAGAACTTCTTTGTTCAAGAAAGAATAAATTAGAATAGTTAGTTAGCAAATAGGACTAGCTTCAGCAATAGGTTTCCTCATCGTTGGGAAATAAATCGGGTAAGTTGTCTAGTTTAACCACAAATCAATACTTATATACAATACAAAAAGAAAACAAAGCACATAATAAATTCTAATTCCAAATAGTTTACTTTACATAAACCTACATAGGCATGTATGCAACGTCAGAAGCGAGGTGCTGTCCCATTGGTCGCTTCCTATGGAGAAGAGCCGGGAACTACACGGTTACCTACTTGCTCTTAAAATATAACACATCACGCCCGTTGTCCCCGGAGGGTTAGGCACAGTTAATAGATGGCCCCAAAAATCACTCGAGACAATGGGTCTATTCGTATTATTCCATGGCCCTTGTTTTATCAGCTCTAAGACCGCTATATTGGCATGTCTGTCTGATTTACCACTCAGGTGCCCTGACGAAGCGATCTGTCTCCTGCTACGTCACATCTACAGACAGGATAATTTATTGGATTGGACGGACTATCGCCTGAGGGATTTGTCACTTAACTGTTTAATCTTAGTTAACTTAATTAGCAGATAAAATGGAGATAAATTGTGAAAAGGGAACATTAATTTCAGTGATTTGTTCGTCTCTGATTTTCTGAAACGAAAAATGGTGGGTTATTCTTTTGAATGCAAAATTTCTTTAATGCGGTGCTGATATTATTGGTCTGTGCTTTATTAATGATAGCAACCTGAATGAATTTAAAAACTTTTAGGATATTGTCAATGGAAAACAAATAAATAAGTACAGTGACTCTTTCTGTGTTAAAATTTATTAAGGTACAAATGAAGTCACCAAGAGTGACCACCAAATTAAAAGGATCGCTGCCTCACAATTCGTCTCCCCCGGTGACAAAGCGACGGTCGGTTTAATCACCGGTGATAAATTGATGCTGTTAATTAATTTGTGGTTGGTGATTAATATTTGCTTTTGGCCTCTTTAATAATGCGACAAGCATAAAATATAATGTGCTTGTTAAATAATAATAAATGATTGATTCTTACCAATAGGTAAATGGAATAAGTTAATAACAATAATTCCACATTCACTTACAACAAAAAACAACAATTATACAAAACATTGTGTAAGTACACAAAATAAGTCTTCGAGAATATAAATAATCTCATATACAAAGAAAGATACATAGATACGCATGAAAAACATAATCGTGTCTTTACTGTCGCGCAGTCGGGTAACATCGTCAGAACAGCGTCAGGTCTGTGTTCTCCGAAGAGGCAGGAAATACCCAAACATCATTACCTAATGTTTAAATCATGTTTAAATCCCATGTAACGGAGCCAAGCCTATTGCCCTATAAATACAAAAAAAAATGCCTCAACACAGAACCAAACCAACAAAACTCCGCCATTATTCCACAGACCACTTAACTCGTTACTCACAGACCTTGAGAGAGACATCTAAGCTCCCCTCCTGTCCTCTGTGCCGCCGGTCACGTAGCTACGCCGACCGTTAAGTCTTCCAGCTGCGTCCCTCAGAGGAGATTGCCACTAACTGTTAATATGGCTAAACTACCCCCGTGAGGGTGGCTGGAGGCGATGCACGGAGAATGGACACTTACGACCGAAGCGCTACTGTGTTCATTTATGTGGCTAAGAGATATAGATTGGTAGACGATATCTGTAGAGTAAACGTTACAACCACACGCCTGTGATCCGACGCTAAATAACGGGACCAGAGAAGGAAGATGAAAAAAAAATTGTCGAATGCATAACCTGCTTATTTTTAAAGTCGGTTGAAAAGGGGGTACAACTATATGATACCTGTATACCTTTAAGGGGTATTGTATACTAAAATACTACAGCATTAACTCTTTCGAACATCCCGTAACTCTTTCGGTCGTGGGATGTTCGAAAGAGTTACCGTGGCCCCGGCACAGGCAACTGAAGGAACACGGGTGGGTTTTAGTCAGTAAAAGTCTGGCACGCCCTCCTGCTCCGCCCACAGCGGGAGAAATCATTTGATGATTTCCCAACCAAAACAAAAAGGTAGCTGGAATAAATAAAACGACCTCTTAGCTTATGTTACACACATATCGCCACTTATATTTGAATTGCCGCGTAAGTATATTTGTAATATAACTCTTCTTCGCTATAGAAAATTCAAAGCCTTCTTATCAGCTGTCTGGTCACGTCTACCGTTACAGCAGTCAGGTCACGATTCAACAACCTTGCGCTCCAGCTACTGAATAACCTAAACACACACCACGCGTGCTCTTACCCTGACTTTTCCAAAACTTGCATTTAATATTTACGAGGTTCTGTAAAAGTAAATCTTAAACCGCTTAACTTTAAGGCTCCTGCAAACAGGCGCGACAACCGACGCGACACAAAGGCACCGCGCGTCGGATACGCGGTGCCTTTGTGTCGCGTCGCATGTCGCGCCTGTTTGCAAGAGCCTTTAGTGTAAAGTTTTCACATCAAAATGCATGTAGACCGTTATTTTTAATAAACTCGGCGAGTAATTTAGAACATTACACATAAGTTCTGAGTGTAGTCTGCACCCCTTTAATTGAATTACCTCCCCCTAGTCTTGTGTGTACAGATGTTGTGGAGTCAACAATCGCATTAGTAACGGTTAGGGGGATAACACAACATTCTAAGATGCTGTTAAACCATTATGTTTGGACGTTAAAATTTAAACATTTATTTTACTATTTACATAATTAGAAACCTAACAATCTTAAAATAATAATAATAATATGTACAAGTATATAAAAAAGGAGGGGAAATAATCAGAGGGCATCAAAAAATTCATCCGCATCGCTGTTAACAGGAAAAGTGCCCAGAAGGCTGGCAGCATTGCCACGTTGTATAGCAATGCTGATTCTTTGGCCAAAAAATAGGCCAGCCCTCTGGTCACGTGTGGAGTCGACCAACCGCCTGGCGATGTCTCGAAAAACTAAGTGGGCACTCGGACCCCATGGCCCAAGTGTTTTAACCCCAAACGGCTCGAATATATAAGTCCTAATAACGTTACGTTGAACGTTAAATGTTATTTAATTTGTGGTCTATGATCCAGGACACATTGAAATCCGCAGAAGAGAAACAGCATGGCTTGATTATCAAGTATCAAGTCTTGCCATAATTCGACAACATGTTTGGATTACCGCTCACTCCTATTTCCTAGCAGAAGGAACATTATAGAGTGACTGGTAATTAGTGACCGATACTTAAACACATGATTGTACTCATGATAACAAACAACTTTTACTATGGGACCAAACCTGAAATCGTGAAAAAAAAAATCTGCTGCTCCCTACATTTTGACGAATTATGCGAGCATAAATGTAGGGAGCAGCAGATTTTTTTTTTCACGATTTCAGGTTTGGTCCCATAGTAAAAGTTGTTTGTTATCATGAGTACAATCAGGTGTTTAAGGATCGGTCACTAATTACCAGTCACGCTATATAAGCCAAATTATGCTAATGAAGAAATTAGTACGGTTAATTTTTACCTTAGTCAATAGATATATGGAGGGGTGACCTCTTTTCATACTTCATGGACCTTTCGTGCTTAAGAGGGAACTTAAAACAGTCGACTAGGACTGTAACACGCTTATCGCCTCTAAAAGCAATCGCCACAGACGAAAGCAAAATCTCGAAATCAATGTTCGCCTTTCATTGCGGCGACACATAAAAAAGAAAAATCTGAACTACTTCCCACGAGGATTATTTCAATCTTGATAAGAGTTGGGCGCAGTCAACACATCCGGCTGATATCGGTTCCATTTTTGTCTTGAACTATTTACTTAGTTATCGCTAACTCGAAAACTCGTGGAAACACGATAATCGTGGCCTTGTAATAAGAAGAATCTAATTACGGAAGTAGGATGGCAAAACACTTTTTCCTACGTTAAAACCTTATATATAAATAGTTATATTGAACACCTAATAAGGGTTCGTTGGGAATGTTCTGGGATTGTAGCCCCCGCGTCCGGGTCCTACTACACGCAAACATAGCAATACGAATTTGTAGGTTATGAAATGTATTTATTTAAAAAAGCAAAGCCACATCACATACATTACACAACCGACATTTTATATATTTACGTGGTGCATCCTAACCACTCCACTAGCCAGGAAACACAGCGTAACAACGTTCCTATCTGCTTAGCAGCCACTGCGACCGTACAGGAGGAGGCAACTATGAACACATTATAGTCAGCAGTCAAGTAACAATACAAAATAAACCCGGTTACTGGATAATACGATACCCGTTGGCAAGACTGAATGTCACACTTTCGGGACCCGTAACGACTGTCAAAGATCCACGAATGACAGCCGGGACCAACGGCTTAGCGTGTTTTCCAAGGCACAGAGGGGTCTTGGTAAACACGGTCATGGACCCACCGCGGCAAGCGTAGCTTAACCTGATCGATCGACCCATGCGGCTGTACTACTTAGCCACGAGCCCCTGTAATTTCGCAATAATTAGCCCTCCCTCACGCGCGCCCGTAAAAATATGCACATGCAGAAGATGCGTTTAATATGTTGGAACATGTTATCCCTTAATAAATAAATAAATAAACATGCAACCCAAAACTATACGTATGGTAGAAGCTGTTACTCTAAGAGTACATTTTGTTGTAGCATGGGGCGAGTCCCTGCTGTCGCTGCCGAAGCGTTGGCTCAGTACCCAGGTGTATGGGTCAGACGACGAGGACTTTCAGGTATGATCACTAGTCTATATGCTGTCACAAATGTAGGGAAACCGCATTGTTGAAAGATGTTTCAGTCTGAATTTTCACTCTTATGTGTAGGCCTCAAACGCTAGGATCCCTAAACGACTTGACAGAGAAGGTCGAGGGCTGGTAGAGAACGCCTTGTGGCATAACCTATGTGCTATTATATACCACTACTGCACATGAAGTTTAAATTATAAATAAATAACGTACGAAAGCAATAAAGACTTACAACCGGCTTTTGAATCCAAACGAATAATCATCATCATCATTCTGCCGACCGACGTCCAACTGCTGGATATTTCTTCAGTAAGCTCGTCAGTTAGTTATGAAAGTAGTAGTAGTACTTATCAAAAGTAATTAAACGTGTCACCAATAACGGCTAGTAAATAAACAATAATACCAGCTGTACTGTCACACTCACACTGTCACACTCTCACTGTCACACTCTCACACTCACATTGTCACAATCTCACTGTCACACTCTCACTGTCACAATCTCACTGTCACACTCTCACTGTCACACTGTCACACTCACACTGTCACACGCACACTGTCACACTCACACTGTCACACTCACACTGTCACACGCACACTGTCACACTCTCACTGTCACACTCTCACTGTCACACCCACACTGTCATACTCACACTGTCACACTCTCACTGGCACACTCTCACTGTCACACTCTCACACTCACATTGTCACAATCTCACTGTCACACTCTCACTGTCACATTCACACTGTCACACTCACACTGTCACACTCACACTGTCACACTCACACTGTCACGCTCAAACTGTCACACTCACACTGTCACACGCACACTGTCACACTCACACTGTCACACCCACACTGTCATACTCACACTGTCACACTCTCACTGTCACAATCTCACTGTCACACTCACACTGTCACACGCACACTGTCACACTCACACTGTCACACTCACACTGTCACACGCACACTGTCACACTCTCACTATCACACTCTCACTGTCACACCCACACTGTCATACTCACACTGTCGCACTCTCACTGGCACACTCTCACTGTCACACTCTCACACTCACATTGTCACACTCACATTGTCACAATCTCACTGTCACACTCTCACTGTCACACTCACACTGCCACACTCACACTGTCACACGCACACTGTCACACTCTCACACTCACATTGTCACAATCTCACTGTCACACTCTCACTGTCACACTCACACTGTCACACTCACACTGTCACACGCACACTGTCACACTCACACTGTCACACTCACACTGTCACACTCACACTGTCACACGCACACTGTCACACTCACACTGTCACACGCACACTGTCACACTCACACTGTCACACGCACACTGTCACACTCACACTGTCACACTCACACTGTCACACGCACACTGTCACACTCACACTGTCACACCTACACTGTCATACTCACACTGTCACACTCTCACTGTCACAATCTCACTGTCACACTCACACTGTCACACGCACACTGTCACACTCACACTGTCACACTCACACTGTCACACGCACACTGTCACACTCTCACTGTCACACTCTCACTGTCACACCCACACTGTCATACTCACACTGTCGCACTCTCACTGGCACACTCTCACTGTCACACTCTCACACTCACATTGTCACAATCTCACTGTCACACTCTCACTGTCACACTCACACTGTCACACTCACACTGTCACACGCACACTGTCACACTCTCACACTCACATTGTCACAATCTCACTGTCACACTCTCACTGTCACACTCACACTGTCACACGCACACTGTCACACGCACACTGTCACACTCACACTGTCACACTCACACTGTCACACTCACACTGTCACACGCACACTGTCACACTCTCACTGTCACACTCACACTGTCACACTCACACTGTCCACACGGAGAAGGCATGAGCAATGATCACCACGCTTGCTCAAGGTGGATGGGCGATTTCAGACTTGTATTAATTATAAGTCCTGGTTTCCTCACGACGTTTTCCTTCACCGATGTCAGTGATGTACAAGATAAGCTTAGGGAAAACATGTGAAATGAAAAAGTCACATTGGTCCTTGCCTGGATCTGAGCCCACAACCTCGAGCATGAGAGGCGAAGCCTTAACCATTGGGCCATTACAACCGGTTCGTAACTTGTAAAAATAAGCCTAATCGTTTCAGAATGTCCAACTGGCGAAGCTGCCGGTCCCGGAGCTGGAGACGACGATGGAGTCGTATCTCGAGTTCGCCTCCGTGGTGGTGAGCCAGCAAGCGCTGGAACACTCGCGGGGGCTGGTGCGGGGGTTTATGGAGGAGCTGGGCCCGCGCCTGCAGGAGACGCTCACGGATAGGCAGAAGGAGATGGACAACTGGGTAAGACAGCCGAATATGGAATAAATGAGCTACTTATAGTCTGTTGCTTATGATTATTGATATGAATAACTGAGACTGGAATCCCACGCTGCCGGGTGTTGTTTTGAGATTTCTTTGTTTCTGCCAGCGCGGCGTTTGGACTGCACCGCTACAAGTATCTTCTGGCATTCGAATGACGTTGACAGGGGACGCTGTTGGTGAACATTTGTGAAATATCACTCGAAATATTCATTTTAATTAAAAACAAGATGGCGTCGTTAATTCCTATTTTGACCACGCGCCCAAAGAACCTTGTGGCGCTGTAGCCGATTAAGTCATACTCGAAGCTAGAGTGTGGCCGGCGAGTCGTGTCACAAGTTATTTATTAAAATTATTTTTAGGACAACACTTGTCTGTCAAAAGAACGTTTCAGCATCGGGTAAGTCTTACCAAAACATGTTGATACTTATCAATTGTTCTTAGGCCCACTTGCACGTTCAAATAACTCGGAGTTAACAGTTAACTCAGTTAGCTGTTAACTCCGAGTTATTTTGGGCACGCCACAATTGCGGCGATAAGTCCCCTCTTTGAGGAGTGGCTGGAGAGGCGCCACGGCGTCCTCACCTTCCGCCTGACGCAGGTCCTCACCGGACACGGGTGCTTCGGGAGGTACCTGTTCCGGATAAGGCGGGAGGAAACGCCCGGGTGTCACCACTGTGTGGATCGCCCGGAGGACACGGTGGAGCATACGGTAGAGGTCTGCCCGGCTTGGGCGGAGCACCGCCGTGTCCTCGCGGAAGCGATCGGCGGCGGCGATCTCTCGCGTCCGGCCCTGGTCCAGGCCATGGTACGGAGCGAGAGTACATGGAAAGCCATTACCTCCTTCTGCGAAGCAGTAATGCTCGTGAAGGAGGAGGCGGGACGCGTGAGGGAGAGGCAAGCTTTGCGCCCTCACGCCCCTAGTCGCCGCAGGAGACGCCCTGGGCGACGGGAATTGGCAGCCGATTCCCGGCCACCGTAGGCGCGGGCTTGCGGACGGCGAGCAATGGGTAGCTCGCCGACCGGTAAGGACCAAGCCCGAGTCGACGGCGCGTCGTGTTCCACGCGCGCCTCAAAGAGATGTCAGCGCTATTGACGGGGTCCGCTAGGGCCGATGCCGGCTAGGGTTGCGGGATGTTCGAAAGAGTTACTGTGGCCCCGGCACAGGCAACAGAAGGAACACGGGTGGGTTTTAGTCAGTAAAAGTCTGACACGCCCTCCCGCTCCGCCCAGAGCGGGAGAAGTCATTTGATGATTTCCCATCCACAAAAAAAAAAAAAAACTCCGAGTTATTTAGGATAAGCCATAAACGTGCAAGTGAGCCTTAGTCAGTTAGAGGGACTTTTCAGTACCTACATAAAGTATGTTTTTACTTCACTTTACATAATAGACGATAGTTTCATCGTCTAGACATCGTAACTACTAAATTTTATTTTTAAATACGTAATAATATCTTCGGAAAACACTGTACTTACATACCTACCTACCTAGTTAGTTGAAATTATTGTTATTCTGTCTTACATTACGCTTACTTGTTTCTAGATTTATTTTATTTCTATTTTTTCTTTAAACCCTCTACTTATGATAATAATTATTATTATTGCGCAGCATATGGCGAGCTGTTGGGCAGTAGCGACCCCACGGACCCTATCTCCCGGGTGAAGTCGTGTTCCTCACCTCTGGCTTGCCTTTATTGGCCGGTTGAAGTGAACACTGACGAGGAACAGAGCTCCCACCTCTTTTTTGCCTTTACTGGCCGGCTTGAGTGGAGATTCGCAAGAGCAAACGTGCTCGGAGGAAGGAAGATTTCCAGCAAGATGCTGATAGAGATCTTGACCGTACTTCCGGGATTGTCCTGATAGCCGTGGAATACCTCTCCATTCCTCTTAAGCACCTCAGGACATGTTGCCCCCTTGTCGCTACGACACTATGTGCTAGCAACCGTTTTCAGTGGCCCATTATTGATTGTGCAAGTCACCCCCCGCCATTTTAAATAAATTAAAATTAAAATACATTTTATCTGTGTATTTTATATAAAACATTGATCAGGCAGGGGCAATTGTCTTTCCATAGTCCTAGATAACCAGTCCATTTCAGCCACCCCAATCCATAGTCCAATATCTTTGTTCCCATATCTTGCAATAGTTCTACACCAACCGAGGGTTGTCCTTGGGTGCACGTGGATAGTGCGTACAGGGATAATCGTCGGTTGTTGCATCATTTTCATTGAAATCGTGTAACGGGCCTCTGCGAGTTGACTTCGGCTACTCGTACGCCTTCCAAAGGTCCGGGCCCAAGGGTCCCGAGATATATCAAAGACAATAATAATAATATTTTTATTTGCTCAAAACATGGTATAACAGGTCTTACAGTTAAAAATAGTACAAGCATGTTTTGCCGGGCTTAGGCTCAGCATGCAAATTCGAAAATAAAAAAAATTAAAAAAGTACTTAACTAACATTTTGTATCAAAGAACTGTTTCAGACTATAAAATTTATTTTGGCTTAGCCATGCACTCAATTTCCGCTTAAAACAGTATCACGTATTTAACAATTTAAAGTCACCAAGCAATTTACTTGTTAACCTCATCATTATTAAGCTGCCGCTTAAGGGAAGAGTCAGACAGCTCTGACACGAGTACTGTTGTAAGAGTGAGACAGCTCCGACACGAGTACTGTTGTAAGAGTTAGACAGCCCCGACACGAGTACTGTTGTAAGAGTCAGACAGCCCCGACACGAGTACTGTTGTAAGAGTCAGACAGCCCCGACACGAGTACTGTTGTAAGAGTCAGACAGCCCCGACACGAGTACTGTTGTAAGAGTGAGACAGCTCTGACACGAGTACTGTTGTAAGAGTCAGACAGCTGCGACACGAGTACTGTTGTAAGAGTCAGACAGCCCCGACACGTGTACTGTTGTAAGAGTGAGACAGCTCCGACACAAGTACTGTTGTAAGAGTGAGACAGCTCCGACACAAGTACTGTTGTAAGAGTCAGACAGCCCCGACACGAGTACTGTTGTAAGAGTGAGACAGCTCTGACACGAGTACTGTTGTAAGAGTGAGATAGCTCTGAAACGCGTACTGTTGTAAGAGTGAGACAGCTCCGACACAAGTACTGTTGTAAGAGTGAGACAGCTCTGACACGAGTACTGTTGTAAGAGTCAGACAGTCCCGACACGAGTACTGTTGTAAGAGTGAGATAGCTCTGACACAAGTACTGTTGTAAGAGTCAGACAGCCCCGACACGAGTACTGTTGTAAGAGTGAGACAGCCCTGACACGAGTACTGTTGTAAGAGTGAGACAGCTCTGAAACGCGTACTGTTGTAAGAGTGAGACAGCTCCGACACAAGTACTGTTGTAAGAGTCAGACAGCCCCGACACGAGTACTGTTGTAAGAGTGAGACAGCTCTGACACGAGTACTGTTGTAAGAGTGAGACAGCTCCGACACAAGTACTGTTGTAAGAGTGAGACAGCTCTGACACGAGTACTGTTGTAAGAGTGAGACAGCTCCGACACAAGTACTGTTGTAAGAGTGAGACAGCCCCGACACGAGTACTGTTGTAAGAGTGAGACAGCTCTGACACACGTACTGTTGTAAGAGTGAGACAGCCCCGACACGAGTACTGTTGTAAGAGTGAGATAGCTCTGACACGCGTACTGTTGTAAGAGTGAGACAGCTCCGACACAAGTATTGTTGTAAGAGTGAGATAGCTCTGACACGCGTACTGTTGTAAGAGTCAGACAGTCCCGACACGAGTACTGTTGTAAGAGTGAGATAGCTCTGACATGCGTACTGTTGTAAGAGTGAGACAGCTCCGACACGAGTACTGTTGTAAGAGTCAGACAGCTCCGACACGAGTACTGTTGTAAGAGTGAGATAGCTCTGACACGCGTACTGTTGTAAGAGTGAGACAGCTCCGACACAAGTATTGTTGTAAGAGTCAGACAGCTGCGACACGAGTACTGTTGTAAGAGTGAGATAGCTCTGACATGCGTACTGTTGTAAGAGTGAGACAGCTCCGACACGAGTACTGTTGTAAGAGTCAGACAGCTCCGACACGAGTACTGTTGTAAGAGTGAGATAGCTCTGACACGCGTACTGTTGTAAGAGTGAGACAGCTCTGACACGAGTACTGTTGTAAGAGTCAGACAGCTGCGACACGAGTACTGTTGTAAGAGTCAGACAGCCCCGACACGTGTACTGTTGTAAGAGTGAGACAGCTCCGACACAAGTACTGTTGTAAGAGTGAGACAGCTCCGACACAAGTACTGTTGTAAGAGTCAGACAGCCCCGACACGAGTACTGTTGTAAGAGTGAGACAGCTCTGACACGAGTACTGTTGTAAGAGTGAGATAGCTCTGAAACGCGTACTGTTGTAAGAGTGAGACAGCTCCGACACAAGTACTGTTGTAAGAGTGAGACAGCTCTGACACGAGTACTGTTGTAAGAGTCAGACAGTCCCGACACGAGTACTGTTGTAAGAGTGAGATAGCTCTGACACAAGTACTGTTGTAAGAGTCAGACAGCCCCGACACGAGTACTGTTGTAAGAGTGAGACAGCCCTGACACGAGTACTGTTGTAAGAGTGAGACAGCTCTGAAACGCGTACTGTTGTAAGAGTGAGACAGCTCCGACACAAGTACTGTTGTAAGAGTCAGACAGCCCCGACACGAGTACTGTTGTAAGAGTGAGACAGCTCTGACACGAGTACTGTTGTAAGAGTGAGACAGCTCCGACACAAGTACTGTTGTAAGAGTGAGACAGCTCTGACACGAGTACTGTTGTAAGAGTGAGACAGCTCCGACACAAGTACTGTTGTAAGAGTGAGACAGCCCCGACACGAGTACTGTTGTAAGAGTGAGACAGCTCTGACACACGTACTGTTGTAAGAGTGAGACAGCCCCGACACGAGTACTGTTGTAAGAGTCAGACAGCTCCGACACGAGTACTGTTATAAGAGTGAGACAGCCCCGACACGAGTACTGTTGTAAGAGTGAGATAGCTCTGACACGAGTACTGTTGTAAGAGTCAGACAGCTGCGACACGAGTACTGTTGTAAGAGTGAGATAGCTCTGACATGCGTACTGTTGTAAGAGTGAGACAGCTCCGACACGAGTACTGTTGTAAGAGTCAGACAGCTCCGACACGAGTACTGTTGTAAGAGTGAGATAGCTCTGACACGCGTACTGTTGTAAGAGTGAGACAGCTCCGACACAAGTACTGTTGTAAGAGTCAGACAGCCCCGACACGAGTACTGTTGTAAGAGTGAGACAGCTCTGACACGCGTACTGTTGTAAGAGTGAGACAGCTCTGACATGCGTACTGTTGTAATAGTGAGACAGCTCCGACACGAGTACTGTTGTAAGAGTCAGACAGCTCCGACACGAGTACTGTTGTAAGAGTGAGATAGCTCTGACACGCGTACTGTTGTAAGAGTGAGACAGCTCCGACACAAGTATTGTTGTAAGAGTGAGATAGCTCTGACACGCGTACTGTTGTAAGAGTCAGACAGTCCCGACACGAGTACTGTTGTAAGAGTGAGATAGCTCTGACATGCGTACTGTTGTAAGAGTGAGACAGCTCCGACACGAGTACTGTTGTAAGAGTCAGACAGCTCCGACACGAGTACTGTTGTAAGAGTGAGATAGCTCTGACACGCGTACTGTTGTAAGAGTGAGACAGCTCCGACACAAGTATTGTTGTAAGAGTCAGACAGCTGCGACACGAGTACTGTTGTAAGAGTGAGATAGCTCTGACATGCGTACTGTTGTAAGAGTGAGACAGCTCCGACACGAGTACTGTTGTAAGAGTCAGACAGCTCCGACACGAGTACTGTTGTAAGAGTGAGACAGCTCCGACACAAGTACTGTTGTAAGAGTCAGACAGCCCCGACACGAGTACTGTTGTAAGAGTGAGACAGCTCTGACACGAGTACTGTTGTAAGAGTGAGACAGCTCCGACACAAGTACTGTTGTAAGAGTGAGACAGCTCTGACACGAGTACTGTTGTAAGAGTGAGACAGCTCCGACACAAGTACTGTTGTAAGAGTGAGACAGCCCCGACACGAGTACTGTTGTAAGAGTGAGACAGCTCTGACACACGTACTGTTGTAAGAGTGAGACAGCCCCGACACGAGTACTGTTGTAAGAGTCAGACAGCTCCGACACGAGTACTGTTGTAAGAGTGAGACAGCCCCGACACGAGTACTGTTGTAAGAGTGAGATAGCTCTGACACGAGTACTGTTGTAAGAGTCAGACAGCTGCGACACGAGTACTGTTGTAAGAGTGAGATAGCTCTGACATGCGTACTGTTGTAAGAGTGAGACAGCTCCGACACGAGTACTGTTGTAAGAGTCAGACAGCTCCGACACGAGTACTGTTGTAAGAGTGAGATAGCTCTGACACGCGTACTGTTGTAAGAGTGAGACAGCTCCGACACAAGTACTGTTGTAAGAGTCAGACAGCCCCGACACGAGTACTGTTGTAAGAGTGAGACAGCTCTGACACGCGTACTGTTGTAAGAGTGAGACAGCTCTGACATGCGTACTGTTGTAATAGTGAGACAGCTCCGACACGAGTACTGTTGTAAGAGTCAGACAGCTCCGACACGAGTACTGTTGTAAGAGTGAGATAGCTCTGACACGCGTACTGTTGTAAGAGTGAGACAGCTCCGACACAAGTATTGTTGTAAGAGTGAGATAGCTCTGACACGCGTACTGTTGTAAGAGTCAGACAGTCCCGACACGAGTACTGTTGTAAGAGTGAGATAGCTCTGACATGCGTACTGTTGTAAGAGTGAGACAGCTCCGACACGAGTACTGTTGTAAGAGTCAGACAGCTCCGACACGAGTACTGTTGTAAGAGTGAGATAGCTCTGACACGCGTACTGTTGTAAGAGTGAGACAGCTCCGACACAAGTATTGTTGTAAGAGTCAGACAGCTGCGACACGAGTACTGTTGTAAGAGTGAGATAGCTCTGACATGCGTACTGTTGTAAGAGTGAGACAGCTCCGACACGAGTACTGTTGTAAGAGTCAGACAGCTCCGACACGAGTACTGTTGTAAGAGTGAGATAGCTCTGACACGCGTACTGTTGTAAGAGTGAGACAGCTCCGACACAAGTACTGTTGTAAGAGTCAGACAGCCCCGACACGAGTACTGTTGTAAGAGTGAGACAGCTCTGACACGCGTACTGTTGTAAGAGTGAGACAGCTCTGACACGCGTACTGTTGTAAGAGTGAGACAGCTCTGACATGCGTACTGTTGTAAGAGTCAGACAGCTCCGACACGAGTACTGTTGTAAGAGTGAGACAGTCCCGACACGAGTACTGTTGTAAGAGTGAGATAGCTCTGACACGCGTACTGTTGTAAGAGTCAGACAGCTCCGACACGAGTACTGTTGTAAGAGTGAGACAGCTCCGACACAAGTACTGTTGTAAGAGTGAGACAGCTCCGACACGAGTACTGTTGTATGAGTGAGATAGCTCTGACACGCGTACTGTTGTAAGAGTCAGACAGCTCCGACACGAGTACTGTTGTAAGAGTCAGACAGCCCCGACACGAGTACTGTTGTAAGAGTGAGACAGCTCCGACACGAGTACTGTTATAAGAGTCAGACAGCTGCGACACGAGTACTGTTGTAAGAGTGAGATAGCTCTGACACGTGTACTGTTGTAAGAGTGAGACAACTCCGACACAAGTACTGTTGTAAGAGTCAGACAGCTCCGACACGAGTACTGTTGTAAGAGTCAGACAGTCCCGACACGAGTACTGTTGTAAGAGTGAGATAGCTCTGACATGCGTACTGTTGTAAGAGTGAGACAGCTCCGACACGAGTACTGTTGTAAGAGTCAGACAGCTCCGACACGAGTACTGTTGTAAGAGTCAGACAGCTCCGACACGAGTACTGTTGTAAGAGTGAGACAGCTCCGACACGAGTACTGTTGTAACTTATTGGGGCCACCTCAATTTATATACGACACAATGTTTAGTTGAAATAAATATTTTATTTTATTTTTAGATGGCTTGAATGACGAAAATGTTAAATGTACAATGAAAACTTAGTAAAAATGCTCAAAAACAATTTAAATAAATGATATCAACTCGGAATCAGAATATTTGACGAAACTTTACAACGACAGATTTACAATATAAATTGAAATAAAAAGTATAAAGGAATTGATTGTGCACTCGATTGAATCCTACATCCCTACTCATATCAACAAGCTAATTAACATAAAACTAAAAAGTAACAAATCCTTTTTTTTTCATACTATACAGGGTGTAAAGGACAGCCCTCCGCAAACTAACAGGGTGCATTCAGCTCCTTATTTTGAGTCATATGCTACCGGAAATATTCTCAGAAAAATTTTCATTTTTTTTAAATCGTATTTTCAGTTACTATTCCTATACAAACAGCTAAAATCAAAAAATCAGCAATGGATGTTGAAATACTCGGCGGCCGAAGGCTCGTTGCTGCCTTTCGCTACACGCGTTTTGCCACGATAACGATACATTGCGTGTGAGGTAATAAAACATATAAGGTTTATTGGCTTCCCATCACGTTCCTGAAAAAATTTCATGTACCGGTCATCTTAGTATGATATACTGAATTCACCCCATCAGTCTGCGGAGGGCTGTCCCTTACACCCTGTATTTGATGTTGCCAGCTGAAGATTATTTAAATTTGCTGCCATTTCCCTGTGCTGCGACTCGCTAGCCTAACTTTAGACTGTTGTTTTTGCGAACCCAACACCAGTCTTTGATATTGATTGGGTATCAATATCTAAGACTGGGTGTTGGTTTCGACCGTTTTTGCGAGTGTACCAGTGTTTAAACTAAGTGATTCCTGTCACCTTTGATTTAAAAAAAAATATGCGACACATACTTAATTCTTAAGGGTTTCCTATTAAACGCTACTGAAGACACCGGCGTCTGCGTAAACTCCTCCACAGAACAATTTTTAGTTTGTAGTGAACTCTTTTACACTACATCAGAATATTTCACAAAAAGAGGCTTTATATTCAAACTTAAATAAACATTGCATTGTGTTCTAAATAACAAAGGACCAGCATAACCATGCTGCCTTGTGTTGTGATTAACAAAGTGCAATACGATTAGTCTGCAGGTGATAACATTCATGCTTCCTATACCTTCCTTCATAAAAACCTTAAAGATCTTCGCCATTTGAAAGACACATAGACGTTCAGCAAATAAAACTAAACACGCGCCAAAGCGCTTATCGGAGCCGTTAAAGTTTTCCTTCACAACCCAAAACATAGTGACGTCAGTACTATTGTTCTAACTACTCGGTCGCGCTCAGCCCTTCCAACATGACGCCTTTACAACTACCTACTTAAAATGAAAACTATAACTATAATAATTCTTCTGTGCCTCGTAACTCAAGTGCTTCAAACTAATGGATTAATACAACTCAAGAGCTCATTAGCGACCAGTGACAGCCCGCTGTTGATGAAGATCCTACAACTGGTGGACGCCGCGACAAGTGACGAACATTTACTCCAAGTAACGCTCAAACTGTTGCGAAGTCTTTGTTTTTGTATGCGCGAAACTTTGAAGGCGAAGGAGGATGACTTTAATATTGGCAACCATTCTTTAGAGGCCGACGAGTCTAGCGGCAACGAGGGTAAAGTGTTCGACCTCTATAGAAATATATATAATAGCACATGCATTCATTTAACACAAGAATTGACTAATCGTGTTCATAAATTCATCATCGACGAAGAATCTGCGTTTTTAAATCACACTAGCTGTGGAAAAGATGAGAAAAATCAAACGTATAATAAAAGAGACAACAGTGACAAGTCTTCCGATGTGAAACACTCAATACCGTCAAGACTGGAACAAGTATTATTTAAAGCACTCATACAAACAAAGGATCTCCATGAATATAGATTAAGAAGGTACGATCTATTTGGTAAAGGAACGCCACCAACAAAAAGTACTTTACAACACTGCCTCATAGTCATCCTGACTCTACATCCTAATAACCAAGAAATATCTTCAAGAAAACACAATATCGATGAAACGGATTTAAATAACACGCTTTATACAAAATCGCCGATAGATGTAGACATAATAGATACTAAGCATGATCAAAAACGTAAAGAAAAGGATGAATATATCAAAGCAGAAAATTTTTCAGAGTGTAATTTACAATCTCTTTACAACTTTTTAATTGAAACTGATCGAAAGAATCTCATAAAGGTGTATAAATTTATTCGTAAACGTGATACTATAAAGATATATATAGAAGTAAAGATAGGACAAAACCATACTGATTTAATTAGCAATTGTTGTGAAAATGATACTATGATTGCACACTGTAACAAAGATTTAATAAATGATTTCATAATGCAACCAATGTTTCTTGACGATAGTTACATAAATACTGTCACAAATATTAAAAGTCTAGTAAAGGAATACGTAATTAAATTAAATGATACCACGCATCACAACATATCTTCTACAACAGTTCAATATGAAAAGAAAGAAGAAAAAATAGTCATAGAATCTACAACAAAGCCAACAACAACTAACACTATTCGAATAAATCACAAAGAAAATAACATGCACGTGTCAGTTACGAATTCTAACCAATCTAGCAAACTTGGCGAGGTTACTCAGGCTATTGTATTACTTAATGATTTTGTGTCAAAGCAAATTACAAAAAGCTATTTGCAAACTAATCAAACTGACCAAACTGACTCCGATAAGCCGTGGACGGATTTTGTGTTAAAAGAAGAACGAAATCGAGAAATCACTACTACGCGCAATTGTTTCAACATTAGTACCGCATTGGATGTACTAAGCAAAGAAGAAAAATCTCAACATGAATCGACAAGTTCACTGCTGCTTTATGAAAATAACAAAATTGAAAACACTGAAAAATATATACTAGAAAATGTAGTTGAAACTACGACGACCTTCAAGCAACACGAAACCAACAACAACGAAGAAAAAATTGAATCACAAGTTATCACCTTGCCAATTTATCAAGAAAAACGTGAAGTCAAAGAAGCATCAACTTCAAGAATTGATAGGGAAAATGTTGTCAACAATACTTTTATGATTGACTCTTCTTCAGCAAATAATGACATGAGCACTGAATTGTATACCGTTGTTGATATACAAAACACAACTATAGCCGATCGAGTTGATAGTACAGTGACACTCAAACCTAACGATAATGACCAAATCACAGAATTTACATCATCACCATTAAATACTAACAAAACCTTAATACTTAATTCAAGAATAACTCAAAATGCTAAAAATGATTTCGAAACATATTTAGCTAGACAACATAAAACAAAAGTCAGCGACAGTACAAGTGCAATGACTGCATCTACGGTGCAGAGTACAGAAACAATACTACATTATTCTTTACGTCCTGATATGGTAAGTTTTATAAATAATGCAACTTTATCAACCGATTTAGGAACAAAAGCCAAAGAAATACCTCAAGAATACTTTGTTACCGACCACAGTACGACACAAAATACTATACCTGTAGAAAACTTAAAAAGAGCGAAGAAAATATCAAAATATAAAACTACAGACCATGTTACAACTTTGTCTACCATAATTCCAATGTTTGATGGAGAGCAGACGTTAAGCAATGTACAAAGTATTCCTGAAATGTTATCTCCAATAAAGTCTACAGATGTCACAAGAATTATTGCTGAAAGTGAAGCCAAGAATAAAACAACCAAACAATCTGCATCAGAGGAAGGTAAAACTGGTTTTAGCAATGCATTACCAAATGAGGTAACGACCAAGAAATATAATAAAATGCCAAAAAATATGAAAGAAATTGATCACAACCTTTTATTTGATGTGTCAACATTAGACAACGTAGTAAAGAAAACAGAAACAATAACCTCCACTTCAGAATCACACGAAGCAAACAATATTTCAGAAACAACAAACGCTATGTTTCAAGAAACAACAATGAAAGCAAAATATCAGAATGTAACAACAAATACGACGCTCAAATCGTGGACAACAGTTTCTACACTCAATTTTATGAAATTGCACAACCAATCAATTCATGATGATACGGACGGCATAAATACTATTGATAGAGAATCCAATGTAGAACCAATGAGTACGGTTGCTTTTCATGTTACGGTTGAGGAGCCTTATGAGCATACTGTGCAAAAAATAAGAACGAAAGTTACAAAAAATGGCATAACGGAAATATCACCCATAGAAACAACGTTAAGTCAATACACCCAAGATATGAGCAAAGTACACACCAGTCATTTTGATACATCCGATAATTTTATTGGCGAGGCCAAACCTAATTGTAACCATACAAAAGCTGGCACTGACAACAACAAAAAAAGTTATACGACAACTAGCTTATCTGTGAATATCGAAGAGAATAACGTTACTGCACAAGACACAGTTTCAACTGTTTTACGAAATGTATCTATCAATGAAATAGCCATGAGAAGCACAGATGCCGCTACATCTAAAGTAGAACTAGAAACGACAATAGGCTTTAATATAAAAATGCCTAAAAATATTAAGACTACAATTCAAAATCGGAATCCTATTATGAATGTCGCTAGTACTGAATCAATAACAAAATCAAAATATTCTCCAAACCCTCTGACAAATAGGGATATACTTGATGAACAAAATAATCAATCGACTCAATTGTTTCACACAGCAATTAGCACTGAACCGTATATTGAAAGTGAACGTGAGGCATATATAACAACAACTTTAACTTCACATAAACATTCAGCTACCATTAGTTTTTCAGAATTTAACACGACAAGTGAAGACATTCAAAGTACTGAAGGTTCCGGAAATTTGGTCTCCGAGTTATTATATAAACAAACTGTTAGTGATACTACTGAAATAAATTTTAGTGATAATGAATATGGGATGGAAAATTATACCGAAATGCCAGAAATCCAACAATTTGCGAAAACAAGTACACTAAGTGAAAGTCTCGTTATTAACACGAATGAAAGTAACTTTATATCTAATCCTTCAAATATTAACGAAAATAGTGATTTAAAAATCACATCCATTTTAAAAAAAGTGAACAAGAGTAAAACCAGTAAGATACCAGAGATGATGAACCGAACAAGTGACATACTATCAACACACCACGAATTAGAAACTGAAGTGACTGCAGCATTTAATAGCACCTTTCAAATAACAACTATTTCAGAAATGGAGAGGATAAGTGAAGAACCCTCGAAGAATAAATTAAAAGTACCCAAGTATGATTTGAAATCATGGCCACCAAAAGAGTCGGTGGTGAACAAACTGTTAGATAAAGATGAATCTCTGCTTAATTGTACATCGCTGGAAGAGACTTTCACATTAAAAAAGAATATGAGTTTAAATATCAATACAAATACAATCTCTTTAAAAAAAGTTGAGGACAACGTATCGAAGACACTTTCAAATCAAAATGCGAGTTCATCAGTTGAGTCTCCACTATCACATAGTTCAACTTCTACAGAAATAGCACCAAGTAAACATCTAGAGTTTACTCATGAACATATCACAATAAATGCAAATATTTCGGCTGATAATTTATTGGCAAAACACAATGGTACATTCGTACATAAAAGATTAAGTACGACTCCAGAAAGTGGAACGAAACGGCCAACTACTAACAGCACCGATAACACTTTTATAAATTATTTTCATTCATTTAACTATTTTACAACAGAATTAAGTAAAACAGTCGATAAGGATGTAACTACTATGGGAATGATAGCACAAATTGAAAATCAGACCGATGAATTACTTACAATGCCAACATCTACAGGGTCTACATTAGAATCTATAAATCATGCCACTATAAAAACTAAAAAGGTGAAGAAAATTACTGTGCCAAGAGCTAAAAAGAAATATCACGAACACGTTATAGCAGATGACAATATGACAGATACATTAATGCCATCTTCAACACACACAGAAACTACAACGAGGAACGTATCAAATCATGATGAAATTGATTACTTTGGAAATGACGGTACGAATTTAACGCAGGGTAAAATAAGAAACAAATATAGTACAGACAATATTGAAATAAAGGACGTAAAGAAAGCAACAAACAGTTTATACACAGAAAATGACTCGCATGAAAACATTCAAGACAAACTAACTCCAGATCTTAAAACTGCACCGATAATCATCACAACACACAAGACACCTAATGCAAAGAACTGGTCGTCTCCTCAAACACTAACATATAGCGAGAATAAAAAAGATATTATAAATACATTATCAGGACCTGAATTCATAGAATTGACGAACAGTTCAGATGTTGAAGGATTTGAACAATCGACTTTATTCGCCCCAGAAACAGTATTCTCAGCTTTAATAGTATCGACGCCGGTCACTTTTAATTCAACGAAAGTAATGCAACGAATTATGACAAATAAGCAATTAACAGTAACAAAAATGAACACAAAGCAAACACTAGAAATCTCTCCTATAGAAACGACACAATATTCTTTTATAGAAACATTTCAAACCACTCAGGTAGATGCACGAAATAACGCAACAATTACAGGCGTAATACTTGAGTCAAATGAAGTGGCGATAACAGAAGATTTAGGTGACCCCGATGCTATTTTAAAATCACAAATAACAGATTTTGTAAGCAAACCATTTAATAAAAGTTATCAGATATTTGAAAAAGAAACAGAATCCTCAATAGATACAATGACAAGACCATTTGACTACGATGAAAGCAAAATTACGCGATATAATGATATTACCAAATCAATAATTAACGGAATAAACGTAAATGCTAGTATAGAATCATCTTCTTACAAACCTCACAAAATGAAAACTACTTTTTTAAATAAACCCCTCACTTCTTATGTGACGGAAAGTACAACAGTATCAAAAAAAATACCAAAAGGTATTTCAACGTTCACGAAGACGAATAAAAACTATACTGAACATTTAAATGCCAAACGTCCAAAAAGTTTAAAACGTAAAATCAAATCAAAAAGTCCCATTGCATTTGAACTAAACATTCGTATAGGAGTAGAAGCGAATAAAGATGGAATCCAATTTTCAGTACTTGATGAAAAGGAAACAGTGTACAGCAAAAGTGAATTACGATTACCAATAGCTACTTATTTCAATTCAAATCGGTCTGGTGATAATGACACTATAGAAACATTAATAAAATCTGAATTAAAGTTTGCTAATGAGACTAAAATTAATAATACAGCATCATTAAATTATAAAATAAGAGACACCATTTTAAAAAACATGAACCCGAATCGGAGGTCTAATTATGTTAACAATGAGGATCTGAGTCGAATTGCCGCAATCAAGGATAAACTGTCATGGAATCCGCCGGTGGTAAATACGAAATTTCCGCAAAGTACGGAAATACGAAAAAAAAATGTAGGTACAACAACAACAACAATTAATGAAGAAATTCAACCGCACCAAATTAATACAACCAGTTTGAATGCGTCTATAACATCAATTCATAATAACTTTAGAAATATTAAACATAAAAGCAAAATGCCTGGTTTTCTAACTGAAGAGCTTGCAGTTAATCAAATTAAATCAATTTACAAAGAACATATAAAAAAAACAAAAGATAACATGAATTACACGAAAAATGGAAACATAAGCGCAACAGACGTTCTAGAAAAGTTTTACCAAGCGATATCAACTTTTCCAGTAGAAGAAAATATTGACAATTCAGGGTTAACCATGTCTGGGGTTAACAGTACCACACACAAGTATGAAAATCAAGAAGGTTTAGAAGCTGGCTTGGCAACATTATTTCACGCTAAAACTAATTTAGTCAAATCCAAACCAACATTAAATAAGAATAAAACAAATAAAACATCAACTTTAATAAAGAAAAAATTTGACAAGTTGCTTAAAAAGATACTGAAGGGAAAAAATCTTAACAAAAATCAAATGCGGAAGTTAAAAAGGAAATTATTAAATTATCTCACAATTGAGAAGAATGACACCAGTGTGCATAAATTTCATGACACTGTCAAAAAGAAATATTACGTAAATGTGACTACTGATAGTGATAAATTAACCACAAGTTACAATTCTACTACGATAGAAGATGGCAATGTTACACGAATCGAGAATGTGGAAACTTTCACATCTTCGAGTTCAATTAGCAAAATGCCTTACAAAAATATAATACCATTTGAAAATAATACAACAGAAAGTAAAGGGAAAATGGCAAAAGGAATCGACAAACAAGTGGCAGCGGAAGAAACATATAACACCACTGGCAAAGATATTTTACATGGCGCAAGACGGATTTTTAGTACACTTCATAATAACAGCTTATTGTTCCATCAAATAGAACTAGAGTTGTCTAAACTCAAGCCTGAAACTATATATCAAAACACGTCCACAGAGACAAACATCGGTTTTAATAAATATGTGACAGCTATTACTCCTCATGAGGTTGCACCATTTTCAGGAATTATTCTTAGCGAAATAGATGAAGATTTGTCGAAACCTGAAAGTGAATCGGATAACGACACAAGTGAGACTTCAAACCCTGTTATTCTTAATTCAAGTTATGTGTTAACTAAAACAGAAGTAACAAAAGGAATGAAAAGTATATTCGACGGAGTAAAGGATTTCAAAGAAGAGCTTTGGGATATTTCAACTCAAGAAAACAATAATATAACTTTTTCGTACGTTGATGTTAATTCAACAGCAACAATAACAACTAACGGAAAAAGCAATTACAATATTTCTACTATTGTGACTGATACTGGCAACACAACGGCTGTAAAAAACACCAAAAAAACTGCAACCAAATATGGGATAATGACAGCACCATTTCAAACTACTGTTGCTCTTTATACTTCTTATACACCTTTGCCCATAACAGAATTTGAAAATATTGTACAGAATGAATTCACCAGTGACAACGAAGACTTGAATAAGGAATACTTGATGCCAGAAAAAATATTTGGCAATAGTAATGACATTTATACTACCACTGCTACGTTACCTACTACAAGTGTTGCTAACATAAAAACAACAGAAATAACATGGCCTCCACAATTCCCTAAAGTGTTAAGTAAACCACTTACTGGAACTCAGAATTTAACCATCACCACACATATACCGCTTGATGATGACTCTATTGATAGGGATGTTTTCATGGAAACAACAATAGAAAAGCAAAATGATTCGAAAACAGAACCAACCTTCATAGTAATTGAACGCTATACTAATCCTACAGATATAGCAGAGAATAAAGTAAATAGGAACGTGAAGGATAATACTAATCGAATAAAATTAAACAATATACGTAATCCAAAAATTGTGAAAGTTGAAATTGTAAGAAATGGAACATACATTAACCTCAATAATGACATTGGAAACAACAGTTACTCATCGCTACAGAAAAAAGAGAACAATGTAATACATAAAAATGAAACTAAAACCGATACAACTTTGGATATTAATCGACTTAAGTCTACAACTGTAAATACAGCCACAACAACAGTAACAACACTCGCATTCAAAGATTATAAAATAGCTACCACAAAACATCAGTCAAATGAGATCTTCGTTGAAAACTTTATGCAGCCATCAAACTTAGTCGACGATGAGATGACATTGCCACTACCTAAAGGAATATACAAAAATGTTTTCGGTACTACAAGATCAAATATTATGCAAGGCAGCACCAATCTACCGCTTGTATCGAAATTTGTTAATACGCCTGCCATGCTTTCAAAAATGTACCTTTTAGATCCCTATACAAGCAAAATAAACGCAAACCAAAGTATTGAAAACAAAGACGTACTTCAAAACGTAAATTATCACACGTTTGTGAATAACGTTACCGAAAATAACAAAATCATTACCAAGAATAGCCCAATTGCCACACAGTACATTATGGCAGTGACTGATAATATGAATCAGGTCACTAAGGTATCTTCAGATGCATCTACACATGGAGATAATACAAGTTTTAGCGACACAATAAAATGTAACACAATACTAGAAACAAAGTTAAAAAATGCAAATAAAACGCAATTACTTCACGTTGTAGACAAATCAGTGCATGTGAGTGGTACCAAAATAGGAAATATTATAAATGCTAGCCAAAACAATGCATATTATGATCAACGTGATGCTCTAGTATCAATTGTACGAAATAGTTCAAAAAAGTTAGAAGATGAAACGTCCAGAAATAATACTAAACATAATATCTTCATAAACGTTCACGATGGTGAAAAAAATATTTCAGTTATTCGTACACCAACACTGACTCATGTAAAAGTTACTAAAATTAATCCTGTAAACAAAACAACTGTCAATTTGAAACCAGAAGTACAAAAACTTTTACTAGTATCAGGGACGGAGCATACTTATCAAAATAGAAGTACAGAAAAAGGTTTTAGCAGCAATTCCAAAAGTATTTTACCAATCGAGACTAGGGACTCTAAACGAAAAAAAATTATAGAAATATTTAGCTCACGTCTTGATAAGCCATATAATTCATTCACCACGACTACTGCGGTTACAAAAAATATAAGGTACAACACATATCGGCCAATAAGTACAGAAGAACTTGAACTGCTTAAATACTACAGCAAACTCGTTTCAAATACGGCTCTCGATAAACAAATTGGCGAAAAACCACACCCTCGGATTCCAGGATTTAACAATTCTAGTACTGCACTAAGAAGTGTCGTAAATAGTTTGCAGTCAGAATCTAAGCCAATTCTACGAGCAGCTAATTATTCAGAGGCCGATCAAATAATACATGCAGAAAACCAAGGCCATGATGACAAAGGTTTACACCTAGCATTTGAAAGGAAAAGGAATTTTAACCAACCTATTGAAATTATTAAAATCCCACATTCTGCAGAAACTGATAGAATTTCACATCCAATACTGGAGATTAATATAAATTCACCTCAGATAAGAACTAACGGAGATTCACCTCCAATGATTGAAATAAATGGAAATCCACTTCCGATGGAAATTAACAGAAATTTAGTGCCGATGGGTAATAATCGAAATCCAGTGCCGATGGGTAATAATCGAAATCCGGTGCCGATGGATGTTAACAGAAATCTGGTGGCGATGGATATGAGCAGAAATCCGGTGCCGATGGATGTTAACAGAAATCCGGTACCGATGGATGTTAACAGAAATCCGGTGCCGATGGATATGAACAGAAATGCAGTGCCAACGGGTCATAATAATCGAAATCCAGTGTCGATTGTTATGAACAGAAATCCGGTACCTACGGGTCATAATAATCAAAATCCGGTGGCGATGGATATGAGCAGAAATCCGGTGCCGATGGATGTTAACAGAAATCCGGTGCCGTTGGATGTTAACAGAAATCCGGTGCCGATAGATAAGAACAGAAATCTAGTGCCGATTAATATGAACACAAATCCGGTGCCGATGGATATGAACAGAAATGCGGTGTCGATGGGTAATAATCAAAATCCGCTGCCGATGGCTATGAACAAAAATCCAGTGCCGATGGATATGAACAGAAATCCAGTGCCGATTGATATGAACAGAAATCCAGTGCTGATGGATATGAACAGAAATCCAGTACCGATGGATATGAACAGAAATCCAGTGCCGATGGATGTGAACAGAAATGCGGTGTCGATGGGTAATAATCGAAATCCAGAGCCGATGGATATGAACAAAAATCCAGTACCGATGGATATGAACAGAAATCCAGTGCCGATTAATATGAACACAAATCCGGAGTCGATGGATATGGACAGAAATGCGGTGTCGATGGGTAATAATCAAAATCCGCTGCCAGTGGCTATGAACAAAAATCCAGTGCCAATTGATATGAACAGAAATCCAGTGCCGATGGATATGAACAGAAATCCGGTGGCGATTGATATGAACAAAAATCCGGTGCCGATGGATATGAACAGAAATGCAGTATCAATGGGTAATAATCAAAATCCAGTGCCGATGGATACGAAAAGAAATCCAGTACCGATGGATATGAACAGAAATCCAGTGCCAATAGATATGAACATAAATCCAGTGCCGATTAATACGAACAGAAATCCAGTGCCGATTTATACGAACAGAAATCCAGTGCCGATGGATATGAACAGAAATCCGGTGGCGATTGATATGAACAAAAATCCGGTGCCGATGGATATGAACAGAAATGCGGTATCGATGGGTAATAATCGAAATCCAGTGCCGATGGATATGAAAAAAAATCCAGTACCGATGGATATGAACAGAAATCCAGTGCCGATGGATATGAACATAAATCTAATGCCGATTAATACGAACAGAAATCCAGTGCCGATTTATACGAACAGAAATCCAGTGCCGATGGATATGAACATAAAACCAGTGCCGATTGATACGAACAGAAATCCAGTGCCGATTTATACGAACAGAAATCCAGTGCCGATTGATATGAACATTAATCCAGTGCCGATTGATACGAACAGAAATCCAGTGCCGATTAATACGAACAGAAATCTTGTGCCGATTGATACGAACAGAAATCCTGTGCCGATTGATACAAACAGAAATCCGGTGCTGATTGATACAGACAGAAATCCTGTGCCAATTGATACGAACAGAAATCCGGTGCTGATTGATACGGACAGAATTCCGGGGCCGATTGATATGAACATTAATCCAGTGCCGATTGATACGAATAGAAATTCTGTGCCGGTTGATATGAACAGAAATCCAGTGCCGATTTATACGAACACAAATCCAGTGCCGATTGATATGAACATTAATCCAGTGCCGATTGATACGAACAGAAATCCAGTGCCGATTGATACGAACAGAAATCCTGTGCCGATTGATACGAACAGAAATCCTGTGCCGATTGATACGAACAGAAATCCTGTGCCGATTGATACGAATAGAAATCCGGTGCTGATTGATACAGACAGAAATCCTGTGCCGATTAATACGAACAGAAATCCGGTGCTGATTGATACGGACAGAATTCCGGTGCCGATTGATATGAACATTAATCCAGTGCCGATTGATACGAACAGAAATTCGGTGCCGGTTGATATGAACAGAAATCCGGTGATAATGAGTAATAATCGAAATCCGGTGCTGATGGATATGAACAGAAATCCGGTGCCGGTTGATATGAACAGAAATCAATTGCCGGTTGATATGAACAGAAATTCAGTGCCGATAGATATGAACGGAAATCCAGGGTCGATGGATATGAAAAGAAATCCGGTGCCGATGGATATGAACATAAATTCAATGCCGATGAATAATATTCGAAATCCAGTGCCAATAGAAATCAATAGAAATTCGGTGCCAATGGAAATTAACAGAAATTCAGAGCCGATAGAAATTAACAGAAATTCAGTGCCGATGGATAATCATCGAAATCCGGTGTCAATGGGAATGAACAAAAATTCAGTGCCAATGGAAATTAACAGAAATTCAGTGCCAATGGAAATTAACAGAAATTCAGTGCCAATGGAAATTAACAGAAATTTAGCGCCGATGGGATTTAACAGAAATTCAGTGTCGATGGATATTATCAGAAGTCCGGGACCGATGGAACCTAACAGAAATTTAGTACCGATGAATATGGACAGAAATCTGGTGCCGATGGATATGAACATAAATTCAATGCCGATGAATAATAACCCAAATCCAGTGCCAATGGAAATTAACAGAAATTCAGTGCGGTTGGAAATTAATAAAAATCCGGTGCCAATGGGTAATAATCGCAATCCAGTGCCGAAGGATATGAACAGAAATCCAATGTCGATGGATATGAACGGAAATTCAGTGCCGATGGATATGAACAGAAATCCAATGCCGATGGATATGAACAGAAATCCAGTGCCGATGGATATGAACAAAAATCCAGTGTCGATGGATATGAACAGAAATCCAGTGACGATGGATATGAACGGTAATCTAGTGCCGATTGATATGAACGGAAATCCAGTGCCGATGGATATAAACAGAAATCCAGTGCCGATGGATATGAACGGAAATCCGGTGACGATAGAAATTGACAGAAATTCAATGCCTCAAAAAAATTACAGAAATTCAATGCCTCAAAAAAATTACAGAAATTCAATGCCTCAAAAAAATAACAGAAACTTTATTCCTGAGGAAACTAACAGAAATTCAGTTGCAATGGAAATCAATAGGGGCTCGCCTCGGATAGTTGAAATTATTAGGAATATACCTCCAACGCTGAACTTAAATAGGAATTCAACTTCTGTGATAAACCCGCCCTCCATGATTGACAATTACAGGAATTTACCCCCAATGATGGATAAAACTAGAAATTCAACCAAAATGGCTGATAAAAATATATATTTATTGGCTAATAACAAGAATTCTTCCTCGAAGATACCCAAACCATGGATTTCAGCATCAATGTTCAACAATAATGGGAACTCACCCGCAATGATTGACAATAATTCGAATTCAGCCCAAATAATTGTTAATAATCAAAATTCATCATCAGTACTTAACAGTAATAGGACTCCACACTCAATTATTGACATAAATAGATACTCATTGCTTGTTAACAAGAACGCCCCTTCAATTGTTCACAATGAATGGAATTTACTGTCAATGATTGGTAATAATTATAAGAATTCGCCTTCAATACCTGACAAAAATATAAGTGCACCCTCAGTGATTGACAGTAATGAGAAATCTTCAATAGGGATTGACGATAAGAGGAATAGACCTGCAATGACCGATAATAACAATAATTCACGTTCAATGGATGCCAATATTGTCAATCTTCATTCACCACCGACGATGAAAACTAATAAAAAATCAGCTCCAATGAATGACTACAACCAGTTTAGTAATTCGACGATCAAAACTAAAATAATTTCAGCACTTAATATGACTGGAATAAAAAAATCAAAAGCTATTGTGGCAGCTAAGAAAAAAATACTACCTATGAAGGAAATCAAAAGAAAACCGTTATTGACTTTTACAAATAATAAAAAACCACTTTCGATTATAGGAAAGAATAGGAATACGCATGGAACTTTAGAAATAAATAGAAATAAATATTCAAAAATTGTTACGAAGAACTTTAAGCAAATTAGTTCCCAAAAAGAATTACTTTTAGATTCTTTTGAGAAAAACAATCCATATGCTGTGAAAATAAAGGAACCGACGTCACAAAAATCAGGAATGAAGCAAACGAAAATAGGTACCAGAAGGAAGGCGGTGTTGACCGTGAATACACAAGACTTTCTCTTACAACATCGTAATGTGACACCACGAAGCGTTTTACAAAAAAATACAAAACTATACCCAAAGCCCCAACGATCGGTTCCAAAATTCATATTAAGACCGAGATTTGATACTATAGGCAAAGCAGAAAAAAGATTGGAGCATAAATTGAAGCTCAAACCAGTATTCATAAAGAAAGAGATCTTCCAACCAAACTCAATGTCTCATCGTCTGTCAAATAAAATACAACAGAAAGTGCATTCAGGACAGAATATCGAACTAATGGGAACGATGTCAAAGAAAGTGAAAGTAAATAAAAAAGACATAGGAGATCCAATGAATTTCATGTTTACTGCTGACTTTATGACAGTGACGAGACGACCGGTGTTCAATGACAGGTTAATTGTTCGGAAAGGTTCGAATTTCTTCAAAAATAACTATAGTCCTTCTCCATCTTACATAAGGAGCAATATCGAGCAGTCAAACACAGAAGCTGGCAGGACGCCCCGGCACGGGAGGACTATATTCTTTTTGAGTCCAACTGTAGCGTATGACCAATATAATTAAATCTATATACTTACTTAGTAGAAATGTGTTGCGTTATCATTTCTTGAGATAGTGATAAGTAGTCAATAAATATATTTTATTTTTTATTACAAGTTTTATTTATTTTAACATTTTAGAAGGTAGCTTTCCACAGGTTGATCCTATTAAACATCACCAAACACACCACCTACCACTCACCTACTAAATATATCAGTGTTATCTGGAAGCTAAGAAAGCTTTAAAATCGAAAGATTAAGATTCATATCTTAGATATTGCAGTTAAAATTGTTCATTGCAGTACTTATTGGAAGCATACTTATATTCGCCACTGCAGAAGTTGACCCAGGTCTCTTGTCCTAGGTGACAGACTGGTGGTTAGACGACATGTACCTGAAGGTGCGTCTGCCACTGCCCATCAACTCCAACCCTGGCATGGTGTTTCCTCGCCGCCACTTCGCCAAGATGGAAGAGGTGGCGGACTTGGGCGCGCTGTTCATCGACGACCTCCTGGACTATAAGGAGATGCTCGACAGGTAGGTGGGTCCGGAGAATTTAAGGTCCAGTAGTAACAGGACTATGTAATTATAAACAATGGGTTTAACAAAATCAAAATAAAATTCTTTTTATCAAATAAGGCTCAGAATCAGCACTTTTGGACGTCAAAATTACATAAAATAGTCCCCCAAAGATATAAAAGGCAAGTTTTTTGCAGCAAACAAAGTTTCGTAATACTGTATGCTGACTGGTATCAATGACGACTCATTATATGTAGATATTACTTACTGAAGCTACGCTGCACGGGGTATGGTCAATTTCAGCTCTATTTAGAAGGGCTAGGGCTATTCCCCTAGCCCTTCTGGATAGAACTGAAATTGACAGTCTGCAGTCCTGAGAAAAAACCCCAAGTGAAAATATTACTGCTGATGTTGACGTATCGTGCACGCGTGTGCGCAAAGCAGATTTCGCGTGTAGGACGATTTAAAACTATGTAGTCTACAGTCAGCGCAGATGCAATAATCAAATTACTCGCGAGGATAACGATATCAACGTTCAACACGACCGATATTGCAGCTAGTGTTAAACCAAAAAGTCGTAATGATTACTACACCTAAGTTAAAATCTATACCGAGCAGTATTTAAGACGGAATCTGTCCCACATGCATGAGTGACAGAGAGCACGCTCTACAGAGCCGAACTGTTTCCAAAAATGCGTTGCGCTATTAACAGCCAAGTACAGTTCTTAGACAGGAGTAAAGATCTTAGCAAATTCATAAACGTGGCTCCTGAGCTAAAGATGTTCAGGGCTTTACCATACAAACGTCATATGCAGGGCATTATTATTACAAAGCCTGTACAAAATTAAAGGTTTCTATGAAAGCTGGCTTGTTTCAGAGGTGAGCTGCCTCTGGAGCGAGCCACCAGCCGGGAGAAGGGGCAGCCGCTGTGCATGGAGCAGTTCTACCGACTGCTGGGGGTGTGCCGCATTCCCGAGGTGGGGAAGGACAGGCTCGAGCTGCCCCAAGTCAAGCGAGGAGCTGAGGAGGCGGAAGAACTGGTTGTGGTCGCTTGCAGGAACTATGTGAGTATTTAACGAGCTGACTTTATCAATGACTAGATTGTAAATAATATACTTTCGACATTTTGCTAATTATTTTCCTCTTATTAAAATTAAATAGTTTTTACAATCAATCAATCCGTCTTTATTCGTGAACACAGGCATTACAATAACGGTCTTAAGTTAGTTCCTGCTTCCTATAAATCATTAGTTAGTTGTAATAAAGCACTTATATAAGCCATATTGTCTTTTTAGGGTTCCGTACCTCAAAAGGAAAAAAATGGAACCCTTACAGGATCACTTCGTTCTTCGTTTATCTGTCTGTCAGTCTGTCAGGACTCTTTTGCTCATGAACGCGTGGAAGTATCAAGTTGAAATTAATATCAAATACGTAGGTCGATGGCCCGTGGGAGCTCAAAAATAATCAAGCTTCTAAGTCAATAAAACATACGGTCATTTATACGACATATTTTGATACTTGCAAATAAATCAAAACCTATAGTGTACTCCCCCTTGACCTAGAATTAGGAAATTTGGCAAGAAACAAGTTCTCATAGCGAAAGTAAAGGAAAAAGTCCAAAAATCAATAATTTGTAGTTTTATCATGTAAAAAAAAAACATTTTTTTGCGATTACAAACTTACATTTGCAGTTGGAGAATTGACCGTGACGTATATCGATTTATGGGAGTAGGTACTTACATGTTTTTCAACTACAATGTTAAGTTTGTTTTTGGGATAAATCCATCCCAACTGCGGAACCCTTCATTGTGCGTGGTCCGACACTCACTTGGCCGGTTTTGTTTATACGAGTGTTTCTGTGACAAATTAAAATAAAAAGCTTTTTCTGTCTTTATCAAACCCAGAAACTAAAGATAAAAAAAAACTGGCCAAGCGCATGTCTGACTACGTACAATGGAGGGTTCCGTAGTTGGGATGAATTTTTACCAAGAAAATTTTTCAAACTACAAAAATAAGTTTGTAAATTTGTAGTTAAAAAACGTGTTCTCCCATAAATCGATATATGTACGTCACGGTCAATTCTCCAACTGCAAAATGTAAGTTTGTAATCGCAAAAAAAAAAAAAAATTATGTGATAAAACTACAAATTATTGATTTTCGGACTTTCCCACCAAAAAAAGGACAGTAGACCTACTTATTTGATATTAATTACAACTTGATACCTCCACGCGTTCCTGCGAAAACGGGTCTCGACAGACAGACAGACGGACAACGAAGTGATCCTACGAATGTTCCGTTTTTTTCTATTGAGGTACGGAATCCTATAAATACTGAATTCTAACTTATCTAAAAATAGCTTCGTGAACATTTTGTTACTACTTTTTACTTTAAATTTTCTAGAAAATATTCGACGCCTGAATGATCTCCTTCAAAACAAAATCTTTAAAATCTTAGTATTTTTCTCAGTACTTTTTACGCTTACAGAGTCGACGGGTCGCGCGCTGCTTCATAACCTATACAACAAAGAAACTTGTTATGTCATTCAGTTTACCAACAGTTCTCCACGGTTTACATTTCTATCCCAAATTAAATCTTAGCAAGACTTGCGTTGTAAATCTGGCGTAACAAGAATAACTCCATTATTTAGGAGACGGCCATGTAACTTCGTTAGCACTTAGAATCGCTGCGGTGCACTTTATCACTTAAGCACGGAACTAAGTTAGGAAACTGTCCCAAGTATGAATAACTTATTTTATTTTGTGTTGCCTAAGTTTCGAGATGCAGTTATCTTGTTGTCTAAAGGGGAATACATTATTTATAGAGAAGGTTATGTTGTAGTCCTAGTTCACCAGATCATTTATATAAGTAGGTACCTAGTTTATTTAGTCTTACTCTGTCTTTAATAATGACTAGTCTCTGCTCTTGCGTTGTTTTTAAAAAGATTATCATAGCTGATAATCTCGTATTTTAGTGAACTCAAAAGCACCACCTACCTACTGATCGCCAGTAGGCATACCATCATACCATTTCAGCCGTCCATAAGGCCACAGGCGTCGACCATTTTACATTCTACTCATAATGTACACGTAAATGCAACAGTCACACACCTACTAACACTAAAACATTTAGTGCTCTGATACAATTGTTCGGTGCCCTAACAAATGTATTGTTTGCCTCTATTGTTTCTAACTCTGTAATCGTTCTACTAATGATCACCTACAATGTAATTTAAGCCTTAACCTGTTTAACGCAGAGACATCTTTATGCTTCAGCGGATTCAGCAGGTCAAGGGCTCCCACACAAAACTGCGAATTCGCGCCGCATCGGGGCTTTGTGTGAGAGCCCTAAGGGTTAAAATCGTGTTACAATATCTTTTTCTTTTCCAAAAATGATGAAAACCGCCGTTGCTAGTTGTGACGTGAGTGACAGCCAATCAGAGTAAGATGTCTAGATACAATTCCATATACAGTGGTCGAACATACAATCTTTCTTCCCAGTTCTACCCCATCCCAGTGAAAGCAGCTGACCGTGGAAGACTAACTCCCGGAGAGATGCAAGCTCAGCTGCTGCATGCCCTGGTAGACGCAGCCGGGGCACCACCGGCGCCCAGGGTTGGGCTGCTCACGTCCATGAACCGAGACCAGTGGGCTAGGGCCAGGGAACAGCTTATAAAGGGTAAGACTGTTGAAATACAAGCCCAAAAATTGTTTTAAAATGATCAAACATTGGTAAATTAGAAAAACATATGGGGGGGGGGGGGGTTATAATGTTCTCCATGTGTGGCTCCATAGCTCTTACGCTTTTTAGTTTAATATACGTACTACCTACTTCTGTACCTATAGCGGGTAATCGTTTACACATTGGCCGAGTGATCGACTTCTGCGTGTTGGATTAGATTCCTGCACGGAACAGCCATAAGCCCACCACAGAGTGATCATGACTCCGGGTCTGAGTGTTTACCTATGTTGAGCAACGCTGTTTATAAACATTTAAATCAATAAAAAAAAACCTGTGTAGTTTTGGTCCATTTACACCGGATTACTAACATCATAAAACTCTAAAAAACATGACGTGATCCTAAAACTACAGACAAGTAAAATTATAAAAAAGTAAATGTAAGTCACTTGCCTCACAGATGAGATGAACCGCATGAACTTGGAGCTGATCTCGCGCGCGCTGTGCATCCTGTGCCTGGACGAGGCGGGAGGAGACAGGCCTGACACAGACGCGGACACCAACGCCATGTTGCGCGCCATGCACGGCGCCGGCACGCGGCACCACTCCGCCAACCGGTGGTTCGATAAGACTGTTCAGGTGAGGGGACCCTGGAAACTGGCAAAGCCAGTATAATAATAGAGGAAAACTTCGAACGATGTTGAGTTTAAACACGAGTTCAAGACATTCTTCTATTGATCTTATCGCATCACAATCTTTGGCAGTTTTAACTACCGTTCCTAAAATCAAGGTGATTGAGAAACTAAGAAAGAAAAGAAAGTATACATTTATTTGACAACGTTCGTGTGTGTCCGTAAACGAAGCAAAAGGAGTATGTAAGGATCGCAGCAGGTGGCGTTCTGTGGTTTCTGCCTACCCCCATGGGAAGAAGGCGTGAGTTTATGTATGCTGGCGACAGTAAGCCGACGTTCGGACGGACGCGAAAATAACTCGGCGGGATATTATCGCGCACTGGATTTTCAACGCTCTGCTTAGCGCCGAGAGTTGAAAATCCAACAGTTTTTTTCCACGCGTTGGAATGCACTCTGTTGGATTCTCAATGCTCGGCTCAACACTGAGAGTTGAAAATCAAGTGCGCGATAAAATCCGCCGCATTATTTTCGTCCGTGCGAACGTGTCGGCAGAATGAAACAAAAAAAAATTGCAATTGGTGAGTTGAAATAACAACAGCCAGTAAAATTACATGATATCAATTATTGATAATATGTTTGATAACACATTCAAGTAAATAGGATTTCAGTTACCGAAGTACTGCAGCCGGAAAGTTGCACTTGTAATATATTGTGATGCGCTGTGACCTCATTTGGTGACTTGCTGTGTGTCAAACCTGCATTTACAATTATCACACTATCCTCGTGTGCCGTGAGACGTGTCCTCCAATCTACAAATTCTGTCTTCTTATCCAGCTTATCATCTCGTCAGACGGCACAGTAGGCATGTGTTACGAGCACAGCGCAGCCGAGGGGGTCGCAGTGGTCCGGTTGGCGGAGCGGGCGCTGGCCAGGGCAGAGGTGGCGGACAGGCCGGCCCCGCCACCAGCCCTCCTGCCGGCCCCACAGGCCATGAAGTGGAATGTCACCACAGACGTGCAGAGGACTATTGAGACTGCTGCTAGGGATCTCGATCGGTGAGGAGATTGAACTCAACGTGATTTACGAAAGAGGATGTCAACATTATTTTTGACAATATCTCTAATTGATCTACGGTGTAACCTTCTTTGATTCAAGATTAAAACAATCACTTAAAGATCCTTCTGTTTTACTATGTTTAACTACATTCTTACATATAAATAAATTCTGATTCTGATGACCTGGTGAGTAAACGATGCGGGACGCCGCTGGATGCGAGAAGCAAAGGACTGGTCGATGTGGCGATGCTTAGGAGAGGCCTATGCCCAGCAGTTAACGTCTCTATGTCCAGCAATTCACGTCTTTCGGCTGAATGATAACAATGAGTGTGTTATAGTCGCTAACTAGTCCAAGAACCTAGGTTTTAATTTTGTACTCTCCCAAACTTGTTTTTATTCATAGTTTAGTGGCCATTGGTAGTGTAATTTTGGTATATTCTTCACTGCTTTGCACTGATTAACATCTCTTATTTCAACTGCAGCGCCATCTCGGACCTGGACCACAAGGTGTACTCGTACCGCGGCTACGGGCGCGAGTTCATGAAGTCGTGCCGCACCAGTCCCGACGTCTACATCCAGCTCGCCATGCAGTATGCTTATTATAAGTAAGTCTACACACTCATCAACTCATCAAAGAACTGTAATTATATTTCTTTTCAAGATTTTTTTTGTTTAAGCACTAAATCGGAAAAAAACAGAACGCAGTAAGAAATAACAGTTCACGATTACTGGCTACTAGGTAGAAGAACTGCTTCTACTGTTTAACTGCAATTTTTTATTCATGTCAAACAATCTTCATTACTTATCTTAGTACCTACTTGTCTCGCTCACTCTGGGACAGCTTCAAATTTCACAATTCTGAACTACACTACTCATTGATTCTACGACAACTCGACCCCGAGACAAATCGACCCGGACAACTCGGCCCCGACAACACGATCCCGACAAATCGACCCCGACCATTCGGCTCCCACATGGGTATGGGAACAATAGTTATTTAAGCCCCTCTAACGTTAACATACTGCCATCAGTTACCAAGGAGGACTGCCAGGGAGACCACGAAGAGGAACGGTTTGCTTATCATTTTCAGGGTTCCGTAGTAAAACCAGAAACCTGTATTATGTAGATGCTTCTAAGTGACTGCTATTTAAATCAATAGTTTTTCCGAGTTATCGTCGGGTACACTGGTACAGCCGCAGAATTAACTTGCTTTTTCATAGTTTTCGAAAAATACTGTGAAATGCAAATTTATTTTTGCGATGCCAAGCCAAGTAACTGTTACCAACTTGGATGTAGCGCTTGCTAACCGCCGATGGTTGGTCACAGTTCTAACATAACCTTACCCATTTGGTTGGGGTACCCTAGCTTAGTCACTACCAAATGTTGATTGTGGTCAAAGTTGGAGTCGGGTAGTTGGGATCGAGTTGTCCTGGGGTCGAGTTGTCATATTACCCTACTCATTAGGTTTATTGTCACTACGCGATATCTTTCGTAATTCTTTGTTTTTTCTTCTACTTCACGAGTTTTTAACACGATGAGATTAGTTTATTAACACAGCACTTATAAAACCTTAATTCCTTCCTTCCCAGGATGTACGGCTATCTAGTCACGACCTACGAGTCAGCGTCCCTGCGGCGGTTCCGCAACGGTCGCGTGGACAACATAAGGTCTGCCCACGCCGCAGCACTCGCGTGGGCAGCCGCCATGTGCACGGCGGAGACACCGCCCCTCAATGATGGAGACGAGGGACAGAAGAAGGTGTCTTTCAATTTGTATGGGGTGAGCATAGAGTCGTTTGCTTGTGAGTCTTGTCTGGGAAAAGGTTAAGAATGCAGTAGCGTGCCGAATGATCGTCGTTTTGGTTCAAGTCATTATGATGTCCACTAAATGTTTTCCAATAGGATATGGTCATGGTCTATTATACCTTCACATTAGGTACCTAAAGATTTCTGATTATGATTATTAACAAACTCTTTTGAAAAAAAACCTAGCAGAAGCCTCACCTTGCGTTTCTGAAAGGCTGATGAAGACACTGATTATTACCTAAATATGCTTTCATAATGACATGCTTTCTCTGTATGAGAAGAGGTCTTTGCTCTGCAGTGGGAGAATAATGGGCTGGTGTTATTATTAATGAAATGTTAGCTGTCCACGCACGGACACGGCGCCGCGGAAGACGAAGGCGGGGTGCGGGAGACGCGCGGGGCGATGATCGGCGCGAGCCAATCAGCGAGGAGCGATGCCAGCCGCGCAGCGCGCCACCGCGCCGTGCGCGTCTCACTCGAGAAATAAGACTAGCGAACGGGCATTGTTCTCCGTTTTAAAACCGAATATCAATATTTTGCATTATAAACCATATCTAAACAGTCCACTAGTTTCAATAATCATCAAGAACACCAAACATCAGATCGGTTAACAAAACATTAAAAACAGCCAGTCAAAGTCACAGGTAAGGAAAGCAACATATCTAAAACGTTTTTCTCCCAAAACCAGGAGCAAAAGAAACTCGAGCTGTTTGAAGAGGCAGCTCGCAAGCAGACGTCTATAATGGAAGCCAACATCCTGGGCAAGGGCATCGACAACCACCTACTGGGGCTGCGCGAGGCGGCGCGGGAGAGCCTGGGCGAGCTGCCCCCCGTCTTTTGTGATACTACCTACAAGCAGATGAACGAGTTCAAGCTCAGTACTAGTCAGGTGGGTAGTTGGATAAGCTTACTCTTCCAATTTTCTTTCCTGTATAATAGTTGCAGCTTTGATAAAGACTAGGTTGAATAATTGTTCTGATAACGGAACACTGGAGCTTCAATGTTCTGTTTGGTCTAGTTAGTGGTTAACGCGAGCTTGGGGTAGTATTATGAGTTTGAGCTGTGGGTAGCGTTTGTTACCCCATTTAATGAACTCTTACTTGGCGCTTGTGACTTCTAGTTGGCTACATTCCTTTGACGCTATGTTGCAGGGCTTGATTGTCTTCCACTCGATTAAAAAGCAGCAACCATTTAACATTTCACCTTTTCCCAGGTGACCACAACAACGGACGGCACATTCATGGGCTACGGGGCCGTCTGCGCCGACGGCTACGGCTGCAGCTACAACCCGAAGAAGGACAGCATCATCTTCTGCATATCTTCGTTCACCTCCTCCAGCGTCACCAACACAGAGGCCTTCAGGCAGTCCCTGGAGGAAGCCCTCGACTCCATGAAACTTATGTTCCAAGCTCGTAAGGTAGAGAACTGAGGACATGGTGAAAGGATCCTTAAGGTCTCCAAGTATTAATTTGGCACCAGCACAGGTTTGATATAATTTGGAGAAAGGCACTGTTTCTAAGCTTGATGTTTTAGGAAAGACATAGCTATAGAGTGGAATGATGTTTACGTGTTAGGAAATTACGAGTAGATGCGGTGTTTCAAAATGAAGTATTATAAAAAACCCCTCCTATGCCTCAAGGGCTGTTCTTAATCAATTTCATATTTTAAAACAAGATGAGCCGGGAGTTAACTGATTAATTTAAAGTGTAATATATTGCAGTCAGTGCAAGATATATAAATATATATGGGATTTTAATGCACATTTTTATAAATAAAATCAAATAATTAATGATTTTTCGCAAAAGCTTTACCAGATACGACCTGTTTTTGTAAATATTTACACTTGTTTTCTAAAACTACAATTTTGTTGATATATTGCAATAGGTATCTACTATAAACTACGAATAGATATTTATAATATATATTAAGTATATTATTATAAAATGCACACTAGGTAAGTAAACTTGAACATATCATGAAAGGACTTGTTAGAATGTTAAAAATAAGGATCTATTAAGGATCTGGAAGATTTTTATAAAACATATTATTAAAATTAAATCGTTTCACGATGAAAAAAAAATACTATCAGCAATTATCGTTAAAATATCAGTCTGTCCTTAAAAAATAAAGACTTTAAAGCGTCACAATTTATTCGAGTACTGTATTATATAAGTAATTGATTATTTTTGCTTACAAATCAATCTAATCAAAATTTGAGTATCTCATATCGAATCGGGAAATATAAAATATACATACTTACTCATATTATTGATAGTTTTAATAATTGCTATAGTTTTATAAAACGTTACCGTTCTGAAGTCTTATGCCTTTTTAGGTGTTTGTTCACTATTCTATAGGTTATTTATTGTTGTTACTAATAATTATCTGTATTAGACAAGATGGTGGAACTTATGCTATACTAGTCAATATCATCATAACATAATAATTAAGAACTTATGCTTTTTGAGAGATATTTGAGAAGTTAGAATAATAAAAAATATTCGGATGAGTGTAAATTAAAGAAATGACAGCGTGAAAACCGTTCAAGTAGTAGTTGAAAAATTGCCCAGTGGCATTAGAGAAAACCACTATAGGGCAAAACTTAGGTAATCGGTGATAGTTTTGTTTTTTACTTGTAAAATTCGATTCATTGATCAGACTATTTTTTAAATTTACTGTGATATAGTAGACAAAATAAGTTTTGCTAACTTATATCTAAAAATGTGGCAAATACTATAATGATTGAAAAATGTACATTTATCAAGTCAGTAGTAACTTGGTAATAAAACACAATTATCTATCACCGAATAGCTGCATATCACGAATTAGCCAAGTTTTGCCCTACTTAATAGTAATTATATTTCACGTCTATTATAATGGAAACGTAAGCTATAATAGTAAAAATAAAGCACTCTATCCTAGATTAAAATAACTATATAAATATCGATTCTGATAAGAACGATATTTATTATATCGGTTTGCACTAAGCTTGTACTAATCTCGCCAATATAATAAATATTAGATACATATTTACTTACACTTAATTATCTCCAACTCCCAAGTGGTTTAACTTACATATCAAATAGCCAATGAATTTATATAGTGATATAAGTTAAAACTTTAGAGCTTTTACACATTATATTTACTTATACATTTGTTGTTGATATAACTCTATTATATATTTTAACTTTTAGAATGTAAAAGGTTAGGCGGACTGAGTGGGAATGTACTGCGATTGTTTTTATCGATTATCAAAGAAAAATGACACTAATGATAGTCAAAAATAATCTACGCAATGAGATATGAAGGTATATACAATAATGACATCAGTACCTATATGTATAACAATCACGTTGACAGGGAACAACACTACTTATACACTTGTGTTTAGTAAAAAAAAATGCAGTCAAATATCGAAACGTCAAAAGTTCGAAACACTGGATAATAATCCAGTGTTTCGTACCTCGTAGCAAATTAAATGTATTGATACTTACATTTAATTTGCTACGAGGTACTGTAGCAGCCTTCGTAAGCGTAGAGCGTAGGTACGAACGTCGCAGCGGCGGCGCGGTGCCTACCACTTGTACACAAGTCACACTTGACTGTGAATTGACACTTTGAATAGCTTTTTGTCTAATAATCTTGACATCGAAATAGTCAATCGCAGTACGTTTCCTAAAGAAAAAAGATATGAGAGTTAACTTATGACTTGTTATTGCCTTTACCCTTACATTATTAAATCTTAATATAAAACTTAATTATTGTTATTTTGATTCCGTGTAAGGACTTAGAACATGCGAATAAAATAATTACCAAAACTAGAACTTACCTTCATGCCTTTTTAATCTATGACTGGATGCTTCTCCAAAAGCTGCAGGTTTATAAGCTAACCTTTACGGAGTTAAAGAAAGCGGCCAATTGCGAGTCAGACTCGCGCGCATAGAAAGAAAGAAAGAAAGAAAAATATGTAATAGGGTTCCGTAACACCGTAGGTACAATACATTTTTTTTTAACACTTTAGTAAAACAAAACACTTTTCTTGTATGGAATAATAAACTAAAGTTACAAATTAAAGGGGGATCCCTTTAAAGTTTATTATTAATTTTCTATTTTTTATAAAAAAAAAAATATAGCGGCCATAGTATGTAGTACACCTCTGTGAAAATTTCCAGCGTCTACCTACTACGGTTTAAAAAGTACAGCCTTGTGACAGACGGACGGACGAACAGCGGAGTCTTAGTAAAGGCCTATTCTGATATAAGCGATATCGCTGTCGTGCTCGGTGGCGACACTAGTTCGCCTTCTGGTTATTCACTTTGGACCAGTATCGCTACCGAGCGCGACAGCAATATCGCTTATACCTGAATAGGCCTTAAAGGGACCTGTTGGCACCCTTTGGGTACGGAACCCTAAAAATATTGAATACAAAAAATGGGTTAAATTCTTCTACGGGAAATCTTGTTCTATGTAAAGAATTTTAATCCTACATTTTAATCCTACTGCAAAAGGATGTTATCCAATTAATATACCTGCTTTTTTAAATCCCTATCAATTTAATGCAGAAGTATTATAGCCAAAAAAAGCTAAAACTATTTTAGAGATTTAATAAAAATAGTTTGTAGGTGTAGGTTTACAGATGCACATTATGAAGTTAATTAGAAAAGTATTGAATGTTAGTTACACTATGGTGCAGTAGCTATTTATATATTGTTTACTATATATATATGTATTACTACACGATTGATCCCAGCCAGTTTATTTTTTGGCAAAATTAGAATTTAATAGAAAAAAAAGGCTGTTCGAAAATTTACCCTTTCCAGCATCAATTTTGATGGTTTAAAAAATACTTAAAAGGTAAAATCGAAGATCAATTAAAAAGTTATATTTTTTTCGTGATTAACACGCAATCAATATTATACAATTTAGATTACCTTTGAGTTTAATTATTAAACTCAAAGGTAATCTGATTTTCAAAAAGAATTTAATTACGAACAATTAAAAACTGTTGTGATTTATAAATGATATAAAAATATGTTAAATCTGTGTTATTGATTTAAATAAAATAATAAATTATAGTGTCGTGTCGCTAACACGTTGGGGACAGTTGGTTTATTTTAAGGATTTATATGTCAATGCTGTGGTGATAACATAATATTTAGATTTGTAATATAACTGTTTAGCAAAATGTTTCTTGTTTTAAATCCTAAGTATTTTAGTTTGGAAAATAGTTTCGTGCTGTTTGCTTTATATAGAGAACTTGATATTATAAGTTATTTTTAAAGAAAGATCTTTCAGCAAAAACTTATTTTAAAAAAACAAGTTTTGTTGTTAATATTCAAAGTATATATTATTTAGCGATATACCTAATATACTATTTTAGTACCTAAGTGAAAATCGTATACATATCGTCGATGTTGACTGTCATGCTCGACATGACCAAGAATATCAAAAACATATCAATGTTTAGGATTAAGGCTACTTATAATCAATTACTCGTATCAATTAATTATTGTATCATTAAGGAAATGCTAAGAGTCAATTTGTCAGTATTTAACCTATTTTGTAAAAAAAATCTTTAAGTTTGGTGTAGGTATTTGTCGTCTCGGAAAAATATATTGTAATAATTAAAAATAATTTTGAACTTATCCCGATATATTTGAGTGGAGTTATTATGTGAAAGTTTTTTCATGTGTTACTTATAAATGGAGAATGATAAAACATTCAAAACTGTATTATTGAATATTAGAGCTTACAAGCGCGCCGCAAAGCACAAGTAGAGATGAGTGTAACACCATGAGAAGTTCGGTAGCATTTACTGACTTATGTTTTAGATATAAGTAACTTATAATCAGGACATATTTACGTAATCAGTAAATAAATATTATATCGTTATATATTATTATTACATCGTTAAATATTAAAGATGTTTATTTGCTGACAAAAGCCGAAATCAACGAATATATTTTGCTAAATAATTTTTAATAATTATGTTATTTGAGCACAAAGTTCATAATTTATTTCTAGCTGTAGTTTTAAAATTATAGAAGTTAATTTATATTTACCTGTAATTGTTATTTAAATCGTTAGCTATTTGAGTTGATGGGGCAGATGACAGTGTTATAGTACGTATTGTGAAGTCATTTATGAATATTATCAGATTTAAAACATTTCCTCACTGATATCGAAGGCCTTACCAGAAGAATGATTTCTTTCCTACACATCTCCATTTATGACTATGTATTGTACCTATCTGTAGATATAATATTTATTATAAAATATATATATTATATCGCTCCTGTATGGCATACTTATAAATTTACTGTAATCTCATCACGATGTATATAACTCGTGATGAGATACTCGAAACTTCTGATATTAGGTACATATACATTATACTTACCACGTAAGAACTTATACCGATACTTGATAATTATTGTTGTATAATTATTAATATCAATATTACCCTTACGGTAATTTTAGAGATGACACACGCTAAGCTTGTTACTTATTGTAAAACTATTATCGATCTCTTAATGGAAGAATGTCATGTAAAAACATAAAGAACAGTGTCTGCTGAATAATATTAGATGATTCTAATGGTGTAGTATTAAAATGGAAAATATTTATCGTTAATTCAATTATGATGTTAAATGGTGGATGTTTAGAATGTTCGTAGGTATCTAGAACTATAAAATCAGATGGGTTTATGAAATTAATTAAATGTAAGTGCAGTTTGTAGGTATTCAGTTGGGGACGAGATGAAAGGGGATCCATGATCTAAGAGAATGAGAAACGAGATCTATAAAGAAGTGCTGTTTGCGAGTTCAGCTGCACAACTGGAAGATGGTGACGGTGATTACTCCTCCGTAGTCTGCAAAAACATTTATATGTGATTGCTAATCCTTTGTTAACTAGGATCCACTGTCGACGTTGATCCATTGGCATCTTGAGATCTTGACTCCACTACCAAGATGGAGCCACTATCATCTGGGATACAATTTGATGTAGTAGATATTTGAATCCAAATAGCATTGAAATAAATACGCGTGTGGCACCTGCACTGTGGATGGATTTGTGAAGAAAAGTATTCGTGTGTTCCTAGTTTGTATTATCACTGTTAATTATAAGAAAACATGCATATTAATCTGATATTATTATTGAAAAACATCATGTTTGGGTCAGTTTTAAAATAAAGATATTGGATGGAAAAATCTGTAGGTATAACTTTGTGATTACAATGATTGTCTAACAAAAATAAATAAGTACCTTATTGTCTGTATAATGTATTAGAAAATCTAAATGTACCCTTGCCACTTGTAATGTAAACATATCAAATTGCTTAAATACCTAGTATTATAGGAATTGTATTTAGCCATAAATGTTAACTAGACGTCACCAGTACCTGTCCGTACTAGGTCAGAGAGTAACGAATATCAGTAGCACGATGAGAGAGTTAATATGTTTTCATATACCTAAACCTAAACTATACAAAAGTAAAGCTGATCTGCAACAGTGTAAGTTGCGATAGTAAAACATCTTAAATTATTTTAGAGTCCTTTTCGATTCAACTAAAAACCCACCATTAGCGACCGGATATAAGTTCGTCTACTACTTCGTCTTGGCGACCAATTTAATGATCAAGTTACTGATATTTGGTGCACTGCGGCAACTCATACATCTGTAGCTTGTACGTGTATCCGTGTCAATTGAATGTTGCTCTCAATAAATCAAACTTATCGTTGGAAATAACCTTTTTCATTCATTCCACGCCCTGAACTCTTTCCGTTAGCGGTACGTGCATCCAGATTTCTGATTTAAAATTAAATGGGAAAATTATAGGCTGTCAGTTTGGTAAGATTATGTCGAACCGATTTTGATACCATATATCATAGAGGTAGCCTGTGTTGATGACCTGTGGAGGTAGCTTTGTCTCTGGAGAAGGAAATTGGCTACTTCTTAACTTGAAAACGTAGCGTTAAATTTCATGGAAAAAGCACAGGCATATTTTAGTTCATTACAGATCCTTAAAGATATAATTAAAATAATGAATTGCTTCGGTATACCAATTGTTTTATTTATTCATGTACACCCAAAACATGCATTACATTAACATTTCACATAATAAATATGATTTCTGTTGATTACAACATGTTCACTACATTTGTATACGTAGGTACATAATAGTACGAGTACATAACAGTCGGTTTACATTTCTAGTCGGTATTATACGGCTCAAATTAAATTAGCTAGCGAAACTCCGCAGATGTGATGGGTATCGATATCTAAATATGTCAAAATAAAAAGTAAAGTTTTTTTTGGGGTCAGCGACCGCTGGTGGTTTTGTTATTTGAAGTATGAGTTGAGAAAACCTGTATTTTTTTTTTGTTTTATCGTGTTTAGTTATCACGTCTGTGAAGATAACACAAAAAGAAACCGATTTTTTAAACTGATATTTCAAGTGACTTATACACTCCCTGCAGTTGATGACCTCAAAAACTCATCAAATTAATTTCCTTTTGTTTGATCATGTTTAGAAGATTGGTCCTTGGCAGCATTGGACAGAGAGAAATGGAAAGAGAATAGGGAGACCTTTGCCCAGCAGTGGAACAGTAACGGCTAATTTATATATATTTTTAGATATCGATCCCCATCACGTCTGCGGAGTTTCGCTAGCTAATTCAATTTGACCCTGTATTGTAAAACAAATGGTGATTGGTTTATCACTACGTAATGTATTATTATAAAACGAACTCCACCCTAGACCAAAGCTCTAATCACTAGTATTATTTTCTTCGTATTTTATCTGACACTTTTTAAATTATTTCCTACGATATTTTTGTATCGGCAAAAAAGTGCTATATTTTTTCACTTAAACATAATTACATTTATAATACCTAACGTCTATCGATAGATACTTTTTGCAAATAAGGCACCGGCGTTCTCTTGCAACCTCATAGACTGACATTGAAAGCCATAGCCCAAAAGACAACCTTAAAAAAAAAGCTTAAGGTTACCGGAAAGATGGTAACGAAAGAAACTCAGGGGACGAGGCGCTGTACGATGGTGTGAAGCCACACCTAGACACCAACACCTGCGGCGCGGTACACCAAGCCCAAGATCGTCATAAATGGAGATCGTAAAACAGTTCGTCTTACATCCCGACGCTCAGCAGTGAGCAACTGATGGAGGAGGAGCAGGAGGCAGCCAGGCTCCGCGCTTTGTGTGCTGAAAAATTAAAAATCTAGGACAACAGGGAAATGAAGTAATGAAACGATTTTAAATGGATAATAGATTTTATTCTAGACTAGCTGCTGCCCGCGGCTTCGCCCGCGTGGATGTCGATACTACCCCCATTTGAATCCGATTTTGTTCACAATTTCATGGGTTTTAATTTTTTTGCGCGGAACCCTGATTATTTTTCTAAAATTAAAGTATCCTAAGTTACTCCTTATAACATCAGCTATCTGCCAATGAAAGTCCCGTCAAAATTGGTCCAGCCGTTTTATTAATAATCGCTTTTTCGTTATAAGTATATACTTTCATATGCATTTAGTAAAAAAAAACTGTTATTTTGACATTACAAACAAACACTACAATTTTATTTACTTGTAAAGATCAGAATTCACCAATCTTAGCTCCTTAAGGAGCGAATTAGACCAAACTTTTATACCTAGTATAAGTCTAATCCAGCGAATAAATTTTAAATTTTTGACAGATTTTCCATACAGGAGGAGCTCGTGGCTAAGTAATAACAGCCGCATGGGTCGATCCATCAGGTTAAGCTACGCTTGCCGGGGTTGGTCCGTGGATGGGTGACCATCTTTACATACCGAAACTCCACCGTGCCTCGGAAAGCACGTTAAGCCGTTGGTCCCGGCTGTCATTCGTGGATCTTTGACAGTCGTTACGGGTCGTCAGAAGCCCGAAAGTCCTGACAACCAGTCTTACCAAGGGGTATCATGTTACCCAGTAACTGGGTTGTGGAGGTCAGATAGGCAGTCGCTCCATGTAAAATACTGGTATTCAGCTGCATCCGGTTAGACTGGAAGCCGACCCCAATATAGTTGGGAAAAGGCTAGGCAGATGATGACAGATTTTCCATACAAAACCTGTCACGTTAATTTTATTCTGCGGACAAAAGATATCTGACTTTGGTTAAATCAGCCCTTGTCGTTTTATAAGAATTCCATCAACTAAACTCCGTAAGTGTAACAGTTGCGCCACTGTGTCGCAACAAAAAGTATCCGTCGCCAAAACTAAGATGTACAGTGATCACTTTTAAAGTGCACTTATCACATACATAGGTTTACTTATCATTTAACAATATTAAAATAAAAAGCTCTATTTAATTTCCGATTAGTATCAAAATATATATATTTTTACCTTTATTTACACATAGTATTTGTTCGGGACGAGTTCCTATTTTATTAAGTAGGTATATAGGTTCTTTCATATGTTTATCTTTAAAAACGTTCGTTTGGTGGATTCAAACTAACAATCGTGCATATAATAATTATATAATATTTACAAGAGAAGTCTTCAAAATCGAAGTTATAACACGTATGCTATTTTAATTCATTCACAGGCACTTTTAAAAGTTAAAAAAATGCATTAACCTTTCGTGTGCCGTAGTTATAGACACAATTAAAAAGCCATTGTGTGTCGCGCAGATCTGCGTTCGATACGAAGGGTTAACGGCCTTCCCCCTAATTCGGAGAGGGAAAATGTCTATAGTGCCTTTCCAAAGGAAATATTGGTCTATACCTAAATATCTGTAACGACTGATAAGCATAATTCATTTGTATATAAAGCACCCACATGTGGTGGTAAAATGTTTGCAGAGTTTTACTTGATTTTCCAAAATGGCACATTAACTTGATTTTATTTACATTCATGTAGTAATTAATGTATTTCTATATTCACTAGCTATACATATTATTTCAAGTGGCTTATCCGACAGCATGACCGTCACTCTCGCATAATCCTCATATGATAACATTATCATCACCCATAGGAATTTAAACTCCGGGTAGTCAATCATTTTACAAGATGAAAATACATTTCTTTCTATCTAAAAATATTTTATATCTAAAAATCGTCAATGTGAAAATGGGTCACACATAAATTCATCTAAAGAAGAATTTTATAGATAGACATTTTTAAAACAGTGACATACAATATAAAGCCAGGGATACACTTGCCAGTACATAATATAACATAACGACACATTTCGCCAGTTATGTTTGAATCCCATGAAATAGGGGCAACCATCAACCGGACGCAAATCCAGACTCCAGGCTGCTACTGAGAAATTCCTAATGTAAAAACTTTGTCCGACCCGGGAATCAAATCCAGGACATCATGCTCAGCAGTAGCGCTTGCGACCACTAGACATGTGAGTAACCGCTTGAAATAACGCGCATCTCATTGTGACAGACCCATGTTATCACCAATCGGCAAACCAATTCCCGTTATTAAAAACATTTAAAATATAGTCACAATTCATCTCAGCGTCAACCAGTGTCAAAAACTTTCCAAAAATGTTTGTAAATCACGAAGTAAATATACAATGTGTAGGCACATTATATCGTTAACTGAATCGAATTCTGTCATTTAAGTAAATAAAAAGTCCTGATTGACTGACTCACCAACGCCCAGCCAAAACCCTTAGACCTAGAAAGCTGAAAGTTTGCACAGAGGTTCCCTCTATAATGTAGACAAGGAACAAGGAAGGATTTTATGAAATTCAACCCCTGAGGGAGTAAAATAGGTGAAGAAAGTTTATATGGAAAATCGTCATTTGTGTAGTTTAAACCATGAAAATTGGTATTTGGTATTCTGGTTAAAAACTAAAAACCATGTGTTTCAGCGTTTTTGGAAAATCATCCCCTAAGGGGGGGAAATAGGGTATGAAAGTTTATAAGGAAGAAATTGGTATTAAGCATTTTGTTTAGAAATTAGGAATGACGTGTTTTGGAGTTTTTGGAAAATCATCCCCTAGGGGGGTTAAAAATCCTTACTAACTCATCATCGGTCAGCCCGACTGTCGCCATCGCCAAAGACACTTTAATAATTCAAAGAACAATAACTTTACTAAGTTCCGTACCTGTAATTATTTAGGTAACTAGTTTTTCGTAAATCCCAACGGGATAGGGATTAAAGAGGATTTATATTTTCGCTTTAAAGTTGCCTTCAAATTTGGCATGCAAGTAGGTAATTATCCGTTCCTTTATATATTCCGTTACTATTGTTAGGTTTTAGGATTTTTGGAACGAAGTTCTTTTACGCGGCTTGCGGTAGGAGTAAACTGGCAGAAATCGTCAGAAACGAAAAAGCGTTCATACTTGTATGCCCCCTCCGTGCAACTTTTTTCTTTCGAATTCTTCAATCCGATCGATTTTTCGAGTTCTTCGATTTTTTTTTCGAATTTTTCGTCATGGATATAGTTATCATAGTTTTCGAGGGTGCTAATGCCGATAGTGAAAATCCAAGATGGCGGCTGCGAATATTTTCATAATTTTCGAGGGTGCTAATGCCGATAGTGACGCCAAAATGTAAATCCAAGATGGCGGCTGCGAACATTTTCAAATTTTTCGTCATGGGTGTCATTTTCATAGTTTTGGAGGGTCCTAAAGCCGATAGTGACGTCAAAATGTAAGTCCAAGATGGCGGTGTGATTATAACAAAGATGATACAATGGCATGCAATCGATTTGCATGCTTTTGTACCAGCTACTGGCATGTGTGTTCCTGGCATAAAAGGGGGTTTATTTCATTATACAATAAATAGTATTAGTGATTCTTCATCACACATCACGACATAAGTTTGCAGTCATAGTTTAAAAACCATTATTAGATTAACACTTTCGCTTTATAGTCTTTAAAATTGACCTTATTCAACTGGCCTAGAAGTCAATTTATTTCTTCAATAGGAAATATAGAGTACAAAGTATGGTATACCACTGATATAACATCACGCCTGTAATCCCCGAAGGGATAGTCAGAGGTGTGTAGTACACCCATATTACCTATGATAATAGCTAACAGTTCAATGGTGTGCCTAGTAGACTAGTTGTAGTACGTGTCTAACAGCCGTGTGACGTCAGTGCTTACGTCATTTCGTGACGAGGAACGCTGGCTCGCAGTTGCAGTCATTCTCATCGGATTTTACCTGGGAACACGAGACGGATATTTTGATAAACCAGTGTGGTGTTCGCTGTGGGGTTGACTATCGTATACTAACTACCACAGACTAACTACGAAGGTATAAAGTGAAGATAAGAGGGAGTAGGTAACTTACTGTAGTAAAAAAATAACAAATAACTCCAAATTAAAGTACATATAAAAAGGTAAACTGGACAAAAAATTAAATTATTAAAAAATCGTAAAATAAATGAACATTTGTTGAGTTTCGTGCCATAACTTAAGTGTACTTTCCCCGTCGGTTACAGTTTTTACTTACATCTACAGAGGTGAAAGAAAATAGGTGTTTCGTAACGTGACTAGAACTCTAATCATAAACCAACACAAAATAAACATGTTGGTAATCTTCTATCCAAGTAATTATCATTATAAAACCAAAGGGTATCGTGTTACCCAGTAACTGGGTTGTGACTTGTGAAGGTCAGATAGGCAGACACTCCATTTAAAATACTGGAAACCAAGTCAACTAATTTACTAATGTTGCAATGGTCTCTCCATTGTGAGTTTTTAAAAGTTTGCCATAAGTACAAAATCTGTCAAAAACTCACAATGGCGAAACCATTGCAATGTTTGTAAATTAGTAAACTTAGATCCCAAATATTCCGCTGCATCCGGGTGGACAGGAAGCCGATCCCAACATAGTTGCTGGCTAGGCAGATGATGATGCTGACTTACCATTAGGAAGTGATGTAAGGTGAGCGTCTCCGCCCTGGGTCGCAGATCCGGGTCATGCGTGAGGCACGACAGACAGAACTGCTGGCCCTCGTCGGACAGCGTTGTGGGGATCTCGGGTCTGCCGCCGGAGCCCACCAGGAACATGATCTGGTAGTTGCTGTCGTATTGGGGGAAGGGGCGCTGGGGAAGAATACAAAAAAAATATGCTTACTGATACAATCAAAAGGAAAATAAATATAACTCTAGATTGTATGCAAAAAAAAAATGGACACACATTTTGCTTAAAAGTTATAGAAACTCTGGTTTCTGATCAAAGACATTTCCTTGTCGTGACAAAGTATCAGAAATATCAAGCAATGACATTCGTTTGAAACATTTACAAAACATATATCTTAGGGCTGATTTAACCAAATTCAGATAACTTTTATCCGCGGAGTAAAATTGACGTCTGACAGTTTTTGTACGGAACATTTGTCAAAAATTTAAAATGTATTCGCTGGATTAGACCTATACTAGGTATAAAAGTTTGGTCGACTTCACCCTTAGTAAAATTATGTTACTTACCTTGCCGGAAGCCATCTCAGTGACTACGCAGCCGAGCGACCAGATATCTGCGGCGCGCCCGTGACCTGACGACTTCATGAACACCTCGGGAGCCATATACGCTGAAATACGACAACATAGCTTATAAAATGTTGCATTTTTACATCTATGATGCCCATTCAGTTGGATCATTGACTGATTTTTTTTTATCTACAATGAAAAAAAAAAACAAAGAAAAAATCCTAGCCCTTACTCTTGCTCTGTCAAAATTGAAACAATGCTAATAAGCAGCTCTTTCTGAAAGGCAAAAGTTACAAATGGCTTCCCACAGAATGCCCGCACTTCCCAGTGTTGAAGCTGGGAAGAAGTAGCGCAACAAACACCCCCTGCGCCCGTCTGTTTCATTATAAGAATGGCTGAATTCTGGTCAAAACTCATATAATTTAGAATCATCGATACGACGGAGATCATAAAAACTTTCTTCTCTTTCTTATGTTCCCCGTCAGTAAAGGATAGCAATATAGTAACGAACCTTGCGTGCCGACGAACCCCTGCAGTTCCCCCGGCGCGGTGGTGTTGGCGCGGATCTTGACGGCGCAGCCGAAGTCCCCCAGCTTCAGGCAGTGGCCTTCGTTCGTAAGGAATATGTTGCCGCCTGGTGGACAGGGCGGGTTAGTTAGTGACAAAACAATAAATGATATCATTCGTAAAAAATCATAGTTGCTGTTTTGGATTTGTCGTATTCATGAAAACACATGAGAAATTATTTAGGTTTATTTTTTGGATTGTGTGCGTTTATCGCGCACTAGCTTCCGCCCGCGACTTCGTCCGCGTGAAATTTCTTGTCCCCCCGACCGACCCCGTCACATCGCATCGCCCGCCCGCGCTATTACTTCGTTTTCGCTTAGCGTTCTTTCTAACTTCTTTTCATTTTGCTCGGCTCCAAAGGGCCATAGCGTGATGTCAAATAGCCTATAATAACCTTCCTCAAAAATTGGGCTATCAAATGCAAAAAGAATTTTTCAAATCCGACTAATAGTTCCAGAGATTACCCCCTACATACAAACTTACAAACAATTTTTATCTCCTTATAATATTATTAGTACAGATTGAAGTAGTTTGAATTATATAGTAGACATGATAGTCACATGCAAGCAATTTGTTAAAAAGGATGTAATAATAACTTTACTAAAAAGACTGTCCGTGGAGTTTCTTGTCCATAGGGATCTACATTTTAAACGGAAAACTAGCTTCAGCTGTCTGACTAGCCGACCGACTCCTAGACAATTCAAAAGTTCCTGTAAATGGTTTAATTGCTAAAATTGCCAAAGTGCTTATCTAAAAAATACTTGATCCGTTGCAAGTCTAGGCAAAGAATATAAGCTTACTCTTGATATCTCTGTGCGCGATGGCCCGCGCGTGCAGCTCTCGTACGGCACTGAGCAGCTGCTTGGTGTACCTGCGCACGGTCTGCTCAGCCAGCGCGCCGGATGTCGCCACCAGCGCCTCTAGCGAGCCTTCCACGCACAGCTCCATGAACAGGAGCATCTCCTCCTGTAAGTAACAGGAAAGTAATTAGTTATGAGCGTTAGGAGCTAAACACGCGGTTGTAACGCGCGTCGTATTGAGTGCCCCGGTGCTGGACAGTTTGTAGCCGAGAGCCTCTTGTTTCTTCACGTCATTGTGATCATTTTTTATACAGGAACATTTTTTAACGAAAATCTTAACTTTAAAAATACTCCCATGATCCGATACCGTTGCATACCATAAGCACAACGTGTACCGTACACACCGAATGTTGCCACCAAAAATAAAAGTCGTTTTCCAACAATCATTTTTGTAGAAAGTTACCCACATTCGCACAGACGTAAAAATATCGCGCACTGGATTTTCAACTTCGGTGTTGAGTCGAGCATTGAGAATCCAACAGAGTGCATCCCAGCGCGTCATAAAAACATTGTTGGATTTTCAACTCTCGGCGCTAAGCAGTGCGTTGAAAATACAATGCGCAAAAAATTCACCTGGGCTTACTTATTATAGTTTGATGTATGTACGTAGGCGAACGTTCCCAGTCGACCACTTTCCAACCTTATTACTAAGGGAATAAGGACGAAAAGTGGTCGACCGGGAACATTCGCGGGGTACATAATGCGTAGGTATATGACAGCTTCGTGATGGTTTTTTTTTTACACTATAAGTATTTTATAATAATTATATATAGCGTGACTGGTAATTAGTGACCGATACTTAAACACATGATTGTACTCATGATAACAAACAACTTTTACTATGGGACCAAACCTGAAATCGTGAAAAAAAAAATCAGCTGGTCCCTACATTTTGGCGAATTTCGATTACTGACAGATGCTTGCACTGACTGGACAGGTCCACTCAATCTGTGTGGTTCTTTCCTCAAAAGACCATTTCAGACACCAACCTACATGGTCTTCACATGATCTGACCAAGATTATGTCTGGACTTTAAAAGAGACTGTGACCTCTGAGTTTGTTTCGGCCTTTCTTCTCAGAGTAGTCAGATAGGAAACGCCGGCCTCATCTAGTTTAAAAAAAAAAATGTTTGACATGTAAAAGAGTTTGTATAAACCTACTTACAGAAATAAAATCATTTATCATTTATCAGTAAAAGTTGTTTGTTATCATGAGTACAATCATGTGTTTAAGTATCGGTCACTAATTACAAGTCACCCTATATTTGCATAATAAGTGTGCTCTCCTTACCCTGTGCAGCTCGCAGCCGTAGTACCTCACGAGGTGTGGATGCAGCACTCCCTCTAACACCTTCAGTTCATTCGCAGCCCTCTGCAGAGCTCGCCGGTCTCCCGCGCCCACTGACAACTCCTTCATGGCGAGGAGCTGGCCGCTCTCTGTGTTCACTACTGTGTACACCTGGGGAGAAAAAGGAAATTATTTCAGTAACAGAGAAATAACCCAGATATTGTAACTAAGATTTTTATGTTGTTTTTTTTTTGTCAATATGTATACAAATAAATAAAATTGAAGTGTCTGTTTGTAATGTCAAAATAACAGCTTTTTACTAAATGCATATGAAAGTATGTAATATACGGTATGTACCTACTTATAACAAAAAACAATTTTTAAAATTTTTGTCTGGCTGTCTGTCTGTTCCGGCTAATCTCCGAAACGGCTGGACCGATTTTGACGGGACTTTCCAACCCTAATTATTGCCTGCCAGTGCAGATAGCGCATGCTATAAGGACTAACTTAGGCTACTTTTATTTTAGGAAAATAATTAGGGTTCCGCGCAAAAAAATCAAACCCATGAAATTGTGAACAAATCGCTCGGGCGGGCGAAGCAACGCGGCGCGTCGGGTAGGGAAACGAGGGAGTTTTATTAAAATGTGGCTGTTATTTTAGTATCTATATTACATATCTTACGACTTCCTCGCGAACGAAGCCGCGGGACACAGCTAGTCAGAAATATTGTGACCCTTAACGTGGGTCATTTTTTTTTCTTCTTTTTCAGTGACATGCCAAATCCACCGTAGCGGTAACTCTTTTAACCGACTTTTTTTTTCTTCAGCTTCGCACCGTTCTTACTGTAATGTAGGTACATTAATAATATTGTGAGGTGTCGGTAGATCCTAATAAAGTCAGTTAGACTCCAACCGTGGTTTCATTACGTTGCACTGGCGACGAGTCCGACGTAAAATATATTTTTACGTAGAATCTACGCGTACGGTGCACCAAATATTGTTTAAGTTCGCTCGTTGTGTTGTGTTGTTGCTAAAACAAAGTAAATTCGCAATGCCAATCGGTAAAATCGAACCATTTGATTTAACATCCAAGCAATGGCCGGCGTACGTACGACGTGTCAATCAGTTCATAAAACTTAACGAGATCAAACCGGAATTGAAAGTGTCAATGTTAATTACAGTGGTCGGCGATGCAACTTATAGTTTGATGTGTGA